>CM065724.1:19707516-19722516 GCA_033310375.1 Conus canariensis | reverse complement strand
TTTGGAACATATTTACAAAAGAAATTTTTGTAAAAAGTTGTATTTACTGCCCAGCTGCCCACACTACTTTGCTAAGATAAATTACAAAGTCAACACCACGTTTCCCTTGATGTTGGGTGTTATGATCGTCTGTGGAAGACCTATTTCAGTTTCTCGTCTATTATCATATTACCCTGCACTGACAAAACTTCATAAGGAAAAAGGTATTAATTTTCAAAAACATCAAAATGAAAGTCACACTCTGAATGATCCATTTATTACTGATTTTGCAAGTGTTGTTGCTCAATCTGAAGTAACTAGATTACTATGAGGATTCAAAACCTGACTGCTAGAGTCTGTGTTATAAGGTCTGTATGTACATTCATTGATCGTTTCATATAATCTGTGATGAAGAGATGTCAAATAAAGCCACTGAACTGAACTGAACTGATCCTATGTCTATGTCTTACTGAGTAGGATAAGCATTTGAATGAAACCAGTGTGTTGTAAGGTACTTACTTGACGCCGTATCGTTCCCTGAACATAATGTGGTTGCGGAACGTTCGATTCACATCCAGATCGATCTGATGTATGAACGTGGACTGCGAGCGTGCTCTGTTCCTCATTTTCTGAAAGACGGTCATCAATAGCAAAATAACAACAACAAAAAAAGAATCTTTTCATCACGAACAACAAATCCAATAACTTCAGATCTGGACCCTCATTCACATGTGGAGCTATCGACAAACACTGGATTCTGTTGTCTTCTTCTTCTTTTGCATACACAGGCCGATACTCCTGCGGACACTCCCTGTATAGACAGGCAAGGATTAATCCCATCTAACCAACAAAGGGAGTGGAATTCTGTGTGTATGACCGTTTTTCATCCCGCCATTAAGGCACCAATACTCCATCTTCGGGGAAGGTACATGCTATGTGTAACGTGTCATCCATACTAACGGCCAAACTGGCCTTTGCTTCCGAAAGTTGGTGATGGGATTTTACATGTGTGCCAGATGTTATGCGTGCGTTCACACACGGAACCTCGGTTTATAGTCTCATTCGAAGGACTGTATGGGAAATGGAATCAGAACCAATGTTAACTCCGGGGGAAAAATCCCCCTGTACCGAAACGACCCGGCAGATATTCAAACCTGCAACCCTTAGATTACAAGTCTGGCGCTCTACTAACTGAGTTATTCTGGCCCCCAATTCTGTTGTCAAGCTTCCGTCAGTACAAATGTGGCCTCATTCATTGCCTTAACATATTTAGCTCAGCATGGTTGGGTAAAAAAAAAAAAAACAGACCAAAAACTTAGATCACATGACAGATCAACACTACACAAATAAAACACTACACTTCTGAAATCATTGTTAGACCAATAAATCCAACGATGTAGCCCCGAATGTTGATCCAGACTGGCGTAACTCTATCCTTCCTTTCTCTGTACATGATGCCGTAATCAGCAAACAGCTCAACTCTACGGTGGAACCCTTCTCTCAGTGAGTCTCTCTGTTTTCAACCCCAGAATTTCTTTTTACAATAATTATTCAAAGGCCAACATCAACTTAACTGACAAGAATCACTGTCATTTGAACATACACTGACTACTCTATACAGTATTAACATGGTGTTTTCCAGGAAGCAGTGGTTTTCTTTCCAACAACATAAGCATTCGCTGGCCATTTTCTTGAAAGGGGAACCATCCACAGGAACTGAAGCAGAACTTTTCACCTACAATAAGGGTGGACTTGTCTTTCAGCTCTGGCAGTGTCTTCACCCTCAGTTGAATGATTTCAACGTGTAAAACCTCATTCCCAGCCCCAAACACCCACCCCTTCCACCATCATGCCTGTCCCATCCAGCCTTCTCCCTCTTCCCGCCCCCTCCCCCCCCCATCCTCTTTCCTCCCTTTACCCATCCCCTCAGAGAATGAGGACAAACATCCAGGCATTTCATGAGAACACAGGACTTCATAAACCATTAGCAGTTTGTGCACACCAACTTCACAGTGCCCATCTTCAGTGGACAATGTGTAATGATCCTGCAGAACAGATCCAGGATCCCACCTCTGATCCAGATCAGCATCAGCTCCACACCAAAAATGTTATGGCTTCATCCTAACATGGCATTCCATATTTCTACCATGTCTGGTTAAAAATCAGTACAGCAGTTTCAGTGTAATCTTGCCAACATACAAAGAAACAAACAAACAAACAAACCTTCAGACACTGGTGAAAACAGAACCTTCTCTGCAGAGCTATTGTTTTTTCCAGATGAGGATATACAAATAAAAAAAAAAAAAAAAAAAAAAAAAGACAGTCGCACCATCACACGGGACTTTTTCAGATAACACGCTCTTGTCCTCTTTTCTTCCTCATGGTTTGTTGTTTTTTTTTAGGGGGGGGGTGGGCAGTGGGCGTGGGGGAACCTCTTGCTGTGCTGAATTACACAAATGCTATCAGTCAGAACAATGAACAGGGAAAGAAATCATATTTCAATGAACACAATGATACCACTGTGGAGATGGGATACTGAAGCATGGCAGTGGGAGGAAGGATCAGAGCCTATTTCCTGCTCTGCATCCATTGTTTCCTTCATACCTCACAAAAACTCTAAAAACAACTTCTCTGCATTTAGACAGACAAACAGAGAACAAGTGTCTAGTCCTGTACTCTGTCTGTGTCCTTGGTGGTGGTAACTAACCCCCTCTCTTTTCAAATTCTGCTTCATTTTCCGCCCTCAGTCACTCCGTTTTGAAACTTCTCTGCATTTGTTTCAGTTGGCTATAAACACCAACAAAAGTGGGAAATATTTGGAAATGCATAATCCATGCCGAGTATTATAGTTGAGATCGAAGTATACTGAATAGTCTTATCAGCCTTTTGCTACAATTTGGTTTTAGATGTTGTGATTATCTAATATTGTAATGTAATGTGACCTGCGAAGATCCCTTTCTTCCATTAAGAAAGGGAGAACACCGTAGTCGCACCTTCTCGCCACGTTAATGTGGGTGTTTCCTCAGGGGACATGGGGCAGGTTGTTTTCACTAACGCGGCACGGGAGCGGAATACTGGCGCTATATCAAAACTAGATCCTGGCCTCTCCAATCAAGGAAAGCCGCAGGCTAGACCAGTCCAGATGGAGGAGTAAGGCCCCCACCAAAATGGAAGGAACTGAGTGAAGGCCCACCGGCGTGTGGATACGCCCTGACACTGCTCCAAGCCTTACCCCAGCCATGGGTTAAATGGCAAAAGCATCCAGCCTGCCGAAGACGGAGTGTGTCAGCTACGGCGCAGGTCCTGGGGATAAATTAGGACACACACGCATCAATGATTATGGTCATGCGTCAGACTACCTTGTTGTCATGGCGTCGTCCCTATCAGCGACAACCGGGGAGGGCCGGAGCCGGGCCCTTAGCCTCAAAGGGGCCCACCCAAGCGACCGGTGCCTCTGTTAACCTGACGGTCGGGGAAGGCAGAGTAGAGCGACTGACCAGACTACCCAGCCTCCTACCACCCTTACAGTGGCTCAGTGGAATGCAGAAGGACTAGGGAACAAGAAGCCAGAACTGCAAAAGTTTCTCAGCAAAAACAACATCGATGTCATCTGCATCCAAGAAACACACTTGAAAGATCATCGACGTTTCTTCGTAAGAGGCTACGAGACATTTCGCCAAGACCGCGAAGACAGACACAAGGGAGGAATCATTACCCTTGTCAGAAACTCCATCCCTGCAGTAGAGACAAACAGATCAAGAAGACAAGAACTAGAACACCTGACTGTCAAGCTCTTGCTGCCCAGTGGAGACCTACGGATCACCAACTGCTACAGCCCATCAACCTCATCTCTTACGCTACACAACGTGAAGCTAGAAGCTTACAGACACCTGGTGGTTGGAGACTTCAACAGCCACTCGCAAAGCTGGGGATATGAGGAAATGGATGCCCGTGGTGAGGAAGTGGAAGATTGGATGATGGAAAATAATCTAGTACTCATCAACCAGGCGGACGACAAACCAACGTACTTCTCCAGAGCCTGGAAAACCACCTCCACACCAGACCTGGCAGTAGCTACTGAGGACATTCACAAGCTCACATCCAGAGAAGTCAGCACCCAGCTTGGAGGGAGCGACCACCTGCCAGTCATTCTCAACATCTCCAGCTTAGGATGTACTGAGCGCAACATGCAACCAAGTTGGAACTTCAAACGAGCCAACTGGACCCTCTTTGCAGAAAAGGCTGACCACCACACCAAAAACATTTGCTGTGCAAATGACCTGAACAAGAACGTCCAGAATTTCACTGATGCAGTTCTTCAGGCAGCAAAGCAGGCAATCCCAAGGGGCAAAAGAAGACATTACCTGCCATACTGGAGTGACACACTGGAACAGCTTCACACTGAAATGGACAATGCCAGAGAAGCTATGGAGCAAACCCCCACTCCAGAGAACCTAGTGAGGCACAACAACGGCAAAGAAGCTTTCAACCAACAGAAGAAAGCTGAACTCCAAAAGAGCTGGAACGAGAAGACCAGCAGCCTCAACATGGAGGACACCAGCAAGCTGTGGAATCTGACAAAAGCCCTGAATGAAGACACCAGAGCGGGACACAGCAAAACCGTCATCGAGGAAAATGGTACACACCACACGGGAAGGAAAGCAGCGAACATCCTGGCAGAATTTTACAAAGAGGAAAGCAAAGCAACAATACCCATTGCCCGAGTGCAGGAAGTCAGCAAGGAAACCAGGGAGAAGCTGAAACACCAGAACCCTGCACCGTCCATGATGTCAGCCTTCTCCATGACTGAACTCAATGCAGCCATTAAAAAACTAAAGCCAAAGAAAGCCCCAGGGAAAGATGGTGTTACCAATGACATGATCAGGAGACTTGGAACCACAGCAAAACAGAAGCTCCTTCTGATCATCAACCAGTCATGGAGCTCAGGGAAATTCCCAGACCGATGGAGAGAAGCAGTCATCATCCCCATCAGAAAGAAACAAAAAGACAAAACCAAGAAATCCAGCTACCGACCAATCAGCCTCCTCAGTTGTCTGGGCAAGGTGATGGAAAGAATGGTGAACACAAGACTGCTGAAACACCTGGAAGAAAATCACCTGCTCAGCAACACACAGTCAGCATACAGGAAAAACCACAGTACGGAAGACCAGCTTGTGTACCTCGCCCAACAGATCGAAAACGCCTTTCAGGAGAAGAAAAAGGTACTCGCTGTCTTTGTGGACCTGACCAAAGCCTTCGACAAGGTATGGAAGGAAGGACTTCTCCTGAAGCTGCTAAACAAGAAAGTGGAAGGGAATATGTACCGCTGGATACGCAACTTCCTCCAGTACCACACAGCAAGAGTTCAGCTTGATGGGAAAATTAGCCACCGAATCACTCTACAACAAGGTGTACCACAAGGAGGAGTCATCTCCCCTACACTCTTTCTCATCTTCATTGATGACATCGCTGAGAAGCTCACCAAGCACATCTCCAGAGCTCTCCACGCTGACGATTTTGCTGCCTGGAGTGCTGCAGAACATTTAACCACAGCCAGCTACAGGATGCAGGAAGCACTGGAACACGTCGGAAGATGGGCCTCTGACTGGGGCGTAGAAGTCAATGCCACCAAGACAGTGGCCACAGTCTTCTCGCTGTCGCCACTGCGAGAAACCACCAGCCTGAAAATAAATGGAAGAGAGCTAAAACAAGAAGACAACCCAACATACCTAGGCATCAAGCTGGACAAGCGGCTTACTTGGAATCCGCACCTCAAGAACATTGAAAACGAAGCAGTCAGGAAGCTCGCCATCATGAAGAAGCTGGCCGGTACATCCTGGGGCGCAAACAGCAGCATCCTGCAGGTGTATGTGGGTACCGTCAGACCAACCCTGGAGTATGGCAGTTCTGCATGGGCCACTGCATCCAAGACCAACACCAGTCGCCTGAACAAAGTGCAGAATGCAGGATTGCGACTGATCACTGGTGGGATGAAGACTACCCCAATCCAAGCCATGGAGAAGCTTACTAGTCTACATTCCCTCGAAGACAGACGCAAGGAGAAGGTTTTCATCCACAGTGAAAAGTTACTGCGTATGCCTACCCCACCCCATGCACACCGAGATGCAGAACCCCACCAAAAACAGGCTAAAGAGAACAAGTTTCAACCACCTGTCTAAGAGCCTGCATCGCAGCAATGAAGACCTGCTGCCTGTTTCACCAGCCGAAATGGAGATGCTTCCAAATTTTGAGGAACCAGACAATCACCTGGAAGATGTCGCAATCATCACCGAAGTTCCTGGCATTAAAAGAATGGACCGTCAAGCCCCTCAAGTAATGAAAGCTCTAGCACAGGAGATGATCGCCAACCAATACAACCCCAGTGAGTGGACCCACGTCTTCACAGATGGATCCTCAGAAGGAGCAGTCAAGAATGGAGGAGCAGGGTTCTTCATCAGACACACCAATGGAAGATTGACACACAAGGCCTTCCCTACTGGAAAGATCTCCTCCAACTACAGAGCGGAGGCAATAGCACTGCTCCACGCAGTGAGGATCTTTCTGGAACCGCCAGCCCATCACAGAAGGTTGTCTTCTTCACAGACTGCCGATCTCTGCTGCAGGGACTTCAGAACACAAGAAATGAACAACATACGCAAGACATCAAGGCTGCCCTCCATGAACTCTCAAAACAGTCTGTCATTACGCTTCAGTGGATTCCGTCTCATTGTGGGATCATGGGCAACGAAAAAGCTGATGCTCTCTCCAAAGCAGGCAGCAAAATGGAGCAGTTCAGCCACCCCGTGACCTACAGGGAGGCCAAGACCATCATCCACAACCAGTTTCAGTCCCAGTGGAAGAGAAGGCTGGGTGCAGAGAGTGGTGCTGACCCGATCCACCAGCTCCAAAGGCACCAGCAGACAATCCTCTTCAGACTGAGAACCGGCCACTGCAGACTGCTGAGCCACCTTAACCGCCTGAAGATCACCTACACTGACCAGTGTCCATGCGGCACTGGACCCCAGACCCCTGAACATGTCCTCCTGCGCTGTCCTATTCACGCAGCTCTACGACACAAAACTTGGCCGGGGGGAGCGGAGTTACAGGCGCAGCTTTGGGGAGCCCGTTCTGACCTGGAGAAGACCGCGGGCTTCATCATGGCGGCCGGGTTACAAGTCTGACGCATCCAGCTTCAATCGAACGCAGAAGAAGAAGAAGAAGTAATGTAATGTAGTATATTCATGTACAGGTAGGCATGTTTGTATGCATGTGTACATTTCTTTGTTATCTGTGAATATATGTGTGTGTGTGACTGTGTGTGTGTGTGTGTGTGTGTGTGTGTGTGTGTGTGTGTGTGTGTGTGTGTGTGTGTGTGTGCAAGCCTGTGTCTTACCTTTTCATTTTATTTCATTTTTTTATTTTTTTTTCTCATGTAATATCAACAATCATGATGAAAACCTGTTAAATAAAAGATTTATTCATACTATAGTTGACACAACATGCAAAACACAAAAAAAGGATCCTCGACATGTTACCAATACTGCACACAACACTCACCATGTAAACTCCTTTCTGCTCCTCCTTCATACGCCCAACATCTAGGATTTGTGACCAAACCACCCCTCGCAGCCTGTCTGGGATTCCCTTGTAAACCCTCCGCACCATCTTAAAAACAAAATGAGGATCATGTATGAGTGTTTGTATGTGTGACTCTGCAAGTGATCTGATTATTCTGGGTGTCCATATCAGCCAGAGACAATGAAAACAAGATGTGAGATTTGTCAGAGGCTTAAGGACAAGAAGTGGCATTACCCACAGGCTCTCTTAAAAAAGGACTAGAAGTGACACTTCACCGAAGGCTCTAAAGAATAAGAAACAACAATGCCAGAGAAACCTAAAGACAAGTAGTGACATTACCCTAAGGCTCCTAAAGACAAAGAAGTGACATTACCCAGAGGCTCTCAAGGACAAGAAGTGACATTACCCAGAGGCTCCTAAACAATAAAACGTGACATTACCCAAAGGCTCCTTAAGACAAAGAAGTGACATCACCCAGAGGCTCCTAAAGACAAAGTGACGTTACCCAGAGGCTCTCAAGGACAAGAAGTGACATTACCCAGAGGCTCCTAAACAAAAAAGTAACATTACCCAGAGGCTCCTGAAGACAAAGAAGTGACATCACCCAAAGGCTCTTAAGAACAGACATCACCCAGTGGCTCTTAAAACAAGAAGAGACATTACCCAGAGGCTCTTAAGAAAAGAATAGACATTACCCAGAGGTTCTTAAGAAAAGAATAGACATTACCCAGAGGTTCTTAAGACAAGAATAGACATTACCCAGAGGCTCTTAAGACAAGAATAATTACCCAGAGGCTCCTATAGACACGAAGTGTCATTACACAGAGGCTCATAGGCACAAGAAGTAATATTACCCACAGGCTCTTACAGACATGAAGTGACATTATCCACAGGCTGTTATAGATATGAAGTGACATTATCCACAGGTTGTTACAGACATGAAGTGACATTATCCACAGGCTGTTACAGACATGAAGTGACGTTACCCACAGGCTCTTAAAGACGACAAGTGACATTACCCACAGGCTCTAAAGACAAGAACAGACATTACCCAGAGACTCTTTAAGACAAGAAGTCACATTACACAGAGGCTCATCAGGACAAGAAGTGATATTACCCACAGGCTCTTAAAGACAAGAAGTGATATTACCCACAGGTTCTTAAAGACAAGAAGTGACATTACCCAGAAGCTCATAAGGACATGGAGTAACATTATCCACAGACTTTAAAAGACATGAAGTGACATTACCCAGATGCCCTTTTAATGACAAGAAATGACAGTAGCCACACTCCAGAGGACAGGAAGTAGCATCAGCCAGCGACTCTCAAGGACAAGGAAAGACATCCAGAGGCTCTATAGGACAAGACATGACTCTTAAAAGCAAGGCAAGACATTAGCCAAAGGCACTTGAACACAAAAAGTGATGTTAACTGCAGGCTGTTTAGGACAAGTAGTGATAACAGTCTGCGCTCACGAGGCCAGAAAGCAGTAACAACAAAAAGCCACTGTGATCAGGAAGTTGACCTCTGCTCAGTAGGGCATTCTTCACCATCCACTGGATATTTTCAGTGACACAGACACAACCACATCACAGTCTCTGTGGAGATGGCAGGAGCTCTCAGTACAACTTGCTATCCTCCTCCTTGAAGTTCGGTGTTGGTACCTTTCTCATTTCTGTCATTCTCTCTGATTCTGCCTATATTCACTTTTTTTTTCTCTTCTTTCTTTCTGTCATCTATTCTGTCACTCTCTTTCACTTTGTATTTCTTTTTATCTTTCTTTCTGTCATCTACTGTGTATCTGCCTTCATGAACTATTCTCCTGACTATTCTGGCAACTTTTACACATTTTTTCTGTTTGCAACTAATGACATGCCAGTTTTGCTGTTGTTGTTGTTGTTGTTGTTGCGACTTGACTATGAAATTTGTACACCCAGTCCAGCATGGACTTTTGCTACCTATTTTGCAAAGTATTTTTCAACTCTAATTTTGATTTCAGAATGATCAATGAAGCAGAGTGGCTGATGCTCTTTGCATAGCCTACTGTTATCCGCCCTAAGATGCCAATAAACCAGTTATCATGTCAAGAACTGTACGTACATACAATATTTGCTCTTCTTTCAGCATGTGACCTTTGTCCATACAAGTTGACAGCTGTGAAAAGGCCCTGTGAGGTCGGTTAGGCTGTGTAATGATAAACAATCCTCAGCTCACACTGGACCTCAGCCCACCAAATGACTGATTCTCATTGGCCAATTTTCGTTTCATCTTTTAACTCTTTCATCCCTACAACCAAGTTTTCCGGTTTGCAGAAATCCTACCCTTCCTTCCTGCAGCCTGGAAAACTGGGCAGCACCAAATTCCTTTCCTTCCTGCAGCCCGGAAAATCGGTTCTCGCAGTAAGCGCTTTGAACTTGCGTGAGTCGCGTCATCAGAACACGTCATGACCGGGTCATTTGCGCGGCAGTGTTTATGAATGGAATGGATGCCAGATGGCCCCTACAGCGTGGGAAAGTGGTCGCCACTCTATTCGGGCCCGGTTTGCTACTGCATATGTGGCAGTTCTCATTTACACTTCTTTTTTTTTTCTTTAAATCCAGGAATGAAGGGAATGCTCGTATTATAAGAATTTAGGAACAAGAGGAAGTAATGGTTCATGGAAAAGTAGGAATGAAAGAGTTAATTCAGCCTTACCCAAATGGTGTGACAAGACAGTGTAATCAAGGAAACAAGAGAAAAAGAAATGACAATGAAATTTAACTCAGTTCCCATGGTGCAGAGGTTAGTGTTATGGGCTGACAGCAACTCTTAACTGATGCTGTCCGTGTCATAGTGGAATTCTTCAGTCCTAGCCAACTCTTACCTACTAGAGGAATACATGACAGGCAGTAATGAGCAGTCAAAAACCAATGTGGAATGGCGCCTGTTCATATGAGGTTGTGTCATTTGATTATTACTCAAATTACCTAATCATCCCTTAAGGCAAGTTATCAGTAATTTCTCAAACCTGGTTCATAATACAAATAAATCATGAACAGAAGCCCTGAGTACAGACATGTCACACACAGTCTGGAACCAAAGTATAAGCAGGCATTCATAGATACTAAGCATCATTACTTTTACCAATTCATAAAAGACTGCTTTCACACACACACACACACACACACACACACACACACACACACACACACACACACAACACACACACACACACACACAAAATCTAGATAATCCTATTCATAGCAGACTCCTGTCTTTCTACGACCATACACATATGCACTCGGATCAATAAATCCATATACAATCAATTTTGTCTTTTCAAACACATACATACACACACAGACACATACTGAGCATTGATCACGCCCTCCCCTTTTGTTAACAGCTGTTACAGACATCCTGGTTACCTTTTCTCCAGAGAAATACTTGTTCCAGTTCTTCGTCATCTTCACCCATTTTTGCGTCCTCTCCAGCTCCAGCGCCTTTTGCTGAAATCAGACATTACAGTTAACTCTTTCATTTCTATAACCCGATTTTCCAGTTTGCAGAAATCCTACCCTTCCTTCCTGCAGCCCGGAAAACTGGGAAGCACAAAATTCCTCCTTTCCTTCCTGCAGCCCGGAAAATCGGTTCTCGCGGTAAGCGCTTTGAACTTCACGAGAGTCGCGTCATCGGTACATGTCATGACATTCACGCGGCAGTGTTTATGAATGGAATGGATGCCAGACGCCCCTATAGTGTGAGAAAGTGGTCGCCGCTCTATTCTGGCCGGTTTGCTACTGCATATGTGGCAGTTCTCATTTACACTTCTTCTTTTTTTTCTCTAAATCCAGGAATGAAGGGAATACTCGAATTATAGGAATCTAGGAACAAGAGGAAGTAATGGTTCATAGAAAAGTAGGAATGAAAGAGTTAACACCTTGCAACCTCTCATGCTCTAAAGCCTTTTCCCCAACGTATCAAATTCTATCACTCTGCATTTTCTCCTACTGCAAAGCCTTTTCTTGAAATCAAGCATCAACTTCTTACCCATAAAACGATGTCCACTGTCCATAAGAAGAATTGAATGGCCACTGATTCACTCCATATGTACAATCTGAATTATGCATTTTCAGTTCACATTAGTTCCGTAGAGCATTCCAGGTTGGGAATTTGGAAAGTTCTGATTTGTGGAAAGTGGCACCTGAATATTCTGTAGACGTTCTGAACTTACGTAAGTCTCTCTGACTTTTCCATAGTCAGAGACAACCAGTCTACATGAATTTCCCTGCTCTGCGTGCATGTGACACAGGTATTTTGGATGAGACTGGTTGTATGTTCTTCATCTCTTAACTGAAGTTGTGGCGACTTTCTTTTTATCTCTAGAGGATCAGCCAGCTGATAGTGTTGGTCACGTGAATGATCGTTTCGCTGACCCTTGCATAGACGCTGTGTGTGAATGATGAAAACAGGGAGAGGTAACTGATACCATAGAATGTATTTGATGTAAGCAGTGGCTAGTGTTGTGGGCTGGGTAATGTTGGTCTTAGTAGTGGCATTGTTTATGGAGTTTTTCGACCTTGGATGACTTCTACTCAAAGTTAGTGTGCTGTGGACTTCTATGGGAAGAAGGGAACAATACAGTCCAGCTTCATCCATGCACATTGGTGTATCTTCAGACAGCCTTGCTCAAATTTTCTGACCAACACTGCTGATGTCTCTCACTCTCCAATCTAGTGATGTCGAGATATATCATTTAAAGAAGCACACTGTATAGCCTTGTTTTCCATTCTTAGACAAGAACAGGGCTCCCTAACTTCGCTTTGATCATCCTCATCCTCACTAATCATCATTTTTAAAAAGGTTTCAAATTCTGTGGCTTTTCATACCCTGCTCTAGTGACTTCGGTTTCAATTTCTTATCCATGTCCATGACTTTGGGGCGAGTTCATGATGAAATCATTTGTCACTGGAAGTGCAGGCACCCTTCGGCGGGAATGCTCATTCATGCGACCTCCATAACGAAACAATTATTGTCATAACGGTCGCACTTAGTAGATGGTGTCCTGCATATGTTGCCTCAGAAGGGGCACCAACAAAGATCACTGAAGTGACCAACCTTCAGTACATTACCCCTCTGGTGGGTTGTCTCATGATCAATGGATATTCATTATTTCTTATCAATGCCGAGCTATGTAATCAAAATTTGCTGCAGGGGTATTATTCATCTACAAACAGAACATTTCCTGAAAAGGATACTTTCTGCTCTTCACATCTGTCAATGATGTGTTTTTTTTACCCCAGTTACATAATCAAAAGTATTAGTCTAGACTATTACAGCATGACATTTCTAAAACTGACAAAATAACTATGAAATCATTAGCTAACACAAAAAAGAAAAGTACTGGCTTTCACACAATGATAAATATATAGTTGGTATTTTTTTTTTGCAAGGGGTGTGCTAAAGATACTCTTCATCAACCACCATATAAAATACATCCAAAGAGTATGAATGCACAGCCCAAATGATACAGTTAAAAAAAAAAAAAAAAGGGGGGGGGGGTGGGGGTAGGGGGGGGGGACTGTTTCAGTTTAAAAAAAGAAAGGGGGGGGGGGGACTGTTTCAGTTTGATCCTAACAAAGACAACCTCAGTCAGCTCTTCCAGAGCCGTCACCACACAGAAAGTCCTGTCATGAAGAGAGAGCAGACACAAAAACATACATACAGAATGATCCAAACAATATACAATCCATTACATAACAGCTGAACTGCTGACATCCTTGTGGCAGATGACACTGGGCGAGTTATGTGGATGACTTGCCCGTTTAGGAAGTCAGAAAATAGCAGGCCTGTAGTTTGCTTCTTACATGAAACAGGGTTTTTTTTCTCCCCTTTTCCATCAGATTTTACATGATTACCTGGGTGCTACTCTTTTGGATGAAACAATTCAAACTAAGACCTTGAGTACATCATGCACTCTGCACATACAGAAGAACCTATGTCAAGAAGGGAGCCATCCTTGACAAAATTCTATTGAAGCCTTTCGCTTTGAAAATAACAACAACAAAGTAAAAAAGAAAAAGAAAACAGTTCAAGTGCACGGTAACATTTATTAAAATCTTGCCAAAATCATTAAGTTTTCTTTATCTTTTTTTGTCTGGAAAATTTTCTTCACTCTCTTCACACGCACAGTTGTGGATCTTTTGTGCTAAAGGCATGCAACTGCTAACAATAATCAAATAGTGTGTAATACCTACATGAATTTCAGCACACAACTTGGATTAAGTAAACCATTATCCAATACAAAAAGGAATATAAACGTTCATCCCTAGGGCATATTAGTGCATTGTATAATCCCTGCAAAGGACATTTCAAAAAGCTGCAAGTGAACATTCTACATATAAATGGTGAGCGCTACTTCAGAATACAAGCTTTGATATAATTCTTAAAATCACACTAGTTCTTGGACACGAGCATCATTAATTAACGTTATGTCTTTACATATGACACAAAACATTGGCTAAAAACAAAAGCAGGGAGTGCTCTTTTAATGTCTCACCACACACACCCTCTCTTTGCTTTATAAAAAGAACAGGTTACAGATTTCAAATAAAAAGTTTCTCAAACAAAAAGGTCAAAAACATCAGGAAAAAAAAGCTTCCCAAAGACAGGTTTCAAATACGTCATGACACAGGCTACAATCAATCACACTACATCTACACTATGTGGCATGGGAAGATAGCAAAATCTATATCAGAAACTGGACTGGGTTCACAAACATAATAATCGACCCGTGGTCATGTGCACTGAACTCCAGTTCACTAAGTAGCAACACCACTGCTGAAGAATACGGACAGAGGTCTGTCGAAAGCTCTAAGTAAGTGCTTATTTCCCAGCTGAGTGACCTGTCTAAATCCGGTAGTCGTTATAATAATTGCAGTCTCAGTACCTTACCTTAACAGGATAATATCATAATGCTATCATCAACAGCTAAGCAAATGGCATTGATGAACTTCTTTGGAGTCTATGTTCTTTCCTAACAAGCTACACATGCAACCTTTACATAAAACTCTTGACAAGTTTGTCTTAAAACTCTCTTGTTTTGTTTGTTTTTTTTAAACGATGTGCTAGCAAATACGGAGCTGTTACCTAAAACTTTAAACAGTACCTGACATGAAACAAAACTGATTGTAAAAACTGAAGGTGGCTTTCATTGCCAGAATGTTCTGCAAAGCATAATACATTATATACATACATAATTCTCACGAGTCACTGACTCCTTCTGAGAGAAGAACATTTTTTTTAGTCACAATTTTAACAATCTATCAACTCTCAGTTAAGGCTGACAGCTGTTGAGAATCAAACACAATGTCTCAGACTTCATCAAACATTTTCACTATAGAAGGCATCTTCTTGTCCCCTACAGAATTTCCTTATCTTGCAGGTGATCAGAAAAGGTCAGCA
>CM065724.1:19657516-19702516 GCA_033310375.1 Conus canariensis | reverse complement strand
AGTGTGTGTGTGTGTGTGTGTGTGTGTGTGTGTGTGTGTGTGTGTGTGTGTGTGTGTGTGTGTGTGTGCGTGTGTGTGTGCGCGCGTGTGCGCACACACGTGCGCATGCACACATGTGCGAGTATATTCATGATGAAGACAATTTACAGCCCACTGCAAAAAAAAAAAAAATTCAAACTGTGAAGATTCACTTTGGAAGCAAATGCTTGTGAGAAACAATCTGAAATTGCAGTTGACATTCTTTCATTCACACACGCACACGCACACACACACACACACACAAACACACAGAACAGATTTAGAGACAAACAGAAATGTGCACTGAAAGAGAGAGAGAGAGAGAGAGAGAGAGAGGGGGAATATTGACACAGCTACTTGAAATCATATACACAGATCTCCCTGTCTCCTTCAACTTCACACCCATTCCAGCTCCTGTTCTTTCAGCTTCTTTCTTGCTTCTTAGTTGGAGGAACGAAAATAAAGCTTAAACTACTCTCAAACCAAGACTGCAGGGTGCAAACTCTTTTAATTCTAGGGAAGAAATTCAGAAACTGGGCTGACCTTGTCGTATTTAGCAACAATGGCAGCTCTCTCCTTGGCTGCCTGCAGAATTTCCTCCTGTTCTCTCACTGTGCTGGCCGCTGAACAACAGTGCAAATAACAGTGATACAAGTGTGCACAGCATGCGCAAGTACTTACTGGTGTGCACCACTGTCTCATTTCCACTCACACATGCACTGTTGAGGGTGCAAATCCGTACATACAACTTGCTGGTCCAGGACATTTCATTTAAGATGGAAGGGAGGGACTGAAATGTTAGTTTCGGGTTATACATATTTTTGGCTCAGCCAAATTAGTTTTGGCTCGGCCAAATTAGGTTGCTGGAGCCAATCAATCTACTTATGCTGACAGGAACCTCGGCATGTATCTGTTTTCTGGTAAACTGACTGTACCTGAAATGGGAACTAGTTGGCACAAAATTTTATACATACAACAACTTTTCATGTTCAGTTAAAAAAAAAAAAGAAGAAAAAACGGTGTGCAAGCACAAGTAAGCACAGTTTCTATGACACAATCACAAGAATACACTCACATACATGTCAGTAAAATACACAGGATTCAGTGATCCATGCTTATCTTCTTTCTTTCACACCTAACTGAGCAGTAGAACAATATAAATGCAGTTATGATTATAAACTTTACTGTCACACACCATAAAAAAGTGGAACACCCTCCCATGATAGGATAATGGAACAACATTCTGGCTATATAGCCTTTCACCTCTGACATTTCATTTCAATGTTAAACAGCAAAAGTAGAATTACAGGGCTGCTGAAATCAAAGCTTCATGATCATTTTGAATTATTGCTGTGACAAAGTTTCATGAAAATTGGATAGGAGAAGCTCTACGTTCATCTAACCAGTTGTTCCAGGTCGAAAGAAGAAAACTTATCAACAGTTGATCTGCCTTATTTGTAAAGGACACTGAGACAGAGTATATTTTTTCTTCTTCATTTTTTTCCTTTTCAACTTGAGATTTCACCTCTGAGCTCAAAGTGCAAAAGGAATCTCTCATTCTCTCTCTCAGCTCAAAGTGCAATAGGACTCTATCTCATTCTCTCACTCTCTCTGGCTTCTCACTGCCCCAGGTATGAAGACTGAATGCAACATGCAAGCTCAATCGCGCTGGCATACTTCATAGATTGCCTCTATCTGCAATGCTGACCTCTTACCCCTAAATTCCAATTTTGGCAGGGTCCATGTTCTCATCAAAGCCAATCAATGCATAAGTCTGATAACTGGATGCTAGACATCATGCCAACAGAAGTGGGTTTCTTTTTCTTGCGATGCCCATTACATTCTTGTGACCTTGACTTGAGTTTTGCTCTCTGACTCTGAATTTCCTTAGGTATCACACTCTTAATTTAATGTATATATGCAACTGTAAGGTCTGACATGACTGCAGTGTCAAGTGCATGAACATGTGCACAACTCTTAGAAACAGAGACACATTGTTTTTAAAAAGTGACCTTAGTCTATTTGAAATTGAGCCGTTTTGATTTTTTTTTGCAATGTGTGTGTGTGTGTGTGTGTGTGTGTGTGTGTGTGTGTGTGTGTGTGTGTGTGTGTGTGTTTTCTATGAAAAATTTCAATATACTTTTAAAAGTTTTCCATAATCTATGTTAGTTATCTTTCCTAAATATCATCATTTGACATATAGTTTTTTTTTCTTCTTTTTGTTGTAATGGGAGACTCATTTACATCAAATATACCAAGTTCTATGTCTTGTTTTCTTTCCTAACGTATTTACATTACTGTTGTTGGTTTTTTTTTTTTTTTTTTATCTAACAAGCTTTATTCCATACACTTCACTTGCAGATTAAAAAAATCCTTACTCTATAAGTAAGCTTTATCTGTTGTCGTAACTTGCATTATGATAAAACTTAAAGGGGGGGGGGGGGGGGGGGACTGCACACCACATGACACCATCTTGACAAAATCTTGATCTTCATTATTTCTTTATGTCATAGATTATTGTCACCACTCAGTAACAGTTAACTGGCTTAAAATGAACATCTTTTAAACACACACACACACACACACACACACACACACACACACCCTGCTTTGAAATGCATCTTCTTAACCGCTTCACTTCCCAGCCCAGAAATATTCCAGGCCAAAACATGTGTTCTGTATGCAACAGGGAGAGTATTTCTTGCCAATCTGGGAGTTACCTCCCTTCCTTTGTTACATGGGAAGCTGACTTGTTTACATCATGTTATTATTGAAGATACTTCCAGGTTATAGGTGTATAGAATGCATGTTCAGCCTGAAAATTTTCCAGGCCGAAGCAGTGATGAGGTTAATTATAAAAGCATAAAACAATTTTTAGGAAGACCAGAAATATATCCATTGTGACAACAACAAGTTACCCCAAGACTGTGCAAAAACATTAGAAATGCAACACTTCCAACTTTTATACGTAAATTTGTAAACAGCTGCATCATGCATCCATAAAAGTTCTTATAAATATGATGCATGAGCATTTGGTAAACACATGCCAAGCAAAACATAGGTGCTGCATGACATGCAGGCAACTTGCATCCTTGACCAAATCTGGGCTTTTTTGTACACAATGCATAATTCCCTGTTGTGTTAAGTCATAAAGTAGGTCACACGTGTGTCTCTTTCAACAAAACATCTAATCATACTTTCATTCAGCCACCCGCCCTCACCAAACGCTGCCGTTTCAAATAAACTTTATTCCACTTGAACTGAATGTGCCTTTGATTATGAATATCATTTTCATATGCAGTAGTCCAGAAAGTGGACATGAGTGAAAGTGACTGGATGCTAAAGCAATGTTATGATGGCTTAGCAAGCATCCTAGTACTACCTTAGCCCCCCAAACTGACCCAACAGAGAGCAGACAAACGGGCTGTAGCTTGCAAGAGTTTGAAATGATACTGTACATTAAATAAAAAAGATCTTAGTATGAAATTCAACGACATGATTTGAACAGAGTTCTATAATTAAACCTAAGACTCCAGGCTGGTGTTCTATTCTATTAATCCCAAAGATGTAATTCTCACACACACACACACACACACACACACACACACACACACACACACACAACACAAACATTAACAAAAATTTTGCAGATCAACACTGTGAAACCTATATTCAAAACAAAATGTGAGTGTCAAGATCACTCAATAATCTCCATAACCGGTCCCACTGACAGTCCAAATGAGGTTTAATTTTGTTACGTGTTATATTACAACTTTACACTTTCATATTACATTAACAAGCATGAAGAAACATAGTACTGAAAGAAAAATAAACGCGCAGAAATATATTTTGCACACTTACTCATTGTTGGCTAAAAGTGGCATTCTCTCCTTGCATCTTTCACATCCCAACTGACACCTGAAAACGAACTGAACAATGTATTCATGATCATATTTTTTTTTTACCAGATTCTGAATTGAACAAAATGAATAATTCACTTGATTTATCAACCAATTCATTTGATCCCTTATTAACAAAATGAACACTTCACATAACCAAATCATCTGAATCAAGCAATCCCTCTAGTAAACGCAACCATACTTAACAGTTGTTAAGGTAATCCATACCATGCACCCAAGAATATATGTCAACTGTACATTAGAAATAACCAACTGGCCTGCTGTCTCACCTATCAAGTGACCAGTAAAGTGGTGTTGGACCAGTCTTGGTGAATGATTTCTAGAACATCGTGCAAAGGACAGCAGTCCACCTGGTTTCAGAGAGCAAAATGAGGACTCCCGTGTCAGACAGGAGCATACAAAAAGTATGCCTCTCTCCTAAAACCATGCTGATGGTCAGTAGCCATGATCTTTATGGCTGAAACTCCTTTTGTTCAAAGGAAATGGCACAGTCTTATACATACAGCATAATTCGCTCATGTCTTTATACATACAGCATAATTTGCTCATGTCTTTATACATACAGCATAATTCGCTCATGTCTTTGTACATACAGCATAATTCACTCATGTCTTTATACATACAGCATAATTCGCTCATGTCTTTATACATACAGCATAATTCGCTCATGTCTTTATACATACAGCATAATTCGCTCATGTCTTTATACATACAGCATAATTCACTCATGTCTTTATACATACAGCATAATTCGCTCATGTCTTTATACATACAGCATAATTCACTCATGTCTTTATACATAGCAGAATTCACTCATGTGGATCACAAACAAGCCAGCATGGACCTTTCTTTTCTTGTGTATTTCAGAAAAATGTTCTTATAAATCAAGATTTTTTTCAAGCATTAATTTTGTAAATATTTTACAAGTATACATATATAAAATTGTTCAACATGTATACGAAGATTTTTTTTTCTTTTTTAATCACCTGAAACAGCTCACTTTTTTAAAGAAAAAATTGAAAAAGGCAAATTATTTTGTAGATAAATCAGTGTCAAGGTCATCTCAACGCTATGCAGTTACTCGGTGAAAAATCATGCCATTTATGCTAAGAATGCACTAAGACCTCAAAATGCAAAGTGTATGCAGAAGTGTTAATATGGTATGTCATTGACTTTTAGTGTGTGTCCAGTGTAGCTGATATGGACCTGTCTTGCTCTCACTTTGAAATGAAGAGTGATTTCAGAGCACAAATTCCAGCTTGTACCAGGCTACAGGTCAAACTGTTTAATGTACCAGTAGTGTATGGCATGTGTCTGTCGATATCCGATTTCATGACACAGGCATATACATATCTATGTCAATATAACAGCACTGCACTGTGCACAAAGAATATGTGTGCGACAATGTCATTCACCAAACAGTGTCTGTTCAGTTCAGTTGTAAATAAGTCTGAAGTCAGACACTGCAAAATACCAATCCTGCTGACATCCACCAACAATAAAAACAAGGCTTCTTTAACATGTTGTCACTCTGATAGTGCCATCACAGCACTGATTATACTGCATTTACCATTCTCTAAAGACACTAACTCAGAAACTGTCTGCCTTATCATCAGACATGGATGTCGATGTTAAACCTAAATTAACCCCCATCCTATCTATCTCAACGTCAGTATTTATATTTTAGAACGTTTGTAAACCGTGTATTTCAATCTGCAGGATTAGCATATGCTGGCACGAGACAAGTTTGTCTAAAGATGTGCATAAAGGAGGCTTATTTTGTCTTTCCGTCTATTGTATCAAACAGTCTTTACTGTTAATGTATATATATGTTATTCTCTGGGAAAGGCGGATATCCTAGCTCCACGTCATCTGTGGAAAGGGATTAACTACTGTGAGTGTTCAAGGATGCTCTATTGTAAATGTCATTTACGACATTACAAGAGGAAGGAAGACAAAAGATCTTGTGACAATCATTAAAGGATCTCCCTCTGGGGGTACTGCTGGTAAATTGCCTGTCATGCTCCACAGTCTGCCACAGAACACTCATCCACCATCCTGACAGCATTGTCCCTGAATCTCGGTGTAGCTTCAAGCAGGCATGGGCACTAGCCACATGCTGTTGAACTACCAGCTGCATGAGATGTGCCAAGAGCACACTGAAGAACTCCAAATGGTGTCTGATGGCCTGACAGAGGCTTTTGATAGTATGAATCAAGATGGCCATAGACAGATCCTACACGTCTCTGGGTATGCCAAGAAGCCCTTTACAATAATGTCTTCTTTTCTAGTGATGGCATGCAGGCAAGGGTACTGGAAAATGTGGATGCATCAGACCCATTTCTAGAGAAAGAGGTGGAGTGATATAAGGTTGCGTCAAAGCTCCCACCTTTTTCTTTAGATTGCTTGCAGAAATACTGATGAATATCTCTGGAATCTCTGACAAGATGTGTATAATTCAGTTTTGCACAGATGGCAAACTTTTCACCTGCAGCGTCTTCAAGACAGAATAAGAGTGTTTTACTCTACACAGCATGAGTTTCTCTTTGTGGATAACAGCACCAGCTGCGACATGTGGAAATCCAGCCCATGACAGTTTGGTTTGCATCTGCCTTCAGATGTTTAGGCCTCACCATTAGTCTTATTAGCAGGACTGAAGCCATGTCCCTACCATCACCACCTCAGACCATCAACATTCCACCTCTACAGCCTGTTGCCAGAACAACACAGGTGATCAAACCAAGGTGTAAGTTCCTTTGGCATGCTGAACGCAAAGATGACACTGCCAATTACAAAGTCCAGCACTGCCTTCAGCAGGCTCACACACACACACACACACACACACACACACACACACACACACACACACACACACACACACACGCACGCACACACACACACATGTGTACACACACACACACACACACACACACATACATGTAGACATACACACACACACACACACACACAGAGTGACACACACACACACACGACCACACACACACACACACACACACACACACACACACACACACACAAAAAACTGAGGGAGACTCATGCCATCAGGCTCTCCACCAAAATTGCTGTGTACACTGAGCAGTGGTCCCGAGCGGTCTACTAAACTGCAATCTGGACTAACTGCCAACCACACATCCAACAGCTGGAACAATTCCATCGGTATTTCCTGCACAAGATCTGCAACAGTGAGTGGCAAAGAGAAAGTGTCCAACCCTCAAGTTCAGGAAAAATGTGTCTATTCACCATGAGTCAGCTGGAGTGGGCTGGGCGTTGCAGTGTCCTTGATGATGGATGCACAGAATAGATTCATAAAGGTGCAATAACACAGTTGGTGTGTATAATATTTATAACATAATTAACTGCTTAGCCGTGTCAACAGTTCTATGCACGCACATCTCTGACCTGGCCTTAAAAGATGCATGTCACGTCATATAACTACGAGGCTGGTTACTAACAAAACCACAGGTGTGTCATCCGCATGCAGGCAGTACGACCACCACTATGCTTGCTCCCATATGGCTAGCAGAAGCAACGTCAAGCATAACCAGGGAAAACCTCTCATGTGGTGCAAGAACACACTGAACCCAGTGAAGGACAACCTCGACATCGATGTAATCAACTAGGGACGAACTGCCTGTGACAAATCCCTTTGGAGGCACGTGTACCATCAGGGCATAGATTTTCAAAATGAACACAGCCACTGCCATTCACACAAGGAGGAACAGGAGGAAGCGGGACCACCGCTACCTACACTCCTTTCTCTGCTACATCTGTCTCTGATAGGCCTCTGCTCCCACACGAGGACACATTTTGGCAAACAAACTGACTGCCTACTTGTCTAGGTCAAAACTGACAGGAGGTTCCATCATAGCTGCTTACACTCACGTTACTGGGCTGTTTACTTTATACTCAGATCTTACATGTTCTTATAACCCCGTAATCCTACACATCCTGTAAGCTGGATTGATTTTCCACCTTGAAACAGTTTAAACATGACAGCCATTTACCCAAGAACTTAACAGACTTGCCAGAATGTTGTCTTTTGACACTGTGAATGTGATCACAAGAGCCAGTCTTTTTTTTTTAAATCTTCCTTTTTGCACAGATTTTGACAGACACTGTGAATGTGATCACAAGAGCCAGTCTTTTTTTTTTAAATCTTCCTTTTTGCACAGATTTTGACAGACACTGTGAATGTGATCACAAGAGCCGGTCTTTTTTTTTTTTAATCTTCCTTTTTGCACAGATTTTGACAGACTACATAATCCATAAACCTCTCCTCGCAAACCAGTATAGTATTTATTGGCAATGCACAGTCACAGTCCTTTCTCATGATGTGCAGCAATCAATTAGAGATCATTCCCATCTGCAGCAACTTAACTTGTTGCTTCTCACCTTCTCTATTCATCAAAATCAAGATGCCAGCTCTAGCTTAATTGCTTAATTCGCTTTAAATTTTAAATCTAAGTGTACTTTTGCAAAAAAATAATGAACATAGAAAATATCTTGCTTCAGAAGACAATGTGTCTTCCTGTAAACCGCCTCCCCCCACCCCTGCAAAAAACAAAAAGAAAAAAAAATCATCAATGTTGTAATTTGAATCTTGATGCTGGATGCTAAATAATGCTTACACCATTGCAGGGACTGCAGTTATGCTAGTCTCCCACATTTGTCTGCATCATTGTTCAACGGTTCCATTGACAAAAGTACACAATTTATTCCTACCTTTTTACCTCTCCAAAGCCCACTCAAATTTCACTTTTGTAGTCCCAACAGCAAATCATCTAAAACCAGCGGTATGGTAACCCCCTCCTTCACATTCCAAAAACTAAAAAGTGAGAGGCAAGGGCATTTTTTGTTCTTGAAATGGTGATTTTTATTAACCCTGCAGCAGCCTAACATGCAATGTTTGAGAATTTGGGAAGGAAAACATTTGTCAAAAAACCAACAGGAAAAACCTTAACTCTATGATGTTCTCTAAGATGATAAAATATTCAGTTTAATTTATATTACTCACTGCCACCAAATACTTGTCACCAATAATGATCTGGTGGGCTGATGCAAGTCAGTGCAAATGTTCAGCAAGCCTCTACCAAGACAGATCTTTCTCCTGAAGGATTCTAATTTGGAACTCTTTGCCAGCTTGAGTTGCTGCGGCTCCTTACATAGCAGGTTTATGAAACACAAAATGACAAACTTTCATTTCAATTCAAAAAGTTCATACTCTCTCTCTCTCTCCATCTCTCTCTAACCTAATTGTTTGAGGCTTGTTTTCCAGCTGCTGTTAAGTGTTCAGATTGCCAAATCAGCCCAAATGATTCATATTTAACAAAAAGTTGGGACAAAAATCAACTCCTCATTTTTCATCTCTTTCCTTCTATTTATTCACCAATCCTTTTCCCCTTTCCATGCTGAAAGTCAACAGTGCATCATATCAATAAGGAGTTTCAAAAAGATAACATTTTATGATCAGTTATCAAGCATATTACCTGTGTGTGTGTGTGTGTGTGTGTGTGTGTGTGTGTGTGTGTGTGTATGTGTGTGTGTGTGTGTGTGTGTAGTGTGTGTAGTGCGTGTGTGTGTGTGTGTGTGTGTGTGTGTGTGTGTATGCGTATGCGCACGCACATGCGCATGTAGAGTGTATGTACTGTATGTGTGTGTGTGTGTGTGTGTTGTGTAGCAGAATAGATACTGTAAAATGTACTGATAAAAAAAAGTTTATGCATGTTCAATTTCCTCTTGTTTTTCTTTTGTAAGTAGTGTGATGTGTGTTGTTGAGTGAAGTTTATTAATGTGTACTATGTTTACAATTAAGCGTTTTAAGCTCCCTGACCAGGAGAAAAGCGCTCTAGAAACGGTGATTATTATAAGATCATCATTTTCATTATCACTATTAAGGGCATCATGATTAAAATTTGTGTTACCATGTACACAAAATTTAATGTTTGCATTCAAATATATATGCGTGTGCTGATGCCGCCGACGAAAATGAAAATGAACCCGGATCAGTCGATCCCGCCTGACAGTCACGCTACCGGACCGGTCCAATGAATTAGATCACCGTGACACTTACGGCCCGCTTAATTAATGGGCGGCTATATTCCGCCCCCGTGACTTGCTCACCTAAGAAACAGGTAAAGCTCAACCAGAACAGCCGCTTGGAAACCTGCCTCAATATTCTGCTAAAACACAAAGGTTCTAAAGCCAATGTTGGGCGTTTGACGTTTTCAGTATACTGAAACCATTTCTGCTAAAGCGCTATGCAACAATGGTCCATCATTTTGGATTTCACTTTTCAGGAAGTCAAACATTGTGCAACGGGACAGCTTCGCTTCTGAGTCTATCTACACAACATACCATCGTTCAGAGTTTCCCAAGGCGGTCAAGACTCCTTCAACTTTGTGTATTCCACCGCAACAAAAGCCGCAAACAGCTAACGTCACATGTTGTCATCATTTTTTATCACTTGCACGAACTGTTCTCTTGGTCGTCAGTTATGCACATTCCATGCCCACCTGTCTGAACCCAAACATTTTCGAGAGTCACGTGACCACATTTTTTGGGTCAGGACAGTGGCGAGTGGGGTGGTAGTCTCCCTTTCAGACCCGAGTGAAATGCTAAAAATGTCCCCAGGCCAAATCAAATGCCGGTCGTGTCTTGCGCTGGCCACGAACGCAGTCTTTTTTTTTTTTTTTTTTTTTTTTAATTGATTTTTGTTTGTTTCTTTTTTTAATCAGATTATCCTCACTGACATGCTATGAATTTTTTTCCCCCTGACTGAACATTATTCGTATGACCGAGAAAAAAAAAAAAAAAAAACCCATCAAGGGAAATGTCAGCTGGTAAATTTTCTGCATTATGTCAGCGAAGAATGTAATATGTGAAAGAATGCCAAAAGGTGACATCGAATACAGGTGCAGACTTATTTCATCATTTTCTGTAATGCCAACGGACGTGAAGGTCAGTAAAAGAAATACTTTCAGGATATTCTGCATAAAATCATCAGTTCCAGCGAGGACTTTTTTGTTTGTTCTTGTTTACTCACGTAGCGTGAAAGTTGGAAATATGCTGATAAAAAAATGCTGTCTGAAAAGTAACAGGCTAGCAATAGATCTATCTCTGGCAGAGTAATGAAGAAAACTTTGCTTCCCTCAACTTCACAGCAACGGCTGGAGTGAAAATGTGAATTAAAACTTTAATGTTAACAGTTCTGACGGTTTTTCTTACTTCATAAAGATGTGTGTGTGTGTGTGTGTGTGTGTGTGTGTGTGTGTGTGTGTGTGTGTGTGTGTGTGTGATATTGGTGTTACGGGCGTTAAATCTCGCCATGGCAGTCACAGATGATCAGCCTGAAATCGGGATGAGCAATGCGGACCACCTTTCATTTCTGAAGTCCTCCTTATAACTTCACGTTGATCTAACGTACTAAATGAAAGATTCGTATATTCATTTTTATGGACATTCTAAACTTTGTGTATTTGTTGCTCTATTTGACTCCCACCAGCAGCATAACTGAACGTACCAAAATGATCAAGAACAAGATTGATTATATACATTAATCCCTTGCCCTCGATCTGTATGTACTTACTGATCACCATTTAACAGCAATGGCTTATACTGGAAGATAGTGCATTTTCTTTTATTATTTTTATACTAATACTTATATTCTAATATAAGAGAATTTGAACCTTTTTATAGTCTGAGTCCAGGAGACTATTGCTTTTAGGAGGATTAATTTGAGTGCTCGTTTGTGTAGGCTCAGCAATGGTTTGAGGGTGTTAGCGCTAGCAGAGTCCCAGAGAGTAGACCCATAGTCTATGTATAATTGAATATGTGACTGGAAAAAGAGCTTGCGTGAGTGCAGTCCAAGGAAGCGTTTGATTTCGGAAAGTTGATAGATTTTCTGTGAATGCTTTTTGTACAGTGGGTTTATGTGAGCTTGCCAACTAATATTGTTATCAGTTGTTATTTCTAGCACTTTGTGGCATGTAACCTGTTCAACAGATTCATTTTGAAGATGTAGGGGAGGGAACTTAACCGTGAGAGTTTGTCTTTTTTGCCTGGTTGTGATAAGCATGGTTTTAGGTGTGTGTGTGTGTGTGTGTGTGTGTGTGTGTGTGTGTGTGTGTGTGTGTGTGTGTGTGTGTGTGTGTGTTTTTTTAAGGGTGAAGCGATATGTGGTTGAGCTCAGTCCATTTTACGAGATCATCTGCACTTTGTTATAATTTTTTGTTGTTTGTTTTTTGCAAGAACAGTAACATCAGAATGATTTATGTTTGTTGTTGTATCATCAGCAAAGAGTTCACAGGTGGATGTGATATGGAGAGGTACTTCATTGATGTAAACTGTGAGCAGTAAGATACCGAGGATAGAGCCTTGTGGGACGCCACAGGAATGTGTTTTAAATGTAGAGCGAGAGAGAGACAAGATAAGACAAGACAAAATTCTTTATTTACGAGGATAATAGATAAGCACTGATGTGCTTTTTTTTTAAAATATTTTTTTATTTATTTATTTTTTTTTACATACAGTCCTCGCCCTGAATAGGGTCAGCAATGCAAAATAAGATGAGGCAACAAAAGAAGCATGCAAAAAGTGGCTAGAACTAAAATAAGATACGGAATAGAAAATAAAAAAATAAAAGAAAAGGTAAAATGAGAGAGAGAGGAGCGAAAGAAGAATAGGGAAGGTTTAAGAGAGAGAGAGAGAGAGAGAGAGAGAAGAGAGAGAGAGGGGGGGGGGGGGGAATGCTGAGCAGTGTACTTGAAAACCATAGGCTTCTGGTGATGTTTTCGTTCTCTATCGTCCTAAGTGCCAGGCAGTGACCGCAACAAATGAATTTCACTCGAGCACCTCTAAAGTATTCACTGTCAGACATAGATAGTTCTGAATAATTTAGCTGTATGTGAGTGTGCCATTGTGAGTGCAGATTTTATTATCATCATGGAAGATCGCGGCATGTGTGTTTCATCTGGGTTCGGTCGGTCTTGATAGGCTTTAGTTCGTTTCGGTTCCGGTGGGAAATGGCCAAAACAGCTACCGGAAGCTCATGTCCCAGAATTCCATATCCTGTCTCTCTTTACATGCTGTGGTGCAACTTTCACGTGTTGGGGAAGAAATAGGTAATTATTTCTGCTTATATGTACACGAAAAGTAAGATTTCACCACACGTTGACACCACCTTGAACTTTATATAAAGTGGTTTCGATTGATGTTGAGGCGAAAGTGAGACGGTCACAGTACAGGCGTAATAAAGTAGTAAGTGTACACATTCACCGATTCAGAAAATCGGAATTGATGGAAAGTAAATTGGCAGCTATGTTTAGAATGAAGGTCCAAGTGATTGGAAGTAGAATCGTGATTATTGTCATCGAACCATTTCAGTAGTATGAATTAATTGCGTCTTACGTGATCATGTTTGGTGCAGTGACAGTCTGACTATGATATAGTGGTGTCATGTGTGTTCATGTGTGTTGCTATTGCTCATTATGATTCAGCATATCTGGGAAAGCAAATGAAGTGAATAAGTTCAAAACCACAAGTCTTGCTTGTGGGAGTCTGCCCACCCGAGTCAGTGAGTGATCCATCTGGAGCCCACTTCTTTGCATCACTCCTAACGCCTAAAGTTTAAAAAGTCAATGTGCCTTGTTCTTCCTCTGTTGTGTGGCCACAATGAACAGGCTGATTATTTTGCCACAGAATAGGGGGTTTCCACGAACCGGCTGCCTGACTTTATAAATTCCTTTTCTTTTCTTTTTTTTTTCTACGTTGGTGTGAAATCGCTCTGCAAGTTGCATGAGTAAATCACAATATTTGCTCCGGATCACATTTAGTGATTTACACACACCCTGCCCACTAACTGGATCAGAGTGGACGAGAATTGATGGGCAGGCATCCTAATGAGGGCCCCTGGCACCCCCTGCCGCAGCGGCCTTCCTACCAGCACACCTCCTACCCACTACCTACCTAACCAAGCACTCGCACATTCATACAGGACAGTTTGGGTTTGTGTTTGTTTTGAGCTTGCTCCTGAAGTTTTGCAGCAGTGAGACTGTCGAGAGTGTCAGCATTGAGGTTGGAGGCAACTTTGTTTTTGAAACTGTTGGGAGAGTCTGCCTGTACAGTGTGTGCTGGGAGTTCATCCCACTTAACCGATGTTTACAACCAAAACATTTCAAACTTTGTCAGGGTTAGAAGTAGGTTGTTATGGAGGGCAGGCTCTTCTTTTTTGTCATATGATTGTAGGGGGAAAAAAATGTCAAACTGAACGGCTTTAGTATAATGTTAAGTGTATAAAAGTTAAAACAGATCTAGCGCAAAGTAATTTATGCAGTAAACATAAGGAAATGGACAAGTGAGTTTTAGATTAAACATACATGTTTTCTTCAGATTTGCTGAAATAATAGACATTAAATGAAAATGCAGAAAACAGTACTGTTCAGATGGCTGTGGGCAAAATGTTAAAAGAAATTGCAAGTCTGGAAATTTTTTGCTTTTTTTAAAACTTTTTTTTCCTGCTGAATTTGTATGTGCTAATGTTTTATTGTACTGAGTATGAAGAAGACACGCACACACACACACACACACACACACACACACACACACACACACACACACACACACACACACATGCACACACACGTACACATACTACACATAGTGACACGCACACATAAAATTCAGTTTTTTTTGTTTGTTTTTTTAGAACTAGAAGTATTAATTTCCATTCTGTTTTGTGGGTTGATTTTTATTTTGGCCTGTGCCATAATTCCTTCTGACCAGCTGACTTTGAGAGGTCAAAATTAAACTGGTTAATCATAAATAGACATTCCAGCATGACACCATGACTGGTAACATAGAGATCTTGAAAAAGTTCTGGAAGGTAATCTGAAAATGAGACAACATGTCTGAACGGTGAATTAAGTAACTGGCATTTTGAAATGTGTATTTTATCTATTGGTGCACATCACTACATGGAATGGATGTGTTCTGCCAAGGTGGTTTTGACCATTTTATACTTCTGCTTTTGTTAAATGTGAATGTCTGTGCACTAAACAAACTCCATTTCTTTTGATTTTTCTTTTTCAGACTTGATCACAATGCAGTTGTTCGTACATTCACAGCAAACTCACACTCTTGATGTGCACGGCACAGAGACTGTTGAAGATGTGAAGGTAGGTCTTATTTCTTTGCTAAGAAATGATGTAATCACTTGTCAGTGATGATCGTCAGTGTAACCATGCTTCGAACATTGATTCTTTTCAGGAATGTCTATAGATAGCTGAATTCATACAACTTTTTACAAAATTTGTTTGTGATTGTCTGTTATTTTGCTGTGTACATATAGTCACAATTTTTGCGTCAGGTTTGTGTTTTTGAGTGAGCATTATTAGGAGTGTCGGTAGACCAGTTTTGGATTTGAGATAAGGCAGAGTCATCTTGAATGTCGGGTCACTGTATACTTTAAGAGGTAGTTTTTACATGTGTCCCATTGTTATTACCACAAGCATCTTCATTGACTGGTATTTCAAACCTTTGAAAATGCCAGTGTTATTCTCTGCTAGTACTTCGTTCAAAACAGTTGGATCTTTTCCATTCTGAATGTGGAGATGGTGAGGTAGTAATTTCCGCTTTTTTGTCACTTAGACTCTTTCATCTTTCTTAACTTTCGGTTTTATTTCTATTTTCTCTCAGTTGTTTTGTTTCTCCTTATGGTCTGCAACTTTGTAGCTTTACCATTATATAGTGTGAAAAGTGGACAGATTTTTAATTTAGATATGGGCACAAGCACTTCGTTCTGCAGTATTATTGACCAGTTCGACCGAACAAACAAACATGTTTTTGACTGCTGTTTACTTTTTAAAAAACCAAGTGTGATCAGGCAGAGAAAAGGATTCATGTATCGTGGCTATTAAAAAAAAAAGGTTGCTATGTGTGTGTGTGCGCAAGTGTGTGTGTGTGTGTGTGTGTGTGTTAAGAAAGGATGCCTTACCTAGAATGATTCTGTCAAAGAAAATACTCTTTCTCCAGATGATTCTTGACATGAAGGCAAGCTGTGTTGAAAAATCATGGTTTCAATTACTCCATGAACTGGTGAAGCAAGAAAGAAATGAAAATGGACTTGCTGCCTGTGTCAGTTTTTGTCAGTTTTTAGTTTTATGGTGTTATTTAAAAAAAAAAAAAGGAAACAGTTCAGTCTATATTTCTTTGTCCAGCAAAAAGAAAATCAGGTAGAAGTAAGTTGATGACTCAAATTTGGCAGTTTTGCTTATCTTGGTTGGTAGTTGATTGCACAGAAAATTAACAGATTTGTCCATATTTGATAGACTCTTTTTCACTTTTTGTGTAGTTTTGATACCAGAGACTAAGAGAAAATACCTTGAAGCTAAACTGGTGTACGGAGCTATAGTTCAGTTAAGACAGCATCTCTACACACAGAAATGCCCATATTTAGTCTACTCCATTCTTCAGGATTTTTATCTGTTCTGCCAAGGTTTTTAGATTGTACCAAAGTTGGTCTGGCAGAATACTCCACAACACCTTTGAACAAAATTATCTGTTTTGTTTTCCCAAACGGGTATTACACTAAACACATGCTGTAAGTTAACTGTCACGTTCCATTTGATCCTAAATTAATCTCCCCTGAAAGAAACTGAAAGTATTGGAGTTGTGCTGCTTGAGTTTTTCTGTCATCTGTTATATTGGTCCTTCATCACATCTTCTCTGTGTGCCCTATTATTGTGCTTATATTGCTTTTTTTGTTGTGGTTGTTGTTGTTGTACAAAGTGAAGGATTAGTTGGGTGACTAGAAACAAACTGATTGGCTGGGGGGGGGGGGGGGGGGGGTTGTCCAAATTAAAGTTATGCCTGGGACATTTAGCATAGCCTAAATCTTGCCTGTTAAGAATATCAGAAAGTGTGCCATGTGGTGTGTGTATGTGTATATATATATATATATATATATATATATATATATATATATATACATATAGTTTTCCATGTTAGGCATCTGTAATTTATGTTTGTGATTCATGGCAACAGCCCTAAAAAGGCGGTGTGTGGTCAGCTGGGCTTTAGTTTAAGCATAGAACACAGAAACTAACAAGAACACTATGGCTGCTTAGTGAAATCATGTTTATAGGTTAAATCTGAAATGCCAGCGGCTGTCCTTTAGTTATGTTAAAACTTAGATTAATCAATGTTTTCCTCATTGTTGCAGTTGTGTTTACAGATCGCATGAACAGAGGACTCACATCATGTTTGCTCAGAATAATGCGGAATTGTACAGTCATGTCAAATAATAAACATGCACATAAACACCCCGTAGAAATTTTTAGACACACGCAGTGATGTACACACACACACACACACAACACACACACACACACACACACACACACCGCGCGCGCCTACACACAGAAAGTGCCTGTATGTAGACCACAATTTGACAAGCTTTGCCCCTCACCCCACCCCTCAACCCAGTTCCAACCCCCCACCCCCACCCCTTCCATTCAGCTTCACTTCCCCTTCGTAAAGTGCCACAGGAGAAATTTATACATTTGCAGTTATTTCTGTTTTACCCCTTTCAGGCTCTGGTGGAGCGAGAGGAGGGGCTGGCATCAGAGGAGCTTGCCGTGTTCTGTGCCGGAAAACCCCTTGAGAATGGCGCCAACCTGGCCGCACTGGAAAATCTGGCCACACTGGAGGTGGAGGTCCGCCTTGTGGGAGGCGAGTTCTCTTGTGTCCTCGCAGTTCTCTCCCATGATTCCCCTCTTTGGGGTTTTTCACCTTTGTCTGTTTTCCTCTTTTCACCAGGTTTTCTCATTTTTGCAGCTATTTTCCCTCCCCCCTTCTCTTTCAGCTGATTTTGTCTTTTGTGCTGTTGGAAATTGTAGGAAGCCCCCAGCACTCTCAGATTTTTTTTTTCTTAAGTGATAATGTGAAATCTTAATAAAACTTTTTTGACAATATATTTGAAGCAGCAAATCAGTCATTTTACAAAGTGAAACAGGTGCTCTAAAGCACTGCCTTTTTCCCCCCCCTTCTGTCACACCTTCCACTCCCCTCCCCCCTCCCCCTACAGTCATAATTTTTTCCTCATTGTATCTTCAGGAAGTTGGAATGTCTGCATTTTCTTTTTTGTTCCTCTTTTTCTCTTATATCTCTGGTGACTTGTCAGTGAGATTTGCTCTCACATAGTTCATGTCATGCTCATAGTCTTGAGAGTTGGCAAATATATGGGGAGTGTCATTGGATGGAGGTGCTAGAATTGACTATGAAGAGAAGGAAGCCCTGATATTATGGCCTCTCATGGTTGGCTGGTCCATAAACAATAATGAATTGAACATGGTGGAGCTGTCAAGAGGAATAGCTCACTTACTCAGGCTCGGCAGCTAAGCGATGTTGTTATGTTACAGTCCATTAGTGGCTTATGCATATGTTGGGTCAGACCAGACATCCGTAAACACCTAAAATGACTCGGCTGCAGTGGAGCATATCTTATGGTCGATTGCATCATGACAAGTATGCATTGATTGCTGCCCTAGGATTGCCCATGGATTGCCAGTACTGAGGTTGGGACAGGATGAGCTTGGATGCAGCTGTGATTGGAGGAGCCTGAATGACTAGCATGACAGATATACCATTGAGAAAACACAAAAAATTATGCGGCAGGAAAAAAAAAAGAGAAAAAGGAGAATAGTAGTCAGCTAACCTCACTCTGCCTATCCTGGCGCTCCCTAAACAGCTATGTGCAGGTTCATCTTTGCATCATTTTCCCCTTCTGCCCTTCCTTTTGGAATAAAAGAAAAGGGTGGTGTGGTTTGTTTGTACCAGTGCACTGTATTGCAGATCAGTGTTAGCATACAGTAATGTACCTCACAAGTGTTAATGTACAGCATTGTGGATCAGTCTGTGCCAGTATGCAGTATTGAGGGCCGTGTGAAATTCTTGAAACAAAAAGTTGACTTTCATATTTGGGAAAAAAAAAAACAACACTTTTGTGTTGACACATTGCATGTTAGCTCAAGTTTGTTTTAATTCATGTTAGGGCTTTCATACTTCGACTGTATTCATTATGTGTAATTAAGAACAAAAAAAAAAGCAAGAAAAAAAACAAAGGGCACTTTGAATTACCAGCAGAAAACTAAGATGCTGGGAGGCATCAAGTTTTAAACATGTCTCGAGATTAGATTGATGCATTGCACATTGTGTACTTAAATAGCTGTTTTTTTAGTGTTCATTTTGTGCAGTGCGCATTGATATATTTAAATTATTATATTAATAAAATAGCTGTTCCAAAGTTACAGTTTGTCATTCTGTTCATTGTCTGGCAGCACAGACTTTTCAGTGGAACAAACGAGAACTTTAATTCTTCTGCATCAGTTTTAGCAGTTTGAAGTTCGTCAGTTTCTTCATTTTGCAAGGCTAAGATGTGACAACAGGGTTTGTACAGTCCTTAAAAGTCCTTTATTTTGGGGGCCCCGTTTTCAGGGCCTTGAAAGTCTTTGAAAATCAGGCTTTTGCTCATAGGTCCTTAAAAAGTGCTTAAATATTGTCACTGCCAATGATTTCGAATGAAGTCTGTGTAAAATCTTGAGTGTATTTAAAAAAAAAAAAAAAAAAAATCTGAAATTGAATTTTTAAAAAAGTATGAAAGTAAAGAAGTCCGAGTCAGAGTTGACTGGCGATCTCACCAATAAGTTATCTGCTACAGTTAAAAAAGCTGAGTTACCAGCCTTCATGGACCCCGCACATATGATAGAATGATCTGCCATCTTGAAATTGAGAAGCCAACATGCTGGGGAAGTGTTCGTTTAATGTCGTTTGGATGGAAAAAGATTACAAAGAGTGGTTGCAGGTGGAGACAAAAGCAAGGCCCTTTGCCACATATGCAAAAAGGTCCTAGACAGTGAATAATTCGATTGTGTTAGTATTATTTTTCTTAAAATTATCCTTGAAGTAAGTCCTTGAATAAAAAAAATGTGCCTGAAAAGTCCTTAAAAAGTCTTTGAATTTTTTGTCAGGAAATCTGTATGAACCCTGGACAAGAGTTGGTTGTATTCAGTAAGTTAAAATGATTTACTGGGTTCAAACAGTTCAGTGGCAACTGGAAAATTCATGGAAAGCATGGAGCTGTGGCCTGCCAGTCACTGGAAAGTCAGGCATGTTAAAATTTGAATGGGAAATTAGGGAAAAAGCGACATGATTTGCTTGTGTGCAGAGCAAGAACAACAAAACACTGGAAAAGCATGCACAACTTCTGAAGTCAATAAGATCATGATCAGGATCGGAATTTGTGGGAAAAGTTGCATTGTTACCATTGTTTGAAAACTGTGATCACGTAAAAAAGAAAAACAACAGAAATAAGTACAAGAAATTGTATTGTCAAGGGTATGGCCCATTGCCTTGGAAACGGCGATATAGGAGATTTATTCGCCAAAAAGACTTCCCGCCCCCCCCCCCCCCCCCCCCCCCCCCCCCCCATGTTCTTGCATTGTTTTTGGTTACGTTTAGATTTTAGTTGGAGAAAGCTTGGTAAATCTTGTACTGTTAATGATGTATGGACTTTACTCAGTGATCATGTCCATACTGTTTGAAAGCCTTCTTTATCACCACCAAGGAGGTCATGTTTTCATCCATTTTGTGTTTGTTTTTCAGCCTGTTGACAACATAATGCAAAAGCCACTTTGCGACAGTCGCAGAGTGAAAATTCTCAACACCTTTTTTTTTTTTTTAGGTAATGAGTGTGTACCCTTTTACCCATGAATGGTGATGGTGTATCAGTTGGTTGATCTTGCAGATTAATTGGACAGAAAGTGAAAAAGAAGAAAAAAAAAGTTCATGCAACCTTCTTTTAGACTCTATCATTGTCAAGATTGTTGTTGTGCATTATAATATTCATTTTTCAACTATTATGGTACTAACATGTCTTGTATGTGTGTTTTACAGGCAAAGTGCATGGTTCCCTTGCACGTGCTGGCAAAGTGAGAGGCCAGACACCCAAGGTAAGTTATTCGATGGTTTTATTATTATATTATTTCTTAATTCCTACTACACAGAAACCAACCATGATTATCTTGGTTTATTATGCGGAAGAGCGAAGTTATGAAGAACTGAAAATATTTAATTCTGTTTTGGTTTTTCTTTGTCATTATTTTACTTATTTTTGAAAATTCTTTTCATTTTAATTGCTTGTAAAAAAAATTCTGCTGTTATGTTTCTCAGTTTCTTATAAAATGCTTATACTTGTAGGGGTGCGACTTTTCAGTCTCAAGCCTGAAATCAGCACAACAGAAAATTGCCTTTCAGACTTGGCAAAATGTTGTGCTGTTTAGTTGAGGCTAGTTGAAAATTCCTTTTGGCTTTTCCGCTTTTGGAATTGCCACTTTTCAAGTTCAGGCTAGAAATCAGGCCTATAAAAAGTATGGAAATAACCTTTGGGTGGACTCACGAATAGCAGGGCAAACTGCTTTGAACATATCCATCATTGAGCGCCCAGTCTTTCTCAGCTTGTAAACAGTGGAGAACTGATCAGTTTGTACATAGCTGAAAACAGTCCCCATTTGGACAGGTCAGAAACAGATTTCGTCATCATCAGGACTATCTTTTGCGATTTCTGCTGTTCGCTCTGTAATACAGCATAACGGCATGAGTTGAACAAGAAAAATCAGCATGTGTGAGGATGAATGAGTGAAGAACAAATTTGGATGAAGGAGATCATGCATACTCGTTCAAGTTCCAGGCCTGGCAAAATTTGTGAACCAGTTTTCTTTCTGAATTTGAATGGCATCTTAATGCAAGAGCTCATGCATATTTTCAGTGTAAAATCTTGGGGGAAACAAATTTTTTTTTTCACTATTCAACTTTTGATTCAAGAATTTATCATGAAAAAGAATTTTTTTTTTCCACTATTCAAGTTTTGATTTATGATAGCATTTCAAACTGACAGACTTTGATGTTTAAAAGCTCTGTATGACTTGTGACTTGTCTGTTGTATAGGTGGAGCCTCAGGAGAAGAAGAAGAAGAAGACCGGGCGTGCCAAGAGGCGCATTCAGTACAACCGGCGCTTTGTCAATGTTGTGGCCACCTTCGGACGCAAGAAGGGCCCCAACGCCCGCTCCTAAAGTGTCGGCTTTGGTGACCATGGAAAATCAGCACTATGGTGGACATTGAAAGTGTGTACGTTTTGTGCTGAAACGGGATTTGAAGTGAATGCAAATAAATGTGACATTCGTAGTTGGTGTGCACATGTTGGTCAGATGGCGATGGTGGTGTAAATGTTGCCGTTTATGTTGCAGTTTGTCAGAGGTGTTTTGGTTGACTTATCTGAATGCAAAGTAAACACAGCCACTGCAAATAATAACAGGTACTTGGTCTGGAGTTTTTTCCACGACTACTGTGGGCGTCTGTTCTCTGTTATTGTGTTAATAAATAAAAAAGGGGACACATCTTAATAATTGACAACTAAGATGGGAAGGTACATTCTTTTATCCGACTCCAGCCATTCTGCTATTCCCTCTTCGCCTCGTCATTTCTGAAACATTGTTATGTATATCACTCAGGATCAATTACCTCTTTGAAACTGTATTATTTAACTCACCTGGATGATAGAGGTAATTGTAACAAGATGGTCTTCTCACCATCACTCTCTCAAGAAACTTGGAATAGCGATTATGGTCCAAATCTTTCTGCAGATCCAATTATTTTCTGCTAGAATCATGTTTTCATGCTTATCTCCCTCACCTGCAGTTTCCTTCAGAACATAGAATGTGTGTTGTCACTGCTTTGGAATTTTGGGAGTGTAATTTTTACTGTGCGTGCTGGTTTTAGTTTTGTTTGAAGCAATTCAAGTTGCATGGTAGAGTTTGTTTTGGCAGCCGAGTCAGAACAGGTTAACTGAAGGTGACAAAGCAATTGCTTATTGCGCTGCAGTCACAGTAACCACTAATACATGTCCTAGACCCAGCCCCAGCCCCTGGTTTTGCTTTGTCTTTAGTATGTGGACACCTCGTCAGAAAGCTGGCAGAATCGATGCCCCCGGCTTTATGTCAAGATTGCAGTTCTCTCCCTTTCCCCTCTTGTCGCAACGCCCTCACCCCCTACACCTGCTGGAAAAGAAATGGGCATTTTAGTTTTGTTATTTCCACCTGAAATGGTGCTGCAGACTGTGTATGCAAATTCTTATGCAACATCAATCAAAATCAGGATATTAAAGAAATATGAAGGGCCTATTAACCAGTTAAAAAACCTATGCACTACTTCACCTTCAGTATTTCTTGACTACGGTCAAGTTAAATTCAGCAAGCTTGATTTTGTTTTCAAGGTATTCAAAACTACAGCGAGTTCTGGAAGTACTCAAACTGAAAGATCAAGAAATATGTCAACTTGTTCTTTGCAGCCTCGTACAACATAGGCTGGTATATAGATATATGTATGTAGATGCTTTCATATAACGTGGTCCCCTTTGAAACGACGGCTATCGGGCAGTTCTGCAGTGCTGGTCATGTTTAATATGTGGAGTTTAGAACAATCCATTATTTTAATCTCGCATTCATCTGCTGCCATGGTAAAAGCCACATTGTCACCCCTCCCCCCCAAAAAAAAAACACGCACTGACACACACACACTGACACACGCACACATACACATGTACACGCACACATGCATGCTTTCTCTCCCCCTCCCCCCTTCTCTCGTCAATTTATCCCGTCTATTTATCATATTTCCCCTTTGCACACTACACACACACACACACACACACGTGCGCGATTACCCATACTCAAAAACAAGCACACCGACACACACATGCACGAATACCCATACTCGGAACACACACAAACACACCTTCATCCAAAAATACACACTCGAGCACGCACGCGCGTCCCCACACGTACACATACATCATCGTCGTCATCATCGTCACACACACACACACATACCCAAGCACGCACACACACACACACACAAACTCTCTCTCTCTTGTAAACACACACACACACTTTCTCACACACACACGCCATATGTATACACACGCACTGACACACACACAATACATAAGCGCGCGCACACGCGCATGCTTTCTCTCCCCGTCCCCCCTTCTCTCGTCAATTTATCCTGTCTATTTGTCATATCCCCTACCCTTGCACCCTATCACACACACACACACACACACACACACGCTTTGTGCTTAAGTATCATCTGTGCGTGTCCTGCGTCATGGGTGATCAAAGACAGATCCACGAAACTTCTGACCACAGCTGCTTTATTCAAATGTACGGGCCCTGCAGGACCCAGATCCTCAGGACACGGGTAACTAGTTACTACACGAACTGCTCTTTCACCTCTGTAGGACTACCCATGGTCTTCCACATGTAGCCAAAAGCTTTGTCCAGCAAAATTGAAGTCTCTGGCTGAAACGTTGGTTTAAGCCCGTGCAGTCGAGTTTCATGTGCAGAGACTAGAGTCAGAGGTGGATTAGGATCGGGAGAAGGGAAGGATCTTGTGCAGTAAGTTGCCTGGATCGCTGTCCAAATCATCAAACAAGCAATGTATGTAGGCTTCTTAAGAAACCATGTTAGCATGTGGTGAGGTGCTACATACGTACCATCAGTTCAAACAACCACGCCAGTAAAAAGGATTTGCAGGTCCCAGTGAACAGAAACAAAAGACACATAGAAAGAAATCTTTGTTGAAGATCAGGGAGGAGCATGTGAGAACACATCCTGAACATAAGATTGCTGATGGAGAAGATCGCTCAGCATCAACACAGATGGTTTGTACCTTAACTTTCTTTTCTCTGTCTTATCTTTCGTGCCACGTAGCGGCATTACTACCACGTTGCTCATTTCAGCTCCTCATCCACAGCCACACCCTGGGTTGTGCCGTCGCAACCTCGGCACTGGCAATCCAAAGGGAGCAGTACATATAACGCTGTCAGGAGACAACCCACCAGAGGAGACACTGCACTGCTTCCGTGTCATTTCAATGGGTGGTATTCAATGGTGCCTGCCCTGATCCAACATACCCAGAACACCACCTGCTTAGCCCACCACTGATGATAATAATTGCTTCGTCGCGGGGACAGCGTGAATGAGCGACCCCTTCTGGAGGGTGCTACCATGTTCATCCAATACGCCAGTACTGACGATCCTGTACACCAAGGGTGAAGACGCAGAGAGGAAATCAAATCTGAAGTTACCACCAGAACTGGGCCAAAAGGGGCACAGAATTTTTCCTTTATGCTGATAGATGAGGATGAGGCGATGAAGGTGATGCTATATACTTCCATTCTGGCCAGAGCCTAAAGTCTAGACTCTTTCCTTCATATCTCATCCTGGAATCAACCGGGGCAGATACTGACACCTACAGGAAATTTCATAAATAATCTCCAAAACGCATCCTTTATATGAATGAAACTCGACAATGTGGTTCCAGTCTTCACATCTGAGCCCACAGCAAACACAAGCCTTGGCACCGGACGGGGCAGAAAAAAAATCCTACCAATGAATGGGTCTGAAAGAAAATCAAACACATGACCCCCAAACCTGGAGTCCAGTGGCCTTAACCACTAACCACGGCAGCTGGTATTCAACGCCGTTTTTCAACGTACCTTAAAGAAAGCTTTTGACCATCGTGTGGTCGGATTGTTTGTTCAGGTTGTCAGGAATAATAGGTTCGACAAAGTTCTTACAAATGATAGGTTCGACAAACTTCTTACAAATAACAGGTTCGACAAAGTTCTTACAAATGATAGGTTCGACAAAGTTCTTACAAACAACTGAGAAGTGCGCCAAGACTAGCTGTTTCCTATTTCCCGCTCTGTTGAAGATCTACCTGGAGAATATGCAGAAAACACTTTTTGACAATATCCATATCCAGTGGGAGGTCTCGTGGTTTGTTCGCAGTCTATGTTCGCTGAGGATACAGTCATATTGGGATAACAACGAATCTGCTAACTCAAGTGACCCACCATATATATATACATAACGTTTTTTTTTCTTTCTGTGTCTATGTAACTAGGCGTACTAATTTGCTATCTTCGTCAAGGAACTCACAAGAGAATGCAAACAACCCTCTCTCTCTCTCTCTCTCTCTCTCTCTCTCTCTCTCTCATACTGAATCTTGTTTGTGACTGCTCAAGAATCGCAGAGTGGAAGACAGCTATAGGCATGAGGATCAAAATGAACATTGAAATACGTCACCAAGTTGCTGAAATACATCAAGTTTCTGAAATACATCACCAAGTTGCTGAAATACATCAAGTTGCTGAAATACATCACCAAGCTGCTGGTACAGCACCTTCAAAAAGTTTCTTGCTCGGCGTTCAGTGCAAACAATTATCCACCCGTAACAATGACCATGTTCCTGGGCGTAGACTGAATTCATGACACCCAAACAAACCTGTCGCTAGATTCATCCGGGTTCTACTTGTGACCCGAGTGTACATTTCACGGATTTGATCACCTCTCTATATAAACACTTGTATCCTGTTCTTATATGTAGGCTTCCCCAGGCATAAAAGATGGGACCGAGCAGGCTATTTGCGAACAGCACTATCATAAAGAGCACTTTGATTGCAGAAGATACATTGGAAGACTTGTCCAGAAAGGTGAAATGAAGGATAGGCAGAACCGAAATCCAAAAGACGACAATCAAATACAAGGTGGCAGTCACGAAACGTTTTTTGCGCTTGCTCTTCAGTTTCTCATCGCTTTCTGCTGACGAAGCCTTGGAAAAGATGTCGGAGGGAGGCCTGGTCACTGAAGTCACTGTAGCGCTGAGAACCCGTTCCGGAGGTGTCCCGCTGGTGCTGTCTCTATCCGTTTTCACACTTCTGGTGCCACCGGTGCCCCTATCAACATCATCTGACCCGTGTTTTCGGCTGGGAATAGGCTGGCTGACTGAACTCCCGAACCTGGTTGTTGCTTCCGTGGTGATTTCTTTGCTGCTTCTCGTACCACTGTAAATGTCATTGGTAACGTCGCTATCCGTGACTTCCTCGATGGCCGAAAGTCGCTTTCCGATCAGCTGCCCGTTAACAATGGCCCAGCCTGCACTGGACTGTTGCAGAGACAGGCCTGCGGCAGTCATGCCTCTAGGGATGATTAAAGTTCGCTGCTGGTCGGGTGGAACCACCGTAGCTATAATGGTAACGGCCTGTTGTCTTGTCCGTGATAACTTGTAAAATATGGCGATGTAACAGCAGATCACAATGACCAGCATGCAGACGAACATTACTGCGGCTGCACTGATCCAGGGCAGAGGTGAAATGGTGAAATCCACATTGCAGAGGAACGTGAGCTGGACGTGGCCATATTGGCCCCATCCCAGCATAGGCCCCGACGCCCACACAAACGCCGTGATCCAGACAGCTGCAAAGAGATAGGACAAGGTCGCACAACAGAGACTGGACTTGTTTGTCAGCAAACTAAGAATCAGTTCGACTACGAAAAAAAAATCTGTTGTCACTGTGTGTGTGTGTATGTGTGTGTGTGTGTGTGTGTGTGTGTGTGTGTGTGTGTGTGTGTTGCGTGTGTGTGTGTGTGTGTGTGTGTGTGTGTGTGTGTGTGTGTGTGTTGTTGTTGTTGTTTTGTTTTGTTTTGTTTTGTTTTACGTCTTTCCACATTACGTGATATTAGACGGGGGGAAAAAAAAAAGGGGGGGGGGGGGGGGGCGGGGGTTAAAAAAGGTTAACACAATGAGGTAAAAGAATTAACTTATCTACAGCTATAACACAAAAGTAGAAAATCCACTTAATCAAAGATTGAAAAACAAAAAACAAAAAGAAAGAAAAAACAACAAAAAAAGCACACACAAAAAAACCCCGAAACATGTAACTCTTCTGTCTCATCTCACCACTGCCAATTGGAATTTTAGCTAAGTGCAAAAAGAAAAGATACGTTTCACTTGCTGACAGTGACAGGAAAACATTTTGACTAGGCTGTACAGACGTATTTGGAATGAATTTTTTCATTAAGTTACACAAAAGAATGTGATCAGTTGATATGCTATGACCACATATACAATGTATGTTTTTGACATACTTTGTTTTAAAACAATCCAATTTCCATCTACAGATCAAGGAACTAATCTGTCGTCTACGATAAATGTTTTGATCGTACTTACTTAACATTTCATGAATACTTCCCATTTCATCGTGTACACCAAAACACCCAGTTTATCTTTCTGTCAAATGAAAATTAGAAAATTGTACTTTTTCTGCCAAAGTATAGCACTCTTGCACTGACATAGAGAAGTTTAAAAAAATGCAAATCTGATGATTGTTTTGCTCCTCTCTTTGCCAGAACATCAACCTTTTCATTATAATATAACCCACAGTGGGAGGGCACCCAAAGAAATGTTATTTGAGTGTCGCTGAATGAGAGGAAGTGTACTAAATTATTTATTTCAGTGATCGTCTCAGGTCGAACTTTTAATTTAAAATTCTTCATTGCAGTAAGAACTGACTTGGAATCTACGCATAAAACAACTTTAAATGAAATTTGAGGGTAATCAACAACAAACTTTAAAGCCATAATTATAGCAGTTAACTCAGCAGTGAATATAGATTTGTTTTTTTCCAAGACAATAGGACCTCTCTTCGTTAAGACCTGGGATAATGTATGCTGCACCTGCATGTTCATTGATTAATGATCCATCAGTGTATATCTTAAAATGGTTGGAATAGTGATCATGCAAATGCATTTTGATATTGGATAATAACAAATTAGTATTTTCAGCCTTTGTTAAATCTGTATTCTCAATATCAAAATGTGCTCGTATTAGTTTCCATGGGGGGATAGGAGACAAAAGATCTTTTTGCAATAGATGTTAGTTTGATGTCTGAGGATGTGTGTGTGTGTGTGTGTGTGTGTGTGTGTGTGTGTGTGTGTGTGTGTGTGTGTGTGTGTTCGCACATGCGCGCGCTCGTGTGTGTGCGCGCAAGCGAGCGTGGGTCAGTATGCATACCTGTACGCATTGGTACATGAGAGAGAGAGAGAGAGAGAGAGAGAGAGAGAGAGAGAGAGAGAGAGAGAGAGCGATTTACAGTACGTTTGATTAAGGTATCATTTTCATTATCCTGTTCCAGTACTCAATAGCTGACGCATGACATTGGCATGGCTATGACAGCATAACGAATGGTGACATTGATATCAACGATTGTAGGCCCTGTAAGGCCATGATTTCTTGCAGGCAATGTGCACTGCGCCCACAGTGCTGGCACTGGCACAGACACGTCAGATACAGCTGATGGCGAAGGCTACTCAGTTGCCTTAGACAGGGAAAAAAAGCAAGAGACATGAAGCGCGATACTGTGATCACATGTTCTCATTGTCATTATTTCGCCTGATCCAATTCGTTCAGTCCAGCGTTGTTCCAAGCTGGTCTCATTTACAGCCTCCTTGGTTCTTTTCTTGTTTTCGTAGTTTTCAAACTTCAGTTTTGAATGTTGTGTTTTGACAGTGTGTTTGGTTTTGTAAATGGTCCGTAGTAGTTCTGGCATTAGTCCATATTGCTATGATCAATATGGACCAGGTGAAAATTTTCTTTATTGTCGTTTTTCTAAGTACGCTCAATTTTGCGCTTTAAAATTTTGCCGAATCAAATCATTCATAACGAAGATAATCACTGATGCAAAGAAAATCCATCATTCTGAGGATTAACCAAGGTACTTGAAATCTTTGAAAACAAATATATCCATAATGCTCACTTTCCCCCTAATCAGTTTACTTGCATTCATGTTGCCCACTGTTATTAAACCGGAGCACATTTGAATGCTTTTGAATTCTAAATCGACTTTTTGTACAAGACCCGTTGGTCTATTTCGGTCAAATTAACCAGCTACTTAGTTCATAAGAGAGAGAGAGAGAGAGAGAGAGGAGAGAGAGAGAGAGAGAGAGAGAGAGAGAGAGAGAGAGAGAGTATACCGAGAATATGTAGTCCGATGAAGGTTTTGCTGTAGACGGAGGTATACCAGGACACGCGACAAATCCTGATGTATCGGTTGAAAGCCAAAGCAGACAGACCCGTCAGTTTGGCAAACAGAGTCAAAGTCATGAAGAATCCCATGAGCTTACACACTGTGCAGTTGAACGACCATCTACACAAACCAACACAACGCAGTGGGGTTTGGGGTTCTTTTCTTTCGACTGTGTTTTTGCGATGAAATTCATATTGATTTTGAAATTGTGCCACCATCTCTTTGTAACAACATAATGCATTTCACTAGGCTTCCGATTACAGAGAAATCTCATGCATAGCTAATCTTCTTACTCTACCAAATTGCTGGTTTTGCTAATAATATTATCCCCCTCCACCTACCTAGCTTGTTCGTTTCAATATCTCCAGCGAAGTAAAATAAAAATGTGAAAGAACTGTAGCCTACGCCACACCTCATTTTTCTAACGTGATATTTCCAGCATTGCCAGAAAAGTTGGAGATATTCTGAACTTAGCTGGGATGCAATAACCGAAACACAGAGATGTTGCTGGATCACCCCACTGAAACCTACACTGTCACAATCCCGACAGAGTTTTGCGCATGAGTGGATTAATGACGAGATTGTTTCGTTAGATCCTTGCAGACCATGATAACGGAAGGGGCACACCTACCATTATACTTCCCACCCACTTGAGGGCTACTTGTGCGCAGTGGTTAAAAACACACACACAAGAAAATGGCAAGGATCAACGCACTGCCATGGTGGATTACAGAAACCCTAGCATGCTTAATTAACAAGCCCCCTCCCCTCCCTTCCGTTCACATCCCTCCAGTTCCCCTCACCACCTTACACAGCGAAAGCAGATGATAGCTGCAGCTTTCCAATACAGAAAATAAAGTTTAGTTTTATACTTAAATTTATACCTATATAGCCAGACGACCGGCTGCACACGGCATTTTCAGGGCTGTCAATACGTGTAGGAAAGGAGGGCCCCATCATGACAAAGATTGAAATAAACACTATTTTATCATTATTATTATTATTGTGAATACTTATATAGCGCCTATCCTCGGTTAGAGACCAAGCTCTAGGCGCTTTATAATCCACACTCGTTCACACCACTGGCTGCCTACCTGGGTAGTGCCGACTGAAGAGCTGCCAGCTGGCGCTTTATTCAGACGTTTCCCGTGTCATCCAGTCAATATCGTTCACTCAGTTTTCTTACTTCCTTCACTCTTTCCATTTCTCACGCAGGGTGCATGCTGTATGTAACGTGTCATCCATACCAACGGCCAAACTGGCCTTCTCTTCCGAAAGTTGGTGATGGGATTTTACGTGCGTACAAGATGTTATGCAAGCGTTCACACACGGAACCTCGGTTTATAGTCTCATTCGAAGGACTGTATGGGAAATGGAGTGAGAACCAATGTTAACTCCGAGGGAAAAATCCCCCTGTACCGAAACGGCCCGGCGGAGATTCGAACCCGCAACCCCAGGATCACCAAGAATACGAGTCCGGCGCTCTACCACTGAGCTATTCACGGCAGGGTTAAACATACCCATTTTTGAAAAACAGAGGAGATAAACTAGTTGTATCTTAAACGCGGAAGCGAGAGAGAGGAGAGAGAGAGAGAGAGAGAGAGAGAGAGAGAGAGAGAAGAGAGAGAGATGTCGGGGTGGGGTGGGGGGGGGGGGGGATTTCCGTTGCACAGACCGCGTTATTTTCTCCTTTCCTAAGCGTGTATGCGTGATTCATAAGACCACCCCTAAAAGCTGTGTATTTGCTCTCGTCACAACGAACAAGTTATCGTTTCATAAAAAGAAATCAACAGTGGTAAGGCTGAAACACACACACACACACACACACACACACACACACACACACACACACAACCGTGCGCGCGCTCACTCTCTCTCTCTCTCTCTCTCACACACACACACACACCACACACACACACACACACACACACCACACACAATCTTAACGCCAAGTGAAAAATATCCCCCCCCCCCCCCCCCCCAAGAAAAACAACAAACTTATTACCAAATGAAACCACCACCACCCCAAAAATAAAAATAAGACCAGAAGCTAAAAAAGAAAACACCGCTCTCAAGAAACAAACATGCCCAGCAACGAAAAAAAAAAAAAAAAGAAACAAAAGCAACAAGATGCAAAGCATATAAACGTACTCCCAGTTTATCTTGAATACGCGTGAGATATTTCTTAAAGAGGAAAAACCGTTTTGGGCCAATATAGCCGTTAGTATTGGCTATTCTGATAAACATCGGGCATCATCCGTGACCAATAATGAACATACCTACAAATTTTCAAAAAGATCGGCCACATACTTTGAGATATTCCATAAAGAAGTAAAACCGTTATGGGCCGTTATAACCGTTACTTACGGCTATAACGGTAAACTAAAACATCGGGCATCATCCGTCACCCATAATGAACATACCTACAAATTTTCAAAAAGATCGGCCACGTACTTTCTGAGACATTCCATAAAAAAGGAAAACCGTTATGAGCCGTTATAGCCGTCAGTAACGGCTAAAACAGTAAACTAAAACATCGGGCATCATCCGTCACCCAAAATGAACATATCTACAAATTTTAAGAGAGATCGGGCAAGTACTTTCTGAGATATTCCATAAAGAAGAAAAACTATTATGGGCCGTTATAGCCGTTAGTAATGGATATAACGGTAAACTAAGACATCGGGCATCATCCGTGACCCATTATGAACATACCTACAAATTTTCAGAAAGATCAGCCAAGTACTTTCTGAGATAATCCGTAAAGAAGAAAAACCGTTATGGGCCGTTATAGCCGTTAGTAAAGGCTATAACGGTAAACTAAAACATCGGGCATCATCTGTGTCCCATAATGAACATACCTACAAATTTTCAGAAAGAGCGGCCAAGTACTTTCTGAGATATTCCACAAAGAAGAAAAACCGTTATAGCCGTTAGTATCGGCTATAACGGTAAACCAAAACATCGGGCATCATCCGTGACCCATAATGAACATACTGCTAATTTTCAGAAAGATCGGCCCAATAGTTTTGTCTGGAGCGAGTGGAACACATTTTGACCACACACACACACACACACACACACACACACACAGCATTTCTTCGTTCCCATTCTAAAGTACTCCCTGTTCTATAAGAACTGGGAGCACTCAAACAAAACACATAAAAACAACAATAAAAAAAAAAGAAGAAAGAAACAAGCACTTGAAGAAAAACAACACCCCTGCCAACCCCACCAGCACCATGCTCACTTTCCCATGATGACACTGTGAGTGGTCAGGGTCATGATGACCACCGTTTCCAGGATGTCTGTGGCGGACAATGACAGGAGGAAGACGCTGATGATGGAGTGGGATCGCCCATAGCGGATTATGGTCACCCAGACCATCAGATTGCTGAAAAATAAACAGTATTGAAGACTGACCACTCAGAGATGCTGATTTTATACTGACTAGTCAGAGATGCTGATGATGGAGTGGAATCGCTGGTAGCGGATTATGGTCGCCCATACCATCAGATTGCTGAAAAATAAACAGTACTGAATACTGACCAATCAGAGAAACGTGCGTGCGTGCGTGCGTGCGTGCGTGCGTGTGTGTGTGTGTGTGTGTGTGTGTGTGTGTGTGTGTGTGTGTGTACACGGTTGCGTGTAAAAAGCTTAATGACAATGCCTGAGCCCGAACCTCATGAGGTGTAGGGACAACGTCAGGCAGACTCGAAACTTGACTCACAGGAGCAAATCTTAAATAAATGTTAGCGAACCGCCCAGAGAACGTGGACAAACGAGTCACAAGACGAAACACAACTAGTTTCGACCTCTTAGGTCTTCATCAGGTGAGACATTAACGAATAAAACAATGAAAATTCACTTAGCTTTGATCGCTTCAGATCACTTGGTAGGGTTCAGCGCAAGGAAGAAGGCGTTGAATTCAACGCCTTCTTCCTTGCGCTGAACCCTACCAAGTGATCTGAAGCGATCAAAGCTAAGTGAATTTTCATTGTTTTATTCGTTAATGTCTCACCTGATGAAGACCTAAGAGGTCGAAACTAGTTGTGTTTCGTCTTGTGACTCGTTTGTCCACGTTCTCTGGGCGGTTCGCTAACATTTATTTAAGATTTGTTTAGATTTCCGCCTGCAGTCCTCTCGCTTTGCAACTAGATCACAGGAGCAGCTGACATTATATGCTTCGGCCTTTGATGCCTTGCATGTAGCTCTCAGCGATGGCATGGCAGGCTGAACAGCAGGGCCACCATGGGACCAAGGAAGTGCGTGCGGGGCTGGTGTACCATGCTTCCATCCAGACCTAACAATGGCGGCCACACAACCATGCTTCCACCCAGTGCAAACAATGGAGGCCACAGAACCATGGTTCCACCCAGCGTTAATAATGGAGGCCACAGAACCATGCTTCCACCCAGCGCTAACAATGGAGGCCACAGAACCATGGTTCCACCCAGTGCTAACAATGGAGGCCACACAACCATGCTTCCATCCAGACCTAACAATGGAGGCCACACAACCATGCTTCTACCCAATGCTAACGATGGTGGCCACAGAACCATGCTTCCACCCAATGCTAACAATGGTGGCCACAGAATCAGGCTTCCATCCAGTGCTGACAATGGAGGCCACAGAACTATCCTTCCACCTATTGTTAACAATGGAGGCCACAGAACCATGCTTCCACCCAATGCTAACAATGGAGGCCACAGAACCATGGTTCCACACAGTGCTAACAATGGAGGCCACACAACCATGTTTCCACCTACCGCTAACAATGGAGGCCACAGAACCATGCTTCCACCTATCGCTAACAATGGAGGACACAGTACCATGTTTCTACCTACCGCTAACAATGGAGGCCACAGAACCATGCTTCCACCTACCGCTAACAATGGAGGCCACAGAAATGCTTCCACCCAATGCTAACAATGGAGGCCACAGAACCAGGCTTCCACCCAGTGCTAACAATGGAGGCCACAGAACCATGGTTCCACCCAGTGCTAACAATGGAGGCCACAGAACCATGCTTCCACCTATCGCTAACAATGGAGGCCACAGAACCATGGTTCCACCAAGTACTAACAATGGAAGCCACAGAACCATGCTTCCACCCAGTGCTAACAATGGAGGCCACAGAACCATGCTTCCACCTACCGCTAACAATGGAGGCCACAGAACCATGCTTCCACCCAATGCTAACAATGGAGGCCATAGAACCAGGCTTCCACCCAGTGCTAACAATGGAGGCCACACAACCATGGTTCCACCCAGTGCCAACAATGGAGGCCACAGAACCATGCTTCCACCTATCGCTAACAATGGAGCCACAGAACCATGGTTCCACCAAGTGCTAACAATGGAAGCCACAGAACCATGCTTCCACCCAGTGCCGGCATGGAAGACTTGAGCACCAAACCTGTTATGGAGACTGGGAAACTAGAGGACAAGAAAGCTAACAATAAAAACCCAGAAAAATATTGGGGAGGAAAAGAACTAAGCTGTCAAAGAACAGGAGGAGCAAGACTTATGGTTACCAAAGAAAGACGAAATTTACGCGCGCGTGTGTATACGACTGCTAGCTCTGGTGCCAGGCAGTTATTGCGGGGAGTGTCTGTAGTTCTGTGGTTGGTGGCACAACCTTTTCTCTTTTTGTATGAGGCAGGAATAGCTCACTGCCTTGGATGATCATCACCCATGAGTCACAGTATAGTACAATAACACAGCTGTTTGTGCGGGCGATAAGGCGGTCCCCAGCGAAAAGCCCAGAGGTAAAACACAAAGCTGACATCATCACAAAGTCAGTTTTTAAGTCATCGGGTAACTTACGCGACAGTAACGTGCACCGCACATTTTTTTCTCATCACAGACATTCGATGAGGTAATAATGAGTGTTCATATCATTACGTTAAAGGTGTGGATCAGTTAAATTCTGGTGTGAATATAATGCAGATGACAACTGAGTCGTATGGAGAAATACAGTATTGTACATTACATTTTTAAGGACCACAGCTCGGTTTCGGGGCCTTAAAAGACTGGTTTGAAACAGTCATTGATGAGCTTGTGACATATGACCCCTTGTCTTAGCAATATTTTGATACCGTTTTTCTTTTTAAACAGGTTTCGTAACCATATCTCTATGGGACACCTGCTCAAAACTGGGAGCTTTAAGCCTATAAAGGTTTTTTTTTTCTGTTCCTACACAGCTGGATGTCTAGTAAGAAGAGGCCCAGAGCCCTAGGGGCTGTGGCAGAGGCACCGAGTGTTTGCCCTGAACAAGCGGACACGAGAACCCACCAGTTAACCCAACACGTTGGACTAACTTGTATGATTACTTCACAGAGCTGTGGATACACATGTGGCCACCCAAAGTAACATAAGAGCCGATCTTTATTAAGAATGAGTCTTAATTTATATGCCCGGATGTGCGATTTGCCGGAAATAACTTTCTCGTGTTTGGAAAGGCTTCTTCTGGGCATAGTTGACGGAAATATTCAACATGAGGGTATATTTTGGCGCGTTACATTCCTACATGATATTTGGCTAATGAAACATTTCATACCAAAATCAGTCAGTACTTAGTGTTTCAAATCAAGGAAGACACGTGAAAGTATATGCGTGCTGCATGTATGCCTCTAAAAGTACTCAGACAATGAGGGGATACATACACCCATTGATACGGTTATGTAATGTATTGATCTCTTCTCATCCGGTCCAAACATTTTATTGTGAAATCGTGGTACTTTGACAAAAACGATTTATACACACAGTTCTTCAAACTTTAACCCCCCAAATATCCTTTTACGCCTAGATCAGACCTTACTGTGAAATAACATGTAAAAAAAAAAAAAAAAATCAGAATTGACACTAACTCATTCAAAGGCGCTTTTGATGGAAAGACAACATTGTTGCAAGAGAAATTCATATGGCTTCACCTCATCAGCTCAGCAATCTATCGGGGCAAGAATGCTTTGAACAGCTTTTCTTACACCTTCGGTATCATGTGTCAATTCCACAAACTTTTGAAGAAAACTCAACAGACAAGTCTGTTAATTTAGGAAAGGCTTCTCTTTTCAATTTTTTTTTCTACTTTCAACTAGAACTGTCTGTATTCAAGAGAAATCCGAAGGCACTGAACTTTGATCTCAAGGTAATTGCCGGGGGATTCTCTCTTGTCAGGTACCTTTAAGCTTTTGTCTGTATACTGTTTTGCAGTTGTTGTCTCCTCGTGGTTTGTTATCTGTTGGAGGATCTAGTATATCAGCTTCAGTGTACTTGGGACTTTAGCCCTACTCTTTCACGCAGTGTCTGACCTGAACAAGGACAGGACGCAGATGAGCACGAGCACAGTGCCTTCCACTGTACGTGCTAGCGACGACAGTTGTTCCAGTGGCCCTTCCTTGACAGGGTCGCCGACCATGGCGTATGCCGTGAGGTAGGAAAATCTGAAAACCAAAATCCCCCCAAACTGCGTAAATTCCCGATTTGCTGTCTTAAATTCAGTGACCATTTTTAAAATGCTATCTTTCCCCAGCATCTTAGAAAGAAATTACAGCCACCCATGGCTGTCGGCGATGTTATTTCAACATAAATTTCTGTTGTAGATCCATATGCTTGAGCTCTAGCACTGCTGGTTGAACAACAGCATATCAGAGACCGATTCAGATCGAACCTCTCCTATTCGAGCAAACTCAGAATGAAACTTTCCACGAAACCGACCCAATGGTGCACACAGGGAAGCAATAAGTATAACTGATTTTCATGCTGGCGGTGAAAATTCATTACCGGGTCTTCAAGTCACAGTGGAGAGCCAGTCAAAGAGGTCTAGTCTTTTCGTTTACCTTGAAAGTATGCTAGATATACAGGGGAAGTGTTTGGGAGGGGGTGGGGTGGGGGCGCTAACTGAGACGTCACTGCCAGGACAGGCAAAGTACCAGCTGCCTCCGTCATGCTGAAGACTATATGACTCTCCAGAGGAATCAGCACCAGACTGTCATAGACGTGAAAGGCTGAAAATCTCGAGAAAAATGGCGAATGGGGGTGTTTCTTTGCGATCTACCGCATCGACATAACACCAGACATTAATTTGAAAATTTCGGGCTTGGCTTGCATAAATGGTAACACGGTGGGCCGGATTCGTGACTCATGAGCTTAGGATGTGTTTGGGATAAAATCTTACGAATGTGTCAATGTACGTCGTGGTGTTAAACCAGCTGTGTATGTCACCTGTTTGAGGTTGCCATTATCATAACTCTTTCGCAAAAGGGCATATTTCGTCCAATCCGAACCCAGATTCAGGACCCGGATTTGTTGGAAGAAGCCAATCAAACCAGGTTCCTCCAAGCACCCTCTCTCTGTCGTATCTTTGGGTAGTCTCGTTGTCATCACCTCGTTGCATGACATCAAGGGAACTCTTGCTGTTAATAAATCCAGCAAGTGATCTTCCCAGGAACACCGTGGACTGCCAGTGACGAAAGATAAGTGTGGCGAACCTAGCGTGTAGGGAAGAGCAGCTATTTCTTCCGAAGAGGAGAGGGTGGTGGAACACTTTTCTTTTTTTCAAAAAACGTTTTTTCTTCTGTTAGAAGTCGCCATGAAAGATAACAGACTAGACAGAAATCGGTGTGATTCTCTAAGTAAGTCGATCTGAAGAAAAAAAAATTCAGGTCGAGTTATAATTAGAGTGAAAGACAAGTAAACTCGATCACAAAAGAAGAGGAACCCTAAATTGGAATACTTTAAGACGCTTAGAAGAGAGAGGGGGAGAGACAGACACACACACGAGAGAGAGAGAGAGAGAGAGAGAGAGAGAGAGAGAGAGAGAGAGAGAGAGAGAGAGAGAGAGAGAGTTGGGCTGGGGGATGGGGAAGGGGAGGCAGTAAGAGAGAAGGACGGGGAGGAGCGAGGTGTGGGGAGAAAGTTAGGCAGGGTGTGAAGTAACATCTATGGCAACGTACTAGCATCATAAGATGATAACAATTGTTTTCCAGAAAAAAAAAACCCCAGCTATTATCCCTCAGGAAAACAACGATAATAGGACAACAGTCATAACTATATTTTCTTTTCCGCTATATTTGCGATTATAGTTGTTTCAAAGAAATACATGTGGTAGGAATTACTGTTGTTGTGAAGACTATTCGGGTTTCTGTGTGACAAATACTGTAGAGTATAAGGAGACAAATATGAAACCTTTAAAATCTTCAAACCTAGTGTCTTTCGTGTCTAAATGCAGATGTGTTTGTTCTTTGCCATTGTTAACCTCTTTAAGATGTATGAAAGCGTTACAAAATACCTTGATACTTACACCTAATCATCGTCATCACAATCTCCATCATCATCATCATCAGTAGTAGTAGTAGTAGTAGTAGTAGTAGTAGTATATAGTAGTAGTAGTAGTCATGGTAAAGCAGCAGCAGAGATGGTAGTAGCAGTAGTAGAAGTAGTAGTAATAGTAGCAGTAGTAGTAGTAGCAGTAGTAATAGTAATGGTTGTAGTAGTAGAAGTTGTTGCTGTTGTTGAAGTCGTAGTCGTATACTTTCTCATCATCATCATTACTTTTATCATTGTTATTATTATAGAAAGAATATGGCCTCTGACAAGTGCAGTAGAAAGAAAATCTTGAGACAGCTCAACAACAGAAAGTCTTCAGCGACGCCTCCCCCACCCCCACCACACCTCCCACCCCTGTACCCTTTCCCCTCGGGAAAGTGTTTCGACCCTGAACTCCTAACGGGACAGGGTCGCATCCAGGTCATGGGCGTCTGGGGGTCACGACAGATGCTGCCCTGCCCCCTTAGAATGTCGATGACAGCAGAAAACAAAACAGCTGGTGCCGGGGGGAAAAAAAATTTCCCTCGGAGTTAACATTGGTTCTGACTCCATTCCCGAAAAGTTCTTCGAATGAGGCTATATACCGAGGTTACGTGGGCGAAAGCACGCATAATATCTTGTACACACGTAAAATCCCATCGCTAATATTTGGAAGAGAAGGCCAGTTTGGCCGTTGGTATGATGACACGTATACTCATAGCATGCGCCGAAAGAATGAAAGAGTGAATGATAGACTTTAGTGACTTGATATTCGACTGAATGACGCGGGAAGCGACTGAATGTGATGCCAGCAGGCAGCTCTTCAGTTGGCTCTGCCCAGGTAGGCAGCACGTTATGTAAAGGCAGCGTGGATAGCAGAAAGCGCTCAGAGCTTGGTCTGTTACCGAAGACAGGTACTATTTAAGTACTCTCAATAATGATAGTAGTAATAGTAATGATGATGACGATGATGATGATGATGATAATGATAATAATAATAATGATGATAATCGGAACACTTCTGCAAATGCAAAGGCCAGACACAATTAACAACACTGACCTCTGGCAAAGAACACAGCAACGAACAGCCGATGACACTATAAACAGGGAAAAAAAGGGGAGGGGTTGGTAGAACGGGAGTGGAAACGGTCAGAGGTGATCGGATAAACTTTCATGACAAGTGTCAAACATTATCAGACAAGCATGGAAATGATATCTCGAGGGTAAGTGGAAGCGAGGCTGACTGGGAGACGTCTAGCGCCAGCCGCCGTGGCAAAGTGGCCAGCGTCGCGGATTTTCGGCTGGTAGGAGGTCGTGGGTTCGATTCGTATCGGAACCATCTATTTGTGATTTTTTCTGGCTCCTATCCAGAACTGAGTTTCCTATGGGAAGACTGGGACCACAGTCAAGTTTCATTCACTCAGTGGATGCATCACTGGGAGTGTCGCTCAAATTTCCTGACCAGCGATGCAGGTGTCTGTATCGCTCAGGCCTGTGTAAAGCACAGCCCTATCATGCAGTCTCAAACCAGAATGGAAATCCGTAGCATCATCATCATCAACATCTTCATCCGCATCGATCAGCATTAAAAAGAATTCCCTCTGCTCTCGTGGTGACCTCAGTTTCCATTGCCTGTCCACGTCTATGGCCTTGCTTTCATTCTGTCGGCATCACCAGTATCAGCAAATTCATGGGGACTGTCACTGGAATGTGGTGGCGCCCTGTGGAGGGAAAGCTCTCTCACGCTGGCTCCGCGACCTAGGAACCATTGTCGTCAGTAGGGGGCCTAGTAGGTGGTGTCCAGCGTGTGCTGGATCAGAACAGGCACCTCTGAACATCACCGAAGTGACTCTCAGCAGTGTACTGTCTCCTCTGGTGGGCTACCTCATTACGATTTAATTTTAACTGCTTCCTGTGGATTGTCAGAGCCGAGGTTGTGGTGGGAAGGGGTTGCCAGGCTGTGGTTATGGACGAGAGGTTGGAATGAGCGGCTTGGGTGCAGTGCCACTAAGCTGGCACAGAAACATAGCTGCCAACCTTCTCCAATTTTTTTCTCGAATTTCCCTACTTTTAAAATTATGATCGAAATTCCAAAATTTGTGAAAAAAAATCACAATTCAACATTTTGTTTGAAAGGGTTCACAAAGTATTGCAGAATAAAGCCTAAATGATTTATGTGAATGTTGGCAGTTATGTGTCCATGGAAAATGCATGTCCTTTTCAGACCCCACATTTGTCAGCTGAAACACATGACGGTCAGAAATGCTTTCGGTCAAAAGCCGAACTGCCCAATCTTAACTCCACCTACCCCCTTCATCCCTTGGTTCGTGAATTTGGACTCCAGAAGGTTGGCATTTGTGCAGAAGATGGGACAGGAACAAAAACAAAACAAAACAAAACAAAACGAAAAAACAAAACTAGAAAGAATAAAGAACAGAAAAAAAAAGAAAAAAAGAAAGATAAAAAAAGGAAAAAGAAAAGAAAGAAAGAAAGGAAGATAAACAAAACAAAGAAAGAAATAAGAAAAAAAAAAAAAGAAAGAAAGGAAAATAGAACGAAAAAAAGGAAACATCTAGCGTCAGGATCTTGAAGTAGACAGACACTGAACAGATTGAACAGAAGATCTATCAAGGAACAGCTTGGGAGGAGGGGCCCGCGAAAGACCGGTCTGGTGGACTGTTGGGGACAGACTCTGCTCCGGAAAAGGCGGGCGCCAGGCATTGACGAACGAGGAGTACATCAGTGCACAAATGAATGATGTCATATCATACATCCGGTGCAGGCGAAGACATGAAAGCTAGACAGCCTTTTGTTTGTTCTATCTCGTCTAATTTTGTATTGAAAACAATTAAACATTCAAAAAACAAACAAAAAGAAGAAATTGACGGTTGCACTGAAAACAACCATAACAGCAACAGCTAGAGAAAACGAAGAAAACAAACAGAAAACAAAACCTAATGAAGAAAAACAGTGTGTGTCAGTGGATTTTTTTTTTGGCATGACTTGTGAGCTGACTTGAACGCGGTGACAGCTCTGATATGGCCCTTTGCGGTCGGCTGGGCTTTTAGCAACTTTACTTAGCTAATAGGCGTCACGGCGTACGGACACCATAATCATGTACTCAGCAACGAGTCCACAGTGCGCTGGATTTAAAGTTAGCTAGCTAGCTAAATAATTCATTATTAGACGAAAAGTTAAAAAAAAAAAAAAAAATTCAGGAAGAAGGTTTCAAGAACAACGAGGCTTTAACAGATGCCTGACCTATGCATCACAACACTGTTAAAAAACAAACAAACAAAAAAAACCTGTCACCTGTGCATCACAACAATGTAGAAAACTGTCAGTCTCATGGGTAAAATTTGAATGGAACCAACTAGTCTTCTGCCCAGTGTTTGTCTGGCTGACTTTTGAAGTTACCGAATGTACCAGCAATTACAACAGTGCTTGGTTAAGAGTTCGAAAGGGTGACAACATTGTTAATGAAAATGAAAAGAAAATGAATTGAGGTTAGTACTAATAGTAGTTTTAAACTTTCACTCAGTAGCATGATTTCTAGTGTTGGATTTATTCATCTTCTCTATCACCGCGGCTGCAAAGATGTGGGATGAAATTAGTTTCACGAATTAGCTTTTGTAACTTAAATGGGTATCAACTTATGCAGCGTAGAGTGTCATTTAAAGACCATCATACTTGTGCTAGTCCCATCCGTCGCGCTTACTGATAACAATAGCGTCGGGCTGATAGTACTAGGAAAACAAATGGTTCAATTATCAAATCATTTCTTATCGATGAATTTTGCAGTATGAAGCCGTGATATAATGATCATTGTTTAGTTATATTACATGAATATAAAAAGGCATCTTTCCAAACTTGATTTACCTTTTCCGGTCACTTATTAGGCCGTTTAGGAGGTGTGTTATTCACCACAGTAGCCATTGTTGCAAGCAATGTAGAAAACAAAATCAATGACGTCATTTAGGATAGCCATGTTGAGACCGATTACGTCGAGCTTTTCAGTGACGACAAATACCCTGCAGGCTGGCTCAAAGTTGTATTACAAATTGTAACATGTATGTAAAACAGACTGCGCGCTCACAACGTTGTTTACGGAAGTCTACTGCGTTTGCTATTTACGAATAAGATACATTTTTCATACGAAACAAAACACGCGACAGGTCTACTCAAAACTTTCACATTCTCTCCACAACCCCATATCCGGCCACCCACCCCATTCCTCTCCCCTCTGCAGCCCCCCCCCCCCCCCTCTCTCTCTCTCTCTCTCCATGCTGTGTATGTGGACGGGGCGCGCGCAAATTAATGTGTGTGTAGTTGTGTGTGTGTGTGTGGTGGTGTGTGTGTGGCGCATGGGACCTCAGCAAGATGTAAATGTTTATTTTTTTAGATTTTCCCTCATACAATAGTTTTTTCTGATAAATTGACCATTACCATAGAAGAAAAAACTGGAAGCCCACAAGCAATAGAAGCAGGTTTTGGACAACAGGTATTGTAAAAGAGGTACTGAACACTCCCAAATTACCGAAGAAACATGTACGGTACCGTACGGCACTCATGGAACATTCTACAACCACAAGCAAATTCACTCAAGAAGAAGGTAAATACTTAACTGCTGCTGATATTTGAATCTGGAGTCTAGTTCAAACTCAAGATTTTACAGGACAAAACAAAAACATGTCTCTCAGGCACAAAAATTAAAAAAGCAACATTTTTTCGTCCTGCTAATTATCACAAAACCTTTCCCAAGAGCGAATTTCCAAAACCTGTAGCCTTGCAGGCAAAGCTTGTAACCAAACTGTATTTCTTGCCATGCAAGCCCTGCAATGACTGCTTCCAAAAATGAAATTGTCGACATCACCAATAGTATTGGTGCTCCTCAAAAATTCTTTTTGTACATATACTGAAAACGTAACGTACATGTTCATTAATTTTCAATAAAAATGAAGTCAACAACTGCCAAAAATAATTTTGTGGACTTACCATTTCTACCTGGCTGAAGCTAACAATCCAACATTTTTCTTTTAGATAAAGGGTTTCAAAGCCAATAGAAGGCAAACATAGAATGTAACGAACATGTTGGAAATGACAACCCAGCCAAAACATCTTAAACTATGGAAACAAATGCGAACGTCTGCTTGAAAAAAAACTAAAACAGCCTCAAACATACTTCAGAAAACTGACGTCTAGCAGTCTAGAGCTCAGCGAGTGCATTGATCGGTTTGTCGGGCCTGTAAAGAATCACTTTGTAACGTACATTTGAAGGCATGTTCATATTATTTTCTGATAGCTTGTGCATTCTACCTGTCTTAACACACACACACACACACACGTGCGCGCGCGCGCGCGCGCGCACGCGCGTCCGAATAATTACTTACCCACTGTCTCCACACAGATGTCAGCCGACACCAAGCGATATTCACATTGGTCCTGGTGTTATAAGCTTGGAAGTAGAAGATCGACCGCTTTCTCCAACCAGCACAACCGCCCATGCAAGTTTCAGAAAGTTACTTCGAATTCAAGGCACAAAAGCACACGCGGATGAATGTAGACACCGCTCAGCATCAATGTCGCCACAATAAGAAACTTCTACGAAGACCACTGACAATAAACTTATTCGTGTTTGTTGTCAAGGTGGTGGCGATTCTTCTTCTCCTCCATGTTGTTCCGACCGGGTGCGTCCACATCTGAATCTGCACAGGCTTGTTGCTCCTACATACAGCAGACTGGACGTTTGAGGC
>CM065724.1:19645016-19652516 GCA_033310375.1 Conus canariensis | reverse complement strand
TATGTTGAATGAATTTAATTTAACTTTGTTCAGTTTCTGGATTCTGAAAATTCTAACCATTGTCTTCTCTGTGGGCCTTTGATGTGCATAGCTCTTGAAACAGTTGTAGTATGCGAATCCGAGGGACGTCCACATTCATAGTCGGCCTGATTCAGATGGTATCCGTTAGGCATTAAGTTTGTTTGATTTGCCGCGCAGACCATTCATGTAAAACTCGTGTGTACTGCTGGCGCAAGGTCTGCAATAGTACCAGTGTGGGTGTGGCTGTCTCGGGTTTTGGGAATGTACCGCAAATGAAAAGGTACAGAAAATAAGAGAACAACCAGCCGCCGTGGCGAAGTGGTTAGCGTCGCGGACTCCCGGCTGGGAGGTCGTGGGTTCGAATCCCATCAGAGTCATGTGGGTTTTTCTGCCCCGACCGGCTCCTACCCAGAGTTGAGTTTGCTGCGGACTCAGTTGGGAAGACTGGGACCACACAGTCGAGCTTCATCCACTTAATGGATGCGTTTCTGAGAGTGTTGCTCAAATCTCCTGACCAACACTGCAGGTGCCTGTATTTCTCGGGCCTGGTTGACGCCGGGATATATTATGAAAGGAAGCGTCGAGTACAGCCTTGTCATGTAGTCTCAGACCGAAATGGAAATCCGTAGCATCATCTTAATCATCCTCATTCTCATCGATCAGCATATTTAAAAAAAATGTCTCAAGTTCTGTGGCCCGTCATGCCCTGCTCTCATGGTGACCTCAATTTCGATGTCCTCTCCACGTCTGTGGCCTTGGTTTGGTTCTGTCGGGGTCACCGGTATCGGCGAGTCCATGGGGGCTGTCGTTGGACGGACGTGGTGGCGCCCTCCGGAGGGAGAGCTCACTCACGCCGGCTCCGTGACTAAGCAATTATTGTCGTCGGTAGGGGGCTTAGTAGTTGGTGTCCTGCGTATGTTAGATCAGAACAGGCTCCACTGAACACCACCGAAGTGACTCGGCAGCAGTGCAGTGTCTCCTCCGGTGGGTTGCCTCTTGACGACTTGACATTGACTACTCCCTGTGGATTGCCGGTGCCGGGGCTGCGGCGGGGCCGACCGGGCTGTGGCAGTGGACGGGGTGTCGGAATGAGCGGCGTGGGTGCACTGCCTCTGCGGTGGAGCAGAGGTTGGGAAGGCAAAAAAAAATAAAATAAAATAAATAAATAAATAAATAAAAGAACAACCCCATTTTTCATCCTTCCTTCCATCATCCACCCCCACACCCCAACACACACACACACACACACACACACACACACACACACACACACACACACATACATATGCATACACTCACACACATTCTCGCTCTCTGTCTCACACACACACACACACTCACACACACACACGCATGCATGCACACACACACACAAGCACGCGCACGCGCACACACACACACGCACACACACACACGCACGCACGCACGCACACATACTTACTTCTTAGCGTTATATGTTTACGTCATTTTAGAACGACCTCAACCCCCTTCTACTCTCACTCCGTTCCCTACGTCTGTTTGCCTTTGTTCCCTGTCGACACAGCCATACAACGCGACGCTGATGACAATATTGTTGAGACTGTTGTTGTAACCGTAGCACAAGTCGTGGCTACGCATCTTCTTCCTCTCCTTCTTAGCAGATAATGCTCTTGCAAAACAGCCCTAATACCTTTTTTGGCCACGCACACCACTACAAACGAAGCCATCACTACCCAGTCCACCTTCCCCTTTCATTCTTGCTTCCCGGGTAAGGATGCAGTGATGCTGTTGCCTCTGTCTCATCAATTTATTATGTGAATCCTACGATCTGGTCGGATGTTTTGTCACCGTGCTTGTCTGCACGTGTTATGCACGTGGTTAACAACCGTAACTTCATGGGCCATAACAATGGCTGAAAACCGCTAAGTCCTGTGAGGGTGTCATCCTGGATCCAAACTGTGTTATGTGACACTGCACGTGTTGGGACATGACTGTCTCCTTTGAGATCTCACACACACACACACACACACACACACACACACACCGCTCTCCACATTAATTTTTATTGGCTGTCGCGTTCCTCTGACAACCTGTCAATCAGAAAGGCATCAAGACATGATGGTTAGCTTAATCCTTTTAAAGGGATGATCGAGCTCCACAATTTCATTGATCCGCCTTAGGTCGTAGGGCTGAACAATGTTAATTTTCAGAGTGTAAAAAGACTCAACACTGGAATATGCCAGAGAGGGGAAAGTTCATCTCTCGTACTTTCAGATCATGTGTTAAGTTTTAGTGAACGCCCTGGGACACTTCGAAATCTGGCGCAGCGCAAAAAGAAAATCTATGTCACGACATGGCCACATGGACAACCGACTAAACAGAAGGACTAAAAGTAATGGAGACGTCAACAAAACTGGAGAGACATACGCTCACCTCTTCACCTTTACCCAAACCAAATCCTCATGTACCCACTGGACTCCAACTTAGATTAAGAATGTGATAAGATGGGAAAAGATCAGCCCAAGCAAACACAGACTGATCCTATTGAAGTCATGTTAATTTGTACATTTATTTCGTGAAATCTGTTTACATTGTTATAGCATATTGTACATTTAAATCTTGTATACAAAAGGAAAGTTGCGTGTGTGTGAAACTGCGCTTAACTTGAATCAGTCTGTTTCTTGTTCATGCATAATTTAAGGTTTGACCCTATTTCTTCTTCTGTATGTCACTCAGAGCACAAGCACGTTGAAGTGCATAAGCTTGAGGTGAATTATGCCTGGGCTGTTCTTGAGAATTTTTGTTACCGTCCCTTAGAAAATGAAATTTTCTTTCCCTGACTAGTACCGGGAAATTGCTCCTTCCGTTACTAGTGAGAGACCAGGTGGTGGTGAATGTTTGTGTAAAAACTGTTCTATAAACTTTGAGGCTTGGAGAAAACATTTTGAGTCCTTCCCCCGGAGGACCACGCCACCCACCCCTACACCTCCCACATCCCACCCCTACACCTCCCACCTCCCACCCCAACTCCTCCACCTCCACCCCAACTCCTCACACCTCCCACCCCTACTCCTCACACCTCCCACACCAACTCCTTACACCTCCCACCCCTACTTCTCACACCTCCCACCCCTACTCCTCACACCTCCCACCCCTACTCCTTACACTTCCCACCCCTACACCTCACACCTCTCCACACCTCCCACCCCTATCCTCACACCTCACACCCACTCCTACACTCCCACCCCACTCCTCACACCTCCCACCCCTACTCCTCCACCTCCCACCCCTACTCCTCACACCTCCCACCCCTACTCCTCACACCTCCCACCCCTACTCCTCACACACTCCCACCCCTACTCCTCACACCTCCACCCCTACTCCTCACACCTCCCACCCCACTCCTCACACCTCCCACCCCTACTCCTTACACCTCCCACCCTACTCCTACACCTCCCACCCCTACTCCTCACACCTCCCACCCCTACTCCTACACCTCCCACCCCTACTCCTCACACCTCCCACCCCTACTCCTTACACCTCCCACCCTACTCCTCACACCTCCCACCCCTACTCCTTACACCTCCCACCCCTACTCCTCACACCTCCCACCCTACTCCTCACACCTCCACCCCTACTCCTTACACTTCCCACCCCTACTCCTCACACCTCCCACCCCTACTCCTACACTCCCACCCCTACACCTCCCACCTCCCACCCCTACTCCTCACACTTCCCACCCCTACTCCTTACACCTCCCACCCCTACTCCTTACACCTCCCACCCCTACTCCTCCACCTCCCACCCCTACTCCTTACACTTCCCACCCCTACTCCTCACACCTCCCACCCCTACTCCTCACACCTCCCACCCCTACTCCTCACACCTCCCACCCCTACTCCTTACACCTCCCACCCCTACTCCTTACACCTCCCACCCCTACTCCTTACACTTCCCACCCCTACTCCTTACACCTCCCACCCCTACTCCTTACACTTCCCACCCCTACTCCTTACACTTCCCACCCCTACTCCTTACACCTCCCACCCCTACTCCTTACACTTCCCACCCCTACTCCTTACACCTCCCACCCCTACTCCTTACACTTCCCACCCCTACTCCTTACACTTCCCACCCCTACTCCTTACACCTCCCACCCCTACTCCTTACACTTCCCACCCCTACTCCTTACACCTCCCACCCCTACTCCTTACACTCCCACCCCTACACCTCACACCTATCCACACCCCTACTACCCCTTACACCTCCCACCCTACTCCTCACACCTCCCACCCCTACTCCTTACACCTCCCACCCCTACTCCTTACACCTCCCACCCCTACTCCTTACACCTTCCCACCCCTACTCCTTACACCTCCCACCCCTACTCCTTACACTTCCCACCCCTACTCCTTACACCTCCCACCCCTACTCCTTACACTTCCCACCCCTACTCCTTACACCTCCCACCCTACTCCTTACACTTCCACACCCCCTACTCCTTACACCTCCCACCCCTACTCCTTACACTTCCCACCCCTACTCCTTACACCACTCCCACACCCCTACTCCTACACCTCCCACCCCTACTCCTTACACTTCCCACCCCTACTCGTTACACTTCCCACCCCACAACTCCTCACACCTCCCACCCCTACTCCTTACACCTCCCACCCCTACTCCTTACACCTCCCACCCCTACTCCTCACACCTCCCACACCTACTCCTTACACCTCCCACACCTACTCCTCACACCTCCCACCCCTACTCCTCACACCTCCCACCCCTACTCCTTACACTTCCCACCCCTACACCTCCCACCTCCCACCCCTACACCTCCCACCTCACACCCCTACTCCTCACACCTCCCATCCCTACTCCTCACACCTCCCACCCCTACTCCTCACACCCCTACTCCTCACACCTCCCACTCCTACACCTCCCACCTTCCACCCCTACTCCTCACACCTCCCATCCCTACTCCTCACACCCCTACTCCTCACACCTCCCATCTCTACTCCTCACACCCCTACTCCTCACACCTCCCACTCCTACACCTCCCACCTTCCACCCCTACTCCTCACACCTCCCATCCCTACTCCTCACACCCCTACTCCTCACACCTCCCATCCCTACTCCTCACACCCCTACTCCTCACACCTCCAACCCCTACTCCTCACACCTCCAACCCCTACACCTCACACGGCAAAGTAGTAGGGGCTCGTCCAGAATGGAGTAAATCAAAATTACTCAACAATGTTGTTCCCTTTGGCTGTTCCTTTTTTTTTTTAAACTAAGAAACAGTATTAAGGGCAAATTAGTGTGGTTGAGACGCAGTCCAGCAGGAAACCTGTTTGCTGTGTGCATGCTTATCTTAATGTGATGTATAATAACATTGTGTTTGATTTATGATATTGCTGTATCACTGAAGTACTACTTTCAAAAACTGTCCGCTATTGTTACACATAGTAGTTATTAGTTTGCTCAAGTTCGTGTAACGTGGCACTATCACGGCTGAATCAGTGAAAGTTAAACGAGAAATCAAGGAGTGGAGAGAATCTCTAGGCTTCTCTGGTCAAGAATTGTTCACATGTATGACTGACTACCCAAGAGGATAAGGAAAAAGCTGCAGAGGACACTCGTAAACAAAAACAGCTTGAATGAGAAGCTGAAGGGTGTGAGCGAACGATTGGCAGAGGAATGTGCCGAGAAACAAAAAGACGAAGAGCATTAAAGAAATCCGAGAGCATCAAGCTGCAGAACAAGACAAAATAAAACAGCAGGAGCAGGCAGAGCGCAATAAAATAAGAGTGCATGAACTTGCCCTCAAAAAGCTTGAAAAATCCACTGAAACCGATGGCTCTTCTGACTTGGCCAGCCAAAAGTCTCAGGCTCCCATCCAAATTGCAGCCGTGAGTTTTCTTTGGGTCCTCTTAACGAAGCCGTGGGAAGTAGTTATGCATGCCTTGACCGATTTGGATGGCTAGCCACACAAGTTGGCCAGAACTCTCACAGGCGTACCATCAAACTCGCGCAGGGTCTTAAAGGCGCCGCGTACGACGTGAACGCAAAAATTACCGCTCCCTAAAGTTACTGATTACCGGGTAAGGAGTGCTTAATTAAACAAGCACGTCCTACCCGGTATGAACTGACAGCCAAAGCATGCCAAAAGAAATTTTGAACCGCGCAGCGAGACACGGCATAAAGATACGGCCAGTTCACGGATTGTTTTGTACTTTACTTTCGTAAATGCTCATCATTTTTCGACCATGAAGGAGGACTGGCTGAACTCATCCTCTGTGAGCAGCTGCGTGACACAATGTCCACTGAATTGCAAGCTTTTGTGGTAGAACACGTTGCTTCCACTCTGACTGCTCTGATCAAGCTAGCAGACAGGCACACCACTGCCCGTGATAAGGCAAACTCTCACAAAAGGATGAGTGGCAAGCAGTATAGGAGGGATTGGAACCCCTCGCCGTCATAGCAATCTCTAAACCCAAAACCAAGCACTGAGTGTGAAAATGACAATACAAAGAAAACAACACAGAACACAACATAACACAAAACAACACAACACAATACAATACAATGCAATGCAGTGCAATACGATAAGATACAATACAGATCAATGCAATGCAATAAACACAATACAACAGAATACAGTACAGTGCAATAAATTGCAAAGCAGTGCAACGCAGTGCTAAACAATACACAATACAATACGATACAATGCAGTACAATCAATACAGCACAGTGCAATGAAATGTAATGCAATACACTACAGAACAGTACAGTGCAATACAATACAATGCAAGATAATACAGTGTAATACAATATAATACAACACAATACAGTGTAATGTAATTAATACAGTGTAATATAGTGTAATACAACGCGATACAATGCAACACAATACAATGCACTACAATACAATACAGTGCAATACAATTCAAAACAGTGCAATATAATGCAATACAATACAATACAATGCAGTACAATACGGCACAATCAATTCATTACAGTACCACACACACTGGGGTGCAATTCAACGCAATGAACACAACACTATACCGTACAATATTCTCACCAGGGAGAGAAAGCCTGAACGGCATGCAGAAAAATCTGTTATAAAGAGAAACAATACAGTACAGTTCACTGCGACACGATACCCGATAGTACAGCACAATGCAGTACAGTTCACTGCGACACGATACCCGATAGTACAGGCACAATGCAGTACAGTTCACTGCGACACGATACCCGATAGTACAGGCACAATGCAGTACAATACAGCCGAATAAAAGAGAGTACAATACAATACAGTTCAATTTAATGCACTACCCGTACAATGAAGCCGAATAAAATAGAGTACAATACAATACAGTACAGTACAATTTAATGCACTACCGTACAATGAAGCCGAAAAAAAAAATAGAGTACAATACAATACACTACACTTTAATGCACTACCGTACAAAAAAAGCCGAATAAAATAGAGTA
>CM065724.1:19625016-19640016 GCA_033310375.1 Conus canariensis | reverse complement strand
TGCTTCAGTGGATTGTCAGTGCTGAGGCTGTGGCGGAACAAACTCAGGTGTGGCAGTCTATGAGCAGCTATGAGCAGCGCGGGAGAACTGCCACTCAAATAGCGTTGAACATGAGACGTTGGAAAAAGCATATTTTTCTGTCCTCCCGTTTCACAATCATAATCATCATAGCCATAGTCTCATCACTGGGCTGTTGAGAAAGACGGGTGAGGTGGGTGGGGAGAGATAGCCATAGTCTCATCACTGGGCTATTGGGAAAGACGGGTGAGGTGGGTGGGGAGAGATAGCCATAGTCTCATCACTGGGCTATTGAGAAAGACGGTGAGGTGGGTGGGGAGAGATAGCCATAGTCTCATCACTGGGCTGTTGAGAAAGACGGGTGAGGTGGGTGGGGAGAGATAGCCATAGTCCCATCACTGGGCTGTTGAGAAAGACGGGTGAGGTGGGTGGGGAGAGATAGCCATAGTCCTCATCACTGGGCTGTTGAGAAAGACGGGTGAGGTGGGTGGGGAGAGATAGCCATAGTCTCATCACTGGGCTGTTGAGAAAGACGGGTGAGGTGGGTGGGGAGAGATAGCCATAGTCTCATCACTGGGCTGTTGAGAAAGACGGGTGAGGTGGGTGGGGAGAGATAGCCATAGTCTCATCACTGGGCTGTTGAGAAAGACGGGTGAGGTGGGTGGGGAGAGAGCTGGGCGTTGGGGGGTGGGTGGTGGGGGTGGGCGTTGAAGGGGTGAAGCTCTCTGCGTTTAGTCACTGACACAGGTACGCAGTCACTGTGCGTTACTCGTGCCATGCATGTATGCTAAAGTATGCACAGATACTCAGGAGCGCATATGAACACACACAAGCGCGCGCACGCACGCACACACACACACACACACACACACACAATATATATATATATATATATATATATATAGTAGAAAGAAACTCGTGGAGAGCGTGGCAGCAGAGAATCCTCAGAAGAGGAGCCCCCTTCAAGCAAGTGTTTCGGCCCTTATCTCCTGACACTCTAGGGGGGTTGGGCCACACCCGGTTCATGACTCCGCATGTCCCTCTGCTGCCCCTTTTTTTTCTTTTTTTTCCCCATCTTGGGACGAGCCATGGCTGGGATTCGAACCCATGACCTTCTGGACATGCTCATTTTCCACTTAATGACTCGCGCTCTAACCACTGAGCCACAGGGACACCTAATATTTGTAGGGAAGTTAAGCCTTATGAAGTTCACTTTTGTTCCTCCTTGACCAGATCCAGCTTGAACACCTATCTGCCGCTTCTGCCATTGCCTTCAAAGCTCTGGTTTTTTCCCTACCTGCAACTGCGAGCTGTTTCATGAGGCTGTATGCAGACGTTCCTACAAACCCCCTAGCTCCAATTTCTGCAGTGAGGACTTTGACCTGATAGCCTTCTCTCCTCAGGCTGTTTGCCAGATCAGCATACTTTTCAGTCTTGTAGATTTGAGCTGCCTCCATTCTGTTCTCATATGGCACCGTGAGCTCGATCATGATCAGCTGCTTGGTTGACTGAGAGTGGACTACTATGTCTGGTCTCATGCCACTCTTGCTGATGATCTCTGGGTGACTCTTCCATTCTGGGAGGTCTGCAGTGCACTCCCAGTCATCTGCCCCGTCCAGCAGACTCTGCCTGCATGTTTCGAGTGGCACTGTTGTTCTTGGCCATGATTTGCTGCCTCCTGCCGTGAAGAATGTTGCGGGTGCTTTTGGAGTCCTGATTTTCCCTTTTGTGGTGTTGGTACTAGCCCCGACTACGTGTACAATCTCTTTGAGCACTTGGTTGTGCCTCCATGTGTACCTTCCTTGAGCCAGGGCTACTTTACATGAGCTTAGAACATGCTCCACTGTTTGTTTTTCATGGCAGAGGGGGCATGCAGGATCGTCTGTTTTTCCCCACTTCACCAGGTTTGCATTTGAGGGCAGAAGGTCATATGCAGATCTGAGAATGAAGCTGATCCTGAGAGGGGCCATGTGCCAAATGTCATTCCAAGTGAGACTTCTTTGGAGTGCATTCTCCCACGTTGTCCATTGCCCTTGCTGGCTCTGCTGGACTGCTTTTTGGAGTCTTTTTTGGTCTTCTTCTTTTCTCATCTCCTGAATCATCATGTCTTTTTTGGCTTTTCCTTTGGCCTTTGACCACCATTCAGTTTTGGTCACCCCCAGTCCTTGTCTGTTGGTCTGTGTGTATCCTGTTATTTCTCTGATCTTGAGACTTTCTTTTGCAGAATCCATCGCCTCTTGAACTTTCCATTTTCTGCCTGTCTTCAGCTGGGGCTTGATTGCTTCTACCACCTTGTCTCCTGAGTCCTCCAGCATGCTTTGAAGTCTGATCTTCCCTGCTTTGTATTCCTCCAGGATGGATTTCAGTGGTAGTTTCAGCTTTGCTTGGCGACAGTACAGCGCTATGTCGGTCAGACAGGGTGGGACACCAAGTCATTTCCTTGTGAACTTGTTGATTTTGGCTTCCATTGCCTCCACTATGCTGGTGCAGATGTCGTATATCATCAGAGGCCATAGGAGCTTTGGTATCAGCATGAACTGCAGACACCAGACCTTGTATTTGCCAGGGAGCCCACACTGGTCAATGGTCTCCAAGCCTTCTTCCAACATCTGCTTGGTTTCTTTTGCTCTTTGTGTGTCTTTCAGCGTATCATCATACCATCTTCCAAGGCTCTTGACTGGTTCTTCTGTGACTGTTGGAATGGCCTGGTTGGCAACACTGAAGACCACAGATCCGGCCACTTTTCCTTTCCTCAGTGAGAGACTCCGTGATTTCTTTGGCTTGAACTTCATTCTGGATGAGGCAACTATGTCGTCCAGCCTCTCCAGCACATGACGTGTCTCGTCTTCTCTGGATGAAATCACTGTAGTGTCATCCATGAAGGCCTTGAGAGGAGGCATCTTGTATCCATCGCCAAGGTCTGTTTGTCTCGCGTTGTTTGTTGCTGCTTTCAAGATGAGTTCCATTGCCAGCACGAACAGTATTGGGGAAATTGCACAGCCCATTGCAATACCCACTTCCAAGTTGATCCAGTCTGTTGTGTACTCCTTGGTGGAGAACCGCATTGAGAAGCCATTGAAGTACTTCTTGAGCATGTCGCGGATGTTCTTTGGCACATGGTACATCTCAAGAGCCAACTGTATCATCTCATGGGGCACAGATCCATATGCGTTTGCCAGATCAAGCCACACTACGTCCAGGTCTCTCTTTTCTGTTTTTGCTTTTTGGATTGCGTCCCAGATCATTGTGGCGTGTTCTACACAGCCCGCCACGCCTGGGATGCCACCTTTCTGGACTGACACATCCAAGTACTTGTTTTCCATCAGGTACTTGGTCAGCCTTGCTGCCATGACAGAGAAGAAGATTTTCCCTTCGACGTTCAGTAGTGATATTGGCCTGAACTGGCTAATGTCACTTGAGTTTTGCTCTTTGGGGATGTACACACCATCTGCCGTCATCCACTGGCCGCTGATCTTCTGGTTTCTCCAAGCCGATCGCAGCAGCCTGTGGAGCCACTCCAGCACCTTGGGACATTTCTTGTAAAGCTGGTAAGGTATTCCGTTTGGCCCTGGTGATGATTTGGCTCTGGCTTTGTCGACCACCTTCTTGATTTCCGCCAACGTTGGAGGCTTGCCATTGAACTGTTCCTCAGGGTTGGTTGGCCACACCAGACCTTGAATGTCGAGTGGTGCTTTGCTCTGTGGGTCAGAGTATGTTTTCCTCAGATGCTGCTCAAGAACTCCTTTGTCCACACTTAGGGTCCCAGATTTTGGCTGCTCAAACAGTATTCTGGCAAACTGGAAGGGGTCTCTGAAGAAGCGCTCTTGTGTCTTCTTCTTTTTGCTCTTCCTCTTCCTCGCAGATTCCGCTTTGCTGAGGGCACTGTGTTTTTCTTTCAGGTCTTTCCACAGTTTTTCCAAGCCTTGTTTTTCAGCTGGCAGTGCGGTCTTCATTTGCATCTTGAGGTTTTTCTTTTGGACCCTGATCTTGTCCATCTTTTCTTGGCGTCTGGATTTCTTTGGAGGTGTTTTCTCTTTGGGTAGTTTTGCTCCATAGGCGTCTCTACATGTGGCATACACAATGTCCCCATATGTGGCTAGTTTGTGTTCCAGGGTGCTTTTCCCTATCAGTGCATCGAGTCTTTGGACGATTTTTGCATCCAGTTTCTCCCAATCTTCAGTTTCGTTTGCTCGTGGCAGGTTGAGTTTCAGGCGCCTGGCATCGAGGGCCTGTGCAAATTCCTCATCCGAACCAACAGCGTGGATGTCCTTGGCACTGTGGTTTAAATCCTGGCCTTGGTCTTCCGACGTCTTATCTGCTGATGCAGTGCGCTGCTGCTCATTCAGATGAGTCTTCACACATCCCATCTTTGTTCTGTGGATCTTCATGCCACGGGTGGTAGCGAAACGCTTTCCACAGACACATGGATATTCCATTTGGTCCATGTTCATAGTCCGTTTGGGATTTGCAGTCATGATTGGTTGAGCACCGATGGATTCATCATTCTCTCCCCCTTTCGGTGAATCCTGGGAGCATATACATATGTGTATACATATACTTGTTCAGCTGATATCCATTTGGGCTGTGGAAAGTTATGGCCTCACATATGTAATATAGGTATAAAGGTTGGGTCCTAACATTATGATGGTTCTTTACGTCACTTCATTGTTGTTGTTCACTGCTCCTCCCTTCTCCTCAACAACATTTACTAACAGATGAACCAAGCTCGAGCGTGTCTACTGTATTGTCAGTTCAGCCTTGAGAAGATAAATAAAGAGGAAAGAGGGGCTACCCATTATTGTCGTCAGAAAAGGGATTGGTAGATGGTGTCCTGCTTATCAGGGACTGCTGCACTCTACCAAAGTGACTCGGCCGCTGTGCAGTGTCTCCCCTGGGAAGTTGCCTCAAGACGGCTTGGTAGTAATAATGATAATAATAATAATGGCTACTTATATAGCGCCTATTCTCGGCTAGATACCAAGCTCTAAGCGCTTTACAATCAACACTCGCTTACACAACGGGCTGCCTACCTGGGTAGTGCCGACTGAAGAGCTGCCAGCTGGTGCTTCATTCAGTCGTTTCCCGTGTCATCCAGTCAGTATCGTTCACTGTCGTTCACTCAGTTTCCTTACTTCCTTCATTCTTTCCATTTCTCACGCAGGGTGCATGCTATGTGTAACGTGTCATCCATACCAACGGCCAAACTGGCCAACTCTTCCGAAAGTTGGTGATGGGATTTAACGTGCGTGCAAGATATTATGCGTGCGCTCACACACGGAACCTCGGTTTATAGTCTCATTCGAAGGACTGTATGGGAAATGGAGTGAGAACCAACGTTAACTCCGAGGGAAAAATCCCCCTGTACCGAAACGGCGCGACGGAGATTCGAACACGCAACCCCAGGATCACCAAGATTGTAAGTCCGGCGCTCTACCAACTGAGCTATTCCGGCTCCCTGTGGATGGTAGTGCTGGGGCTGGCAAAGGGTGCGTCTGTGTCTGGCTGAACCAACATGAGCATCACAGAAGGTGAGACAGTCCCCCCCCCTTCCCCCCCCCTCCCCCCCTCCTCCTGTTGCACACCTGTCCACAGCACCATCACTCCTCCTGTCTCCCTCGAAAAGTGTCATAATCGTTCCTCTCATTATGTTTAAGGTCAGCCACATTGTTGACGAGTTTTCTGATGGCATTTCCTGATAAACAAGTGGCGAGGTGTGTTGATTGTCACAGGACACGCGACAGACGCTCGAGTGATCAGCGCTGTCAAGCAGGGGAAACAAAGGACACAGACTGTGTGGAACTAAAAGACTGCATCAGCAGATGTGTTCCAAGTGGAGGTCATGGCTTTCCAAGAGGCACGACAGGGGAAAGGAGAGAAGTGGTCATTGACCCTTGACGATTCTGTCTGTCTGTCTGTCTGTCTGTCTGTCTGTCTGTCACTCCTGTTGTATGTTCCATGCCACCCCATCCTCTCTGCCTCTCTCTCTCTCTCTCTCTGTCTCCTTTCTTCAACGCTCGCAATCCACATCTCTGTAGTCTTTCTTTTCCTGCTCCCACTCATTTCTCCTCTCTCTCTCTCTCTCTCTGTTTGTGTGCATGTGTGTGTGCGTGCGCGCGCGCGCGCGCGCGTGTGTGTGTGTGTGTGTGTGTGCCAATATGTTGAGAGAGAGACAGACAGAGAGAGAGAGAGAGATTTTTTTCGTCAGACTTTTTCGTATCTGCCTTTCATTGTTTTTGTACAGTCAGCTCAGCTCCTAATCTCACAGACCCATCCCTCCAAATATCTCCCTCACGCCCCCCCCCCCCCCCCCTCCGTCCCTCCCACACATACACTCTCACCCCAAACTATTTAACATTCTAAAAACGATGGCGAGGAGGCAGTCTTGTTGGCACCACTCTCGTCCATTCCACCAGACAGTGGGCCACTCCTGCTAGTACCGTTTTCCTTCAGTATCAGCCCCTCCTCGCCTTGGCTGCCCCTGTCCTGCCTGCCAACCCGTGAACTTCTTCCATCCAAGACTGAAGAAGCCAAGTTGGCGTTTCCTGTCAACACGGATCGTGCTTATCCTCTTCGCCTTGCAGTGCGGTCAAAATTTGGTGAAGAGTCCAGTTACTAATCCCTGGAGTACTGCAATTAGCGGTGACATTTCAGCGAACGCGGACCTGGCTGGTGGTGGGATTGTTTGTCCAGTCAGGTGAAAAAATGTCTTCCTCACTTTTTTTTCTTCATCATTTTATTTCAATACTTTTCACTTCATATCATAGAAACTTTCCACGCTAGTAAACAGAATTTAATCATTTGCATCCCAGAAAGAGGCTTAATAAAAGCTTGAGCCAATTGTTGCACATGTGAAAATTGCATCTCCTCTCAAGCTGTAGTAACCATCTCTTGTTGCCAAAAACACACAAAAACCCCACATCCAATAGAAAATGAAAGTAAAATCAGTGCATATGAAATATTTAAAACTTATGAAATTCAGAATTTTATTGTCATATCTACCCTTATTTGTTGGTTTATTAAAAAAAAAATATATATATATAATAATAATAATACTTGATATTATCAAATATTGGAACGAATATTCCAGGTTAACTGCTTTAATGAAAAAAAAGAAGAAGAAAAAGCAAGAATGGAACAGAAACAACAACAGCAGCAGCCAGAGCAAAAAACAAAATATCAACAACAAAAATGACAACAACAACAATGTGGACAACAAAAAGATTCTTAATGTATACTTGCCATATCTTTTCTTGTAAAAGTGATCAATTCAATTATCACAAAGATGCTTAGGTGGTTTTAACAAATGGTAGTGCACAAGTATGCTCTGATCCTCTCTCTCTCTCTCTCTCTCTCTCTCTCACACACACACACACACACACACACACACACACACACACACACACACACACACACACACACACACACACACACACACTTAAACTTATTTATTTGTTTAGCTGCTATACCATTTGGGTTGTGGAAAGTCACGGCTTACCAGATGTGGTATAGGTATTCAGATTGGTCCTAACATCATGGTCGTGCGGTATGCCGCTTTGTTGCTGTTTACCACCCCACCCTCTTCCCCACCAACATTGTCCAACAGAAGTACTGAGCCTGAGACAGTCCTGCTGAATTATTAATTCAGCTTTGAAAAGAGAAATAGGGCCTATCCATTACTGTCATCAGAAGGGAGATTAGTTGGTAACGTCCTGCAATTTAGAACAGGCACAACCAAACACCAAAATGACTCAGCAGCAGTGCAGTTGTCTCTTCTGGTAGGTTGCCTCAAGACAGCTCAATAGTGATTGCTTCCCTGAGGACCGTAATACTGGGACTGCCAAAGGGTGTAGCTGTATCTGGATGAGTTGAAATGAGCAGCATAGAAGACGACACAGACCTCAGCCTCCCCGCTCCTCTTTCTCTCCCCCCCCCCCCCCCCTACAGGCACGCACTTTTTGTCTCCCTCAGAAAGTTTCGTAATCATTCTCTCACTATGTCTAAGGTCAGCCACACTTTTGACGAGTTTTCTGACGGCATTGCCCGATTAACAAGCGGCGAGGGGTGTTGATTCTGTTACACGACACGCGACAGACGCTCGAGTAATCGGCGCTGTCAAGCAGAGAAAACAAAGGACACAGACTGTGTGGAACTAAAAGACTGCAGCAGCAGATGTGTCCCAAATTGAGGTCATGGCTTTCCAAAAGGCACGACAGGGGAAGTGGTCATTGACCCTTGATGATTCTGTCTGTCTGTCTGTCTGTCTGTCTGTCACTCCTGTTGTATGTTCCATCCCACCCCATCCTCTCAAGTTGTTCCCAGCCCCCATCTCTCCACCTCTCTCTTGCTGTCCCCCTTCTTCTTTGCTTACAATCCACATCCCTCCCATCTTCCTCTTCCTGCTCCCACTCATTTCTCTCTCTCCCTCTCTCTCTCTGTCTCTCTGTCTCTTCTTCTCTCTCTCTCTCTCTCTCTCTCTCTCTCTCTCTCTCTCTCTCTCTCTGTGCTGGTGTTGTGTGGTGTGTGTGTGGGGTGTGTGTGTGTGTGTGTGTGTGTGCTAATGTGGAGAGAGAGAGAGAGAGAGAGAGAGAGAGAGAGAGAGAGAGAGAGAGAGAGAGACTTCAGATGCTTCAGATACGTTTCTATTGACAACGGCCTACATAGCCTTTATTTCATGGGGGTATACATGAATATTTGCAGCGCCGAAAAAGAACGCTTATGATGCAAAGAAGCATAAATTGCAACGGATTACGTAAATGTTAATGATGAGGCAAGAGAGAGAGAGAGAGAGAGAGAGAGAGAGAGAGAGAGAGAGAGAGAGAGAGAGAGAGAGAGATTCTTCATCAGACTTTTCTGTATCCCTATGTCTGCCTTACATTGTTTTTGTACAATCTGCTCCTAACCTCAGAGACCCATCCCTCCAAATATCTCCCACACGCCTCCCCCCTACCACCCCCTCCCGCCACCGTCCCACTCTCACTCCAAATTATTTAACATTCTAAAAACGATGGCGAGGAGGCAGTCTTGTTGGCACCACTCTCGTCCGTTCCACCAGACAGTGGGCCACTCCTGTAAGTACCGTTTTCCTTCAGTATCAGCCCCTCCTCGCCTTGGCTGCCCCTGTCCTGCCTGCCAACCCGTGAACTTCATTCATCCCAGACTGAAGAAGCCAAGTTGGTGTTTCCTGTCAACACGGATCGTGCTGGTCCTAAAGTGTTGCGATGCGTTCAAAATGTGGTCAAGAGTCTGCTGGTGCCTGGCGTACCGCAATTAGCGGTGACACTTCAGCGAACGCGGACGGAACTGGTGGAGTTGTTTGTCCAGTTAGGCCTATGGAATTTCTTCCTCATTTTTTTTTAACTCTTTCCCTTCACACCGGGGAAACTGTCCACATTAATTAATGAAATTTAATTATCGATGTCCATGGAAAGAGAAGGAAACCTTGCACACTTAAAGCTATTTTACCCATGTGAAAACTGTGTCCGCTCTCAGGTTTATAATGACTGTCTCTTGTCACTGGAAATACATCCGACTGACAATAAGGGGAAAACTAGTGCATACAAAAATAGGTGATAATGTTCTGGATTTTATGTTCATATCTACCCCTTTAAAAAAAAAGTTTATTTACAAAAAAAGGACAATAAAGAAAACAGTTAATACTGAACATTAAAAAATCGTTGTAATGAATTTCACTGGCTAACTGTTTTGATTGAAAAACGCACGTGCAGAACAGAAACAACAACAACAATAACATAGTAACAAGATTCTTGATGTAGGTTTTTCAGTCTGTTATTGTGAGAGGGAATAATTAAACTATTTCAAAGAATTCTCAGTGGACTCAGCTGGTGGCAGTGCGCAATCATGCTCTGATTCTGAATCACACACACACACACACACACACACACACACACACACACACACACACACACGCACGCACGCACGCACGCACGCACGCACCACACACACACACACACACACACACACACACACAATATATATATATATATATATATATATATATATATATATGCACGAACACATACATGCGCGCCTGCACGCACGCACACACATTTACACACGGACTCACAGATGCACGCACATACATGCACGAGATTATACACACTCTTGGTCATATCTTTTTGTTCCTTTGTTTATGCTTGTATGTGAGAATTTTTATCTGTTATTGCTGATCTTGTCGTTCTTCTTTTTCTCTGTTTTTCCCTTCTGTTTTGTCTTATTAACAGCCATTATCCAATGATTGTTCAATGATATTCAAATTGATTTTACGGTCTAAAGTCATCCGCACAGATGAAAAGACTATATATAAATCAGTGAGGCAATCATTACACACAAGACCCTGAGCTAAAAAAAAAAAATGCCAGCGTGCAGGATACATTTATAACTAAACCCTTTTGTCCTACAAAGAGAGAGAGAGAGAGAGAGAGAGAGAGAGAGAGAGAGAGAGAGAGAGAGAGAGAGAGAGAGAAGACAAGACGAGACAAACAGACAAGACAAGACAAGACAAAATTCTTTATTTACGAGGATAATAGATAAGCACTGCTGTGCTTTTTGCATCCAGTCCTCGCCCCGAGTAGGGTCAACAATGCAAAATAATTACATCCAGTCCTCGCCCCGAGTAGGGTCAACAATGCAAAATAATTACATCCAGTCCTCGCCCCGAGTAGGGTCAACAATGCAAAATAATTACATCCAGTCCTCGCCCTGAGTAGGGTCAACAATGCAAAATAAGATAAGGCAACAAAAGAAGCATGCAAAGAGTGACTAGAACTACTATCATGGTATGCGTTTGGTTTGTAAGTTACACACGAGAGAGAGAGAGAGAGAGAGAGAGAGAGAGAGAGAGAGAGAGAGAGAGAGAGAGAGAGAGAGAGAAAGATGATTTTTTTTCCCATCTGGCCGTTTTCCCTTCATGGGCGAAGGATATTAACACAGAAACACCAAGAGACTATATGGAAGTGATTGCCAACACACAGAGTGACGATTCTTATCAGCTAAAAATGTCACACACACACACGCACGCACGCACACACGCACGCACACACACACATACACATTGGTGTGTGTGTGGTGTGTGTGTGAGAGAGAGAGAGAGAGAGAGAGAGAGAGAGAGAGAGAGCGAGAGAGTCTTTTTACACACAGCGAGCGACCGCATGAATTGAGACGATGACTCTGGTTCCGTGAGGTTGAGTCATTCGTCTTGATACAGTCTTGAAGCAGGAAGGAAGTGGGAACCAGAATCAGCCAGCCAGCCAGTTGCTTTGATTTCGTCGCGCAGCGTCTGAAGGGGTTTTGTGGTAGTTATCAGATCGCCCCGCGCACTGACTCGTTGGCACACGCACAAAAAAAGAAAGAGTAGGCCTAGGCTAGGCCTAGTTGGCAGCGGGCACTACTCGTGTTTCTGTCATTGAGGAACGAAGTCTACTACTGCAGTCTGAGACAGCTGATTTTTTTTTTTTAATTGCTGGAAGAAAAAAAGGTTGCTGGTAGTGAAAAGGAGTTTGGATAGGCCTAGTGGTTGTAGAGTTTATAACGAAATAGGATGGAGATTCGTATTGTTGCTGCTGCTGCGTTTTCCTGCTTAGTCTTTTTGAGAGGTATGTTTAATAATACGATTTCTTTTTCTTTTTTCTTTTCTTTTTTTTTGTCTTTAACATGCGTATCATGGTATGCGTTTGGTTTGTAAGTTACACACGAGAGGAGAGAGAGAGAGAGAGAGAGAGAGAGAGAGAGAGAGAGAGAGAGAGAGAGAGAAGGAAAGGAGAGAGAGAGGAGGGAAGGAGAGAGAGAGAGAGAGAGAGAGAGAGAGAGAGAGAGAGAGAGAGAGAGAGAGAGAGAAATACATATTAAGTCGCAGACATGCATATACTAGCCACACCAACTCTGCATGCACATCACACACACACACACACCACACACACACACACACACACACACACACACACACACACACACACACACACAAGCGGAAACGCTGTCAAAAGGAATGATACCAGGCAGAAGCACGTGGTCTATAGGCGATTGTTTTTGTTCAAACCTTTTCAGTGTCTGTGTGTCCAATGATGACATTCTGAGGGTTGGTATGCGTACGCCTACTGATCTGAAAGGCTTATACGGGTAAATTAATAGATACCCAATATACATCATTTCTGGTGTTCAACGTATTTGTCGTTAGTTTTAACTTACAGCAAACGGAAGTGTCGTTTACATCGGAAGAGAAACAGTGAACTGTTATCGATCAAATATTAAGAGAAAACTGAGTAGCAGACATAAACGTAGATGCCTGTATTACATGGACGGATTTGGTGAAGTATGGTTAAATCTGGAGTTGGTAGTGTCAGCAGTAATCGACAGAAATTGCGCGAACATATCTAAGATATTAATAGTTTTAATTTGTGTAAACCGCGATACAAAATAAAACATTCTCCTTTGCTGCAGCAAATACGGATAAGCACCTGAAACGCAAAACGTTGAGACCCGTCCCGTTGGATGTTTAAGACTTAATCGGGTATCATTACTGTTATAGAGAATTCAGTGACAAAAATTTCATTTGTCCTTTATGCTTTAAAGAAGAAAAAAAAGAAGAAAAAAAAGAAAAAGTAGAGGCAGTATGTAATTATTCTATGTTCATTGTTCATTCGTTCCTATCTGATTGTTTATTCATTTATTGGTGTGTATTTATCTACTCTTAATCTATTCATACATGTACTTATCTTATCAATATTGTGTTTCATTTTCTTTTGCTCAATGGACAGATCACTTCCTCCTTGATTGATTGGCTGATCGATTGACGCGTTAATTGGTTGATTTCGTCGACTGATCAATCCGTTAATCAATTGAGTATTAGTAATTGATCTTCTCGTTCTAAGTTGACTTCACGTTCGGTCAATCGACTGGCTGATCAGTCGCGCGATTGACAGATCGATTAATTCATGAATTATTCCTCTCGTTCCCACTGCAGGTTGCGTACGAGGAGAGTACGAGGGTTTCGTGACGGAAGGGAGATCATCGTGGCTAGATGCGCGGCAGACGTGCACGACTGGAGGACGGCCGTCGTGCGATTTAAGCGCACAAAATACACAGCAGCATCTGGACTTCTGGAATTCGCTGGCACTGAGTGCTGGCAGCAGCTACTGGGTCGGTGCCAGAATGATGGATAGACTGCAGTGGCAAGAAAGTGAGTGGAGCAGCTGATTGAGCAGCGGAGCGTATGAATGAATGAAATGAATTAATGAATGAATGAATGGTGGTGGAGGTGTTTTGGTTCTGGTTGCTGTTGTTTTGTTCTGTTTTGCCTCCAGCTTCATCGTTGTCGTCGTTATTTTTGTTGTCGTTGTCATGAGTTGCTCTTGTTGTTGTTGTCGTCGTTGTTGTAGTTACTGTTGTCCGTTTTGTTATCATTGTCAACGTTGATGTTATTACTGCTGTTGCTGTTGTTTTTGTCAATGGTGTCATCATCGTTGATTTTGTCATTGTTGTCGGTGTTGTTATTGTTGTCGTCGTTGTTGTTCTCATCATTGTTATCACTGTTGTTGTTGTCGTTATTGTTGTTATTGAATTTGTTGTTATCGTCTTTGTTGTCATTGTTGCTATCGTTGTTGTTGCTACAGTTGCCACTGGTTTCACCATTGTTACTGTGTTTATTCTTTTCGATGTTGTCATTGTTTTTGTTGTCATTGGTGTTGTTGTTATTGCTTGTGATTGTTGTCGCTGTCATTGTTGGCGTCGTTGTCATTGTAATCATTGTTAATGTTGTGTCATCGTTTATTTCGTTTTCGATATATATATATATATATATATATATATATATATATATATATATATGGCTACCGTATCATTCGTGTTGATATGTTAGCTTTTGTCATAAGTGTGTGTGTGTGTGTGTGTGTGTGTGTGTGTGTTGTGTGTGTTATGCGCGCGCGCGTGTGTTTAGGTCTCTCTCTCTCTCTCTCTCTCTCTCTCTCTCCTCTCTCTCTCTCCTCGCGCACGCGCTTTTGTTTATTCTTGATTACCTATATCCTTTGTTTATTTGTTTGTGTATGTTAACGTTTGAATGAAATATCAAACCAACGTGTAGAAAATGTTTATCGCATCGATTGATTTGTGTGCGTTCGATGAAAAAAGAAATCAGACTATAGAAACTATTTAAGTTTGTTCATTTTAAACAAATGTAGAAAATATTTTCTTACATTGATTGATTTCTGTACTTTCGATGAAACAAGAAATTAGACCGTAGTAATATTGAAGTTTGTTCATTTGAAAGAAATGTAGAAAATGTTTCTTGTATTGATTAATTGATTTCTGAATGTTCGATGAAATAATAAATCAGACTGTAGAAAATATTTGAGTTTTTTCATTTTAAAGAAGTGATCAATCAGACGAACCCCCCCCCCCCCCCCCTTAAAAAAAAAACAACAAAAAGAAAACCAACAAAAAACCAACAAACAAAAAAAAACTGTCGTCTCCTTTGCGTTCGTTGTCACGTAGTCAGTCTGCATCTGGTATTGAATAAAGGCGGGAATTCACTTGACTCTTTCCGCTTATAGTTACGGTTACGGCATAAATCGTGTGAGTGAGTAAGAATGAGGACTACATGATTCCCGGTTTCCGCATACAGACACGGCAACGGCTACGGACATGTTCATCTTGACCAGAACATTACGTGATCGATGCCGTGCCGCAAGGGAGTTAATTTAAAGGATGGGCGTGTCTTCTAGTCCTTCTCATGCCGGATTTTTGACTCTGGAAAGACACGGAAGGAACTAAGCAAAGAACCACACTTAGGGCGAGTAAGCTGGCAATAGTTGAGATATACTGAACAGTCAAAAAACAAACAAACAAACAAACAAAAACCCCACCGCCGATTCAGTAAGCATAATGCAAATTTTCGGTTTATTTATAAAACTTCTCTAAAGCATATAAAACAACTACATGAAGCCTGTAGAACAGCCTTTTTATCTTAAAACT
>CM065724.1:19607516-19610016 GCA_033310375.1 Conus canariensis | reverse complement strand
TCTAGTCAAAAAAGAAATTCTCTCTTGAGTCGGATTTAGCATTAAATTTATCGCGAAGATATGCTTCGGTTCAGATACACTGGAAATCTATTCGTTTAAAAAAAACCACAGACAGATAGTCAATTCTCCACCTCTCAAGTTTTTAGTTTAGCACTACATATATGCTTTGGTTAGATATACTTGGGAAAAATACTTGTAAACACACACACACACACACACACACACACACACACACACACACATATATATATATGCTTTGGTTAGATATACTTGGGAAAAATACTTGTAAACACACACACACACACACACACACACACACACATACACACACACCAATCAGCACGATAACTGCAGTATATGCTTTGGTTCTGGTATATTGGAAAATGAAATACTCGTTTGAAAATTTTTTTTTTCTCCATAATATGAGTTTTGGATTTTACCACTACCTGTAATGCTTTTCTGTAGCTAAGGTGTACTAAAAAAAACTATTCGTGTAAAAACACATTCAAAAACAAATAGTTCCCATACGCTATAGTTTCGGGTTTAGCACTACATGCAAATTGTATTCCTTGGTTCAGATACATATTAAAAAAAAAGTCGTTTGAAGAAACACGCAACCGCCCAGTTCCTATTTTTTTCTCCCAAGGTTTGGATTTAATGCTACTTGTAATGTTTTAGTTTCGTTCAGGTACTCTGAAAATTAATATTGAAAATAATCGATTTGTTCTCTGGAGTTTTGGATTTAGTACATGATAACAAGGGTTGACTGCCAGAACCCAGTATCTCCCTTATATGTTAATATGTGAGAGACTGGGTCCTGGCAGTATAATAATACCAAAATACACTCGTTAAAAGCAAACAAACAAAGGAACGAGTGAACAAACCAACTAAAAACAACAACAAAACAGTTTTCAATATCTCGAGCCATTTCTTCCAACAAGGCAGAGGTGGAAATATAAAAGAGATACATTACTAAATATAGAACTAAGGTAGCCCATGAACTCAAATGCGAAATGCATGTTACGTCAAAATATTACGTCACGCGTGTTTTTAAATGCATTTTTTTTTTTTTTAATACGTTGGCGATCCGTCTGGGAAAGAAAATGAAGAGAGGCCAATGTGTCTGATAGAAACTGCTACCTACGTTCCGTTGAGAAAGCCGCTAGCAGCAACTTGGCTGCTGGGACTACGGAACAGTCAAACTCACGGCGTTTGTACAAAGCTGCTGGCAGTGCTTTCAAGAGGGGTTCAATCCGTATTTCGTTTAACATACGTTTTTAGTCGTGTACGTGCGATCGCAATCAGGCACTCCTGACCGCGAAGTGATCTGAAGCGATCAAAGCTAAGTGAATTTTCATTGTTTTATTCGTTAATGTCTCACCTGATGAAGACCTAAGAGGTCGAAACGCGTTGTGTTTCGTCTTGTGACTCGTTTGTCCACGTTCTCTGGGCGGTTCGCTAACATTTATTTAAGATTTCCACGGTGAGTGTTAAAGCAAAATGGCGACTATCATTGTAGAGTCTCTGTTCAGTGATGATTTACTCTTCAATACCATCGTGGTCAACATTCATGACAGGCACTAGATAAACAGTCATAAGCGTGCAGAAAGTTTTCATTTGGATTCTAAGTCCAAACTTAATTTGGAAGCGAGTTTATTGACCAGAGAGAGAGAGAGAGAGAGAGAGAGAGAGAGAGAGAGAGAGAGAGAGAGAGAGAAAATCACGCAAGGGAAACAATATGCAGTATTTTCACCTGTATGATTGTGTCCCTTTTAGGGCAAGCCTGAAAACGAGTTTTATTTTCATCTTTGTTACTTCACTTTCCCTTTGATTTACTTTTAGTTTGTTGCAAGAATGAAGCGCGGCATATGGCGCCGACGATATATGTTGGCCCTCTCCACATTTAACGCTGCGGCATGGTCCTTGTCATCAACAACGAAATTCGACGTCATCACATTAGTCATTGGTGTCGCCATATTGATGTTTCCTGTCACACAGCAAAATGTTTAGCAGCCAGTGGAAGGTGCTTAAAATCATCACGGCAAGCCGCTCTTACTGCAGAGCACACGGTGGATTTTCAAGGTGAACTTTTTTTTATGGAATGTCAGAAAGCTCAAATGCAGCCACAACTGGGCGTACAGTTTTAACGCAACTGCACGCGCATCTCTTCATTAACTGCTCAGAACTTTAGCGCGTATTTCAGACCGTAACCGCACCCGTGATGACTCAGTTTCTCCAGACATTTGAAAAAAACTAGACTGGGAAATTATCGGGGAGAGAGAGAGAGAGAGAGAGAGAGAGATAGAGAGAGAGAGAGAGAGAGAGTACTCTTTGTTTCGCTAATTTTCCAGTCCACCGTTCTCAGTGCTAACTCTGGTGTGGCCGTAATTGTTCGCGCAGTTACGGACAGAGTCCCAGCCAGACATTCGCGCGCACATTTTGACCTATCAACAAAGAGATGCACGAATTCTTGCGCCTGCAAATTGGGGGCCATTTCTGT
>CM065724.1:19587732-19595232 GCA_033310375.1 Conus canariensis | reverse complement strand
AATCCTGAATTTTTTTTTTTTTTTATTTAAAAAAAACAACAACAAATTTCCAAATTTTGTTTAAAATGTGGAGATTGGAAGTAGGTAATTTTTGAATAGGGATAATACAGAATTTCAGGTTAAAGCCAAATGATGTGGGCCCTGGTAATATAATGGGAAATGAATTTTGGGGGGAGCTAGGGGGTCAATTTTGAATAGGGATGATAAAGCAAAGCAGAAGAAAGCCCAGATGATGTTGTGTTGCTGTTCTTTTCAAACCCTACGTTCATGAACTGAAACAGAAAGTGGATTAGAAATGCTATCAGTCAAATGCCGAACTACCTAACCCCCCTCCCCCTCCCCTTCAACCCATCCAGCCTCGTTCCCTGGTTCCAGCACTTTGACCCCAGAAGGTTGAAGGCTATGTTGTGGCCTATGTAAAATCTTGATCAAACACTTTCCTGTCGGCGTCTTCCGGACTTTGATGGAAGCGTGGGCGGATTTGGAAAAGGTATAGGTCAGTTCGTTGATCATCATAGCTACCACTCTTTTTTGGAGTAAAAATTCTGGAATCGGGGGATAAAGGGGGTGGGTGAGGGGGTGGGGTGGGCTGAGGAGGGGCATTATACTGAAAGCATTTCTGGCCAGTTTATGCTTCAGTGGACAGAAGTGGGGGCTAAACAGAAAACACATTATCCATACATACACTTGTCAACATCAACACAGCATTTGGACGTTACATTCTGTATCATTCTGTATCATCTTATCATCCCTTTTCATGAAATGACACCTCTTCCAATGTCTTAAATCAGATATTCTGGATTTTTTTTCTCACGAAATTTGGGATTTCTGGTTTCATGTTTACGTCAGAGAAACTAAAACCTTCGGGAAGATTGGCAGCTATGAATCATCTGGTGACAATGGAACCTGACCGAAAGAAGACTAGCGCTCATGGATGTGAAGAGCCACAATTATACTTTGTCTCCTAATTTTTGACTGTGCTTTTATATTTCGGGGGGGGGGGGGGGGGGGGGGGGGGGGGAGGGGGGGGGAGGAGGGGGGAATATTGTTCGAGGTCCTAGTTGTCTGCAAGTCTATTGAGCATTTTTTTTTCAGATTTAAATGTACCACATGCCTTCCACTGGACGACTGCTCCCCTTCGTCCAACCCTCCCCTCCCATCTCCTCTCCCCCTTTTGCTCAGTTTTCTCCATTTTCTGTTGTTTTTTTTTCTTCCATTTTATTTACATAACAAACACATAACATTTTTTTTTCCAAATACAATCTTTATTCAAGATAATATGAATAACAATGTAGAGAAAAAGACAAACGAAAAATAAAAAAACGAAACAAAACAAAACAAAAAACAATACAAGGACAATTACACCTCTTTCCTAATCATAATACATTATGAAATTCTGGAGTGTTCAGGGGGAAATACATACCAGGACGACCGACAAGCAGGCAGGCAGACAGACAGACAGACAAACAAAGAGAGAGAGAGAGAGAGGGGGGGGGGTTGCAGAGAGAGGTGAGAGAGGGAGGGAGAGAGAGAGGGGGGAGAGTAGGAAGAGGGAGGGCTCTGAGGAGGATATGCTAGATACAAAAAAAAAGAGAAAAAACAGATGTAGAAAACAAAGAATGAAACCAAATAAACCAGCCCCCTTTTACTCCCTTTCAGAACACCTTCTGCTACTGTCTGAGCGAAGAGAAAGCGTCATCGCTCATACCGCGCCCCTGGAGGAATGCCACATATACTGCAACAGAGAACCGTACAGATGTGGGGCGGACAACTCTCGTTTGTCTGTCTACAGTAAGTCAACTCCCCCCCTTGTCTGTTTGTCTGTCTGTCTGTCAGTTTGTCTGTCTGTCTGTGTCTGTCTGTCTGTCTGTCTCTAATTTTCTCCGTCTGTTTGTCCGATGTCTCTGTGTGTGTGTGTGTGTGTGTGTGTGTGTGTGTGTGTGTGTGTGTGTGTGTTGTGTGTACGTGCGCGCACGTGTACATGCTTACGTGCATGCGTCTGTATGTTTATATATATATATATTTTGTTGTGTGTGTGTGTGTGTGTGTGTGTGTGTGTGTGTGTGTGTGTGTGTGTGTGGTCTCAGAGAGAGAGAGAGAGAGAGAGAGAGAGAGAGAGAGAGAGAGAGAGAGAGAGAGAGGAACTGTAGACCATATGGAGAGCTTTCCGCCCTCTCATTCTCTCCTCCGGCCTCTTCCCCTTCATCCCTTACCTCCTCCCGTTCCTGCCCTGCCTCATCTCATTCTCTGTTTGTCATACTCTTCCCATTCTTCACATTGGATCCGGAGTCTGATATACCTGTCCATTCCTGGATAGAGGCGTCGCCAATAAACAAGGGAATACATTCACAGATGTGGTAAACGCCAGAGACAGGATTGAGCAACAACACATTAAGGAACACAGGGGCTGTTTTCTTCTTCTTCTTCTTCTTCTTTCTTCTTCTTCTTCTTCTTCTTCTTCTTCTTCTGCCTCATCATCTTCATCATCGTCGTCGTCGTCGTCGTCTTCTTCTTCTTCAACAATAAGGAACACAGGGGCTGTCTTCTTCTTCTTCTTCTTCTTCTTCTTCTTCTTCTTCTTCTCTCTCTCTCTCTCTCTCTCTCTCTCTCTCTCTCTCTCTCTCTCTCTCTCTCTCCTGTGCCATCTCAATGGCATTATTTCCATGCCGTTCATTCCGGCCAGTCAATCCCTCCACCACCACCACCACCACCACCCTTCCCCCTCCCTTCGTCTCTCCCTCCTCCCCCACTACCCTACCTCCATCCACCTCCGCTACGTTCAAGTTCATTCCGAGACAGACTCCTCAGCACGGGACAAGCATTATTAGATCGAACGTAAGGTCCGAAGGTCCAAGTCCACTGTTACAGATTAGGCCTCAAACGCTATATGTTGTGCTCTCCATTACACTCAAAGCTGTCTGTAAGATCTCTCAGAACGACAGCCTTCATAAAAAGAAACTCACTGCATTGTTCAGCCCTGAAGACATACTGTGCCTGACTTAGAGCATCGCCCATTGTTTGTGTTTACTTTATGTGCAAGCACAATCGACATAGCCCCGTTGTTTTTGTTTACTTTATGTGCAAGCACAATCGACATAGCCCATTGTTTTTGTTTACTTTATGTGCAAGCACAATCGACATAGCCCCATTGTTTGTGTTTACTTTATGTGCAAGCACAATCGACATAGCCCCATTGTTTTTGTTTACTTTATGTGCAAGCACAATCGACATAGCCCCATTGTTTTTGTTTACTTTATGTGCAAGCACAATCGACATGATCTCCCTTTTCCCCCTTATTGTTCCCTTTTTTGTCAGTCTGCTAGGCTTGTCACTCACTCTCAAATGCCTGTGCCCCAACAATACCGTAGGAACACACACAATGAGTCTACTAACCAAGCATTTGCCCCACAATCTTTGTCCACAACTAGCACTGAACGTATTTATTAAACCTAAATACAAGGATAATCTCTTCTTTTTCACATTAAAAAAAAAAAAAACCAAACAAACCAAAAACTTGTCACGGAAGCATGGTGATGTCATCTAATCAAACTGCTGTGTTACTCCATGAGCTCTACTGTAACCCCTGACCTAACGAGGCAACTCGTCGGCGGAGACACTGCAATGCTGCTCTGTCACTGAAGTGCTGCTCTGAAGTGGTGCTTCTGTTTCCGACCCTGTTCCAAGCCCACAACTGATGACCATGATTGTTTGGCAAAAGAGCCCGCATGATTGAGGGTTCCCGCGGGGGAGTGGGGGGATGGGATGCAGATGGGGGGGGGGGGAGGAGCGGGGGGATGGTAGCGGGGGGATGGGGGAGGGAAGAGAAGGAGGGGGCACCAGAATATTTGGAAACACAGAGGGAAGAGAAACTCGAAGAAGTCTGACCAACAGGTTTCGCCCTCCGAAATACCGATTCTGCTTCCAGTGGATATACCTGGGGGTCTTTTGTACAAATAGTTCCTCCTCCTTCTGGACATTCTGTGCTAGTAATGTCCCCTTTTCCTTTTCGCTCTCAGTAACTCTGTCTCCTCCTTTGCTGTACTGTCGTCTACTGTCCTTTCTGTCTACCATATCTTTTATCTATCTTTTTCCACAGCCTCTACCCACAAATTTCTGAACTCAACGAAGTCGGAGTGAACTGACTATACTCTCGAGTATAGTGTGAGTATCCAAACAGGGTAAAACGAGTTCACACGCTACCAGATACTGGAACGCTGAAGAAGAAGAAGAACTGATTCTGTGTATGGTTGTGTATGTATATGATAGCTTAAAAAATCGGCCTGAAACTAATGCAACTGAGAGGGCGTGAAAGATGAGAGGATAGAAGAAGTGCGAGGGAAATGAAAAAAAAAAAATTCAACACTTTGAGAAGACACTCATCGTGATAATTGGACGATAACTTCGTCAAGTCCAAGACAATTCGACCATTGTTTTGAAACGGTAGTGGCATTCTTCATATATCAATTCGCAGATGGGAGGGATCGCCCACTGCGTTATTTTAAAAGACTGTCGGAGTGCTGTTCAGACCAGACACATTGTGCCCAGTGTTTGATTTATCTTTTGAGCTGGGTCCTCCTGGATGCTAGACGCTCTGAGAAGCCTCAGTGCCTTGCTCCTGTATGTCACGCGGCATCAGCATCAGGTAAATAGACAGTTTCAGAAGATGATGACAAACGTCAAAACCGTTTCTTTGAGATTTTTTTTTTTCAAAAACTCTTCAGGGGAAGGTCCGGAAGGAAGAGGGGAAAGGATGGAGGGTCTGTGTATGTGTCTGGCTCCGTCATTTTCGAAAATATTGAAATTTTATGATAGCAAACTGAGTGAGATAGTTTCTCCATTTTTCTATGGATAACAACCCTCGCGATTTTGTCCAGGAATATTCCTGTTAAAAAAAGAAAAACGTTTTTTTCCGACAATCCGAATTGGATGGAAAGACAAATCCAGAATATCAAATTGTTAATAACAAAATGCGGGGATCAGGGTCATTTTTGGAAGAGGCTGGATACGAAGTGGACGATGCCAAACTCCCTATCAGACGTGCTGTAATGAGGGTCCCGAGCTGTGACTGCATGGTGCTCAAGACCTGACGAGTTCTGGGAGGTAGTTGCGAGTCCATGGTTCTTGAGAACCGGGCCTTCCACAATATTGCCATTGTTTCATAGGCGTTTCATTTCTAGAGCGTTGGAAACGTTTGAATTGTACATTAACACACACACACACACACACACACACACACACACACACACACACACACGCACGCACGCACGCACGCACGCACGCATGCACGCACGCACGCACACACACACACACACACACACACGCACTCACACAGAAGAGAGAGAGAGAGAGAGAGAGAGAGAGAGAGAGATGGTACATTATGACTCTGATAACAAAAGTCAGCAGATGAATTGATTGCGTTGTGAATGATCCCATCTAAGTTTCGTTCGAAAGTGAAAAATGATTGGTTGAACACTATTATAAGATGTGCATAATATGTGACAGAAGAACGCGTATGCGGCTCAGATTTGTTTTTACAGATATGAGATAGTTTTCGTTAGGGATAACGTTATACTTTCCGTAGGACGAGAACAATAACAATCATCAAAGAAACTGCTTGTGCAATAGCAATAACAGTCCTGTTCGAAAACATTGAACAAAACTAATAGAAACTAGAAAGTTATAGAATAACCGTAACTGTCAATAACGAAACAGTTATAAGAAAAAAAATGGTATCTATTGGCAGCAAGGAATTTTGACGATAACAAAAGCTACCAAACAATGAGGAAGTTACACAACAAGAATGAACATCCTGAAAATGGCATGATAGCATGAACCATCAACAGCGAGAAATTTATGTTATGCAGTAACAGTAATTATCAACAACGTGAACGTTACAGAATAAAAGTAATAATTATAAACGATGGGAAAGTTGGAAATAATAGCAGCGATCAAGAACAAGAAACTTTTAAAACAATAACTATCAACAACGAGAAGAAGAATAAGAAGGAGGAGGAGGAGGAGAAGAAGAAGAAGAAGAAGAAGAAGAAGAGAAGAAGAAGAAGAAGAAGAAGCAGAAAGAGAGGTTTCTTTGTGGGGTTTTTTAAATGCCGGCACATTTAATCAAATTATATCGGTTGTGTGTAGGAAATCGATCACAAATGAAATCCACATCATCATGATCTTGTAGCCATTTGCTTGGTGGAATATTCGTCCTAAACAGAATTGTAAACTCACTCATAATTACTTCAGCCTATATATTTACTTTTTAACAAAGCTTCAAAACAGTATTGGAAAAAGAAACAAAACAAAAACCAAAGCAGGCTGCACACCAATTTTAATGCGCCAAAGCTTTGCTTAAGGAATCGAGTATTTATAGACTGGCACAATTAGATTGTTTTGAGAATTTTTATTGAGTCTGAAAGTTGATTCATCTCATTTTCTTTCATATGGTCATCAAGGTACAAGCCAGATGGTTCCAAGCAGACAGAATAACATCAAAGGAATGGGACTATTTGGCAGCTTCAGCTGGCGCAAAGATAGGGTCACGAAATGCGCCGTCAACTAAGGGGAAGGTCACGTATTTGAAGATTCTTTGTGATTTCATCGGTGAAAATCCCCCCAAACAAGGGAAATAATTGGTGGGGAGTTGTTCTTTTGATCAACTTTAACATAAGATGCTGGCTCAAATTTATAGTAGGCCTCAAAACACTTACATGAATTATTATTATAGTGTTTTAGTGCAGAATCCTAATTGAGGCGTGTGACCAGCATTGGGCGTGGACCTTTCTTGACCGCTTTCTAGTCCTTTTAACAAAACTCAGGGAGACGAGTGGCTCTGAGAAAGGAGAAAGGAAACGGCTCATTTGATCTTCGATAAGAGAACGGAGAGCCCTCAGCCGTAACGGAAATAAACGAAGCGGGAAAAGGCCGGGCGTCGCTCTTAGACTTGGGGCGCCAGAAATAGGTCTGAGGTCATAGGTCGGACTGTGCGATGAAAGCAGCACTTTTCTTGTTGGGAGTTTGGGTTGCTGCAGCTAATACTGCTACAATTACAGCGCTGTTGGAGCTCCTCCTGCTGCTGCTGCTGCTGTTGTTGATGTTGTTGTAGGTATTGTTGCTGGTTGGCTGGGGGTAGGGGTGATGGGGGTTCTCTTTCTCCTCTTCACGCTCCTAGTATACTGCTGTAGAGGAAAAGTTTGACCTTCATTTGTCTCCTTCTCCTCTTCATTCTGGTGTATTATTGGAGGGAAATGGTTGATCATCACTTTTGTTTCTTTCTATAGACTACTAACTACTACTACTACTACTACTACTACTACTACTACTACTACTACTACTGCTACTACTACTACTACTACTGTTGCTGCTGCTGCTGCTGCTGCTGTTACTAACAACTGGTATTTCTATTACTACCGCTGCTGCTGTTGCTGCTACCACTGCGTCATCTACTGCTGCCATTGCTGCGGCTACTGCTGCTGCTACTATTACTGCAGATGTTGC
>CM065724.1:19567732-19575232 GCA_033310375.1 Conus canariensis | reverse complement strand
CCCAATACTGTTCGTGCTGGCAATGGAACTCATCTTGAAAGCAGCAACAAACAACGCGAGACAAACAGACCTTGGCGATGGATACAAGATGCCTCCTCTCAAGGCCTTCATGGATGACACTACAGTGATTTCATCCAGAGAAGACGAGACACGTCATGTGCTGGAGAGGCTGGACGACATAGTTGCCTCATCCAGAATGAAGTTCAAGCCAAAGAAATCACGGAGTCTCTCACTGAGGAAAGGAAAAGTGGCCGGATCTGTGGTCTTCAGTGTTGCCAACCAGGCCATTCCAACAGTCACAGAAGAACCAGTCAAGAGCCTTGGAAGATGGTATGATGATACGCTGAAAGACACACAAAGAGCAAAAGAAACCAAGCAGATGGCGGAGGAAGGCTTGGAGACCATTGACCAGTGTGGGCTCCCTGGCAAATACAAGGTCTGGTGTCTGCAGTTCATGCTGATACCAAAGCTCCTATGGCCTCTGATGATATACGACATCTGCACCAGCATAGTGGAGGCAATGGAAGCCAAAATCAACAAGTTCACAAGGAAATGGCTTGGTGTCCCACCCTGTCTGACTGACATAGCGCTGTACTGTCGCCAAGCAAAGCTGAAACTACCACTGAAATCCATCCTGGAGGAATACAAAGCAGGGAAGATCAGACTTCAAAGCATGCTGGAGGACTCAGGAGACAAGGTGGTAGAAGCAATCAAGCCCCAGCTGAAGACAGGCAGAAAATGGAAAGTTCAAGAGGCGATGGATTCTGCAAAAGAAAGTCTCAAGATCAGAGAAATAACAGGACACACACAGACCAACAGACAAGGACTGGGGGCGACCAAAACTGAATGGTGGTCAAAGGCCAAAGGAAAAGCCAAAAGAGACATGATGATTCAGGAGATGAGAAAAGAAGAAGACCAAAAAAGACTCCAAAAAGCAGGCCAGCAGAGCCAGCAAGGGCAATGGACAACGTGGGAGAATGCACTCCAAAGAAGTCTCACTTGGAATGACATTTGGCACATGGCCCCTCTGAGGATCAGCTTCATTCTCAGATCTGCTTATGACCTTCTGCCCTCAAATGCAAACCTGGTGAAGTGGGGGAAAACAGACGATCCTGCATGCCCCCTCTGTCATGAAAAACAAACAGTGGAGCATGTCCTAAGCTCATGTAAAGTAGCCCTGGCTCAAGGAAGGTACACATGGAGGCACAACCAAGTGCTCAAAGAGATTGTATAAGTAGTCTGGGCTAGTACCAACACCACAAAAGGGAAAATCAGGACTCCAAAAGCACCCGCAACATTCTTCACGGCAGGAGGCAGCAAATCATGGCCAAGAACAACAGTGCCACTCGAAACATGCAGGCAGAGTCTGCTGGACGGGGCAGATGACTGGGAGTGCACTGCAGATCTCCCAGAATGGAAGAGTCACCCAGAGATCATCAGCAAGAGTGGCATGAGACCAGACATAGTAGTCCACTCTAAGTCAACCAAGCAGCTGATCATGATCGAGCTCACGGTGCCATATGAAAACAGAATGGAGGCAGCTCAAATCTACAAGACCGAAAAGTATGCTGATCTGGCAAACAGCCTGAGGAGAGAAGGCTATCAGGTCAAAGTCCTCACTGCAGAAATTGGAGCTAGGGGGTTTGTAGGAACGTCTGCATACAGCCTCATGAAACAGCTCTCAGTTGCAGGGAAGGAAAAAACCAGAGCCCTGAAAGCAATGGCAGAAGCGGCAGAGAGGTGTTCAAGCTGGATCTGGTCAAGGAGGAACAAAAGTGAACTTCATAAGGCTTAATTTCCCTACAAATATCAGGTGTCCCTGTGGCTCAGTGGTTAAAGCGCGAGTCATTAAGTGGAAAATGAGCATGTCCAGAGGGTCATGGGTTCGAATCCCAGCCATGGCTCGTCCCAAGATGGGGAGAAAAAAAAAAAAGGGGGCAGCAGAGGGACATCCGGAGTCATGAACCGGGTGTGGCCCAACCCCCTAGAGTGTCAGGAGATAAGGGCCGAAACACTTGCTTGAAGGGGGCTTCTCTTCTGAGGACTCTCTGCTGCCACGCTCTCCACGAGTTTCTTTCTACCGGCACGCCTCGAAAACTGATGAACTGATAAATTAAATAATTGATGGATCGATCGATCAATCAATTGATTGACAGAACTTTTGTTCTTGTATTAGAATGTTTTCCGTTGGGGAGAGGGGGGGGGGGGGAGTAGTGGTTCATTGTTGCTAAAAAAAAAATGATCTCATCGCTGTTGCTACTGCTGTCGCTGCTTCTTGCAACTATTTCCGTGGATGGGCAGGCAGATGATTGGATGAGACTGATGAATTGGATGAGACTGATGAATTGGATGAGGCTGATGAATTGATTGACTGGTCGATCGATCGATCGACCGATTAATTGATTGATATACCTTCCCTTTGTCCCAATATGTTGATGGGTTTTCGTTTGGGGTTGGCGATAATTGTTGTTGCTACGACTGCGGCTAATACTACTGCTGTTGCTACATCTGAAACCAATACTGCTGGTATTGCTGCGGCCACAGCTGTTACTGGCCTTTGCTACGACTTCATCCGGGTCTTGTAGGTGCTATTCTTCCTCTTCCTCTTCTTCTTCCTGTTATCATGGGACGATTAACGACGATCCCTTGAGCAGTATGTATGAAATGCATGTGAAGAGAACCGATAGTAAGAAAGTTGCTCCTAGCATCAAAAAAAAGAAGAAGAAAAGAAGAAGAAGAAGAAGAAGAGGAGGAGGAGGAAGAAGAAGAAGAAGAAGAAGAAGAAGAAGAAGAAGAAGAAGAAGAAGAAGAAGAAGAAGAAGAAGAACTATGGAAAGAAAGAAAGAAAAGAAATAAATGAAATACAATGATAAATAAAACAAACAAATTAATAAAACTCGACTGTGAAAAGCAAAGTAAACAAGAATAAGCGAGACAAGAAAGAAAGAAAGAAAGAAAGAAAGAAAAGGAGAGAGAGGAGAGAGAGAGAGAGAGAGAGAGAGAGAGAGAGAGAGAGAGAGAGAGAGAGAGATCAAGGGGAAGGATTCAAACGACACATTGTAACAAGGGAGAGCAGCGTAAATGATATTCAGATATCTGCTGTGACAACGAACATTTGTAACACAATAACACAATACAGTTGCTTTTATCATCATCATCATCATCATCATCATCATTGTTATCGTCATCATCATCATATTGTTATAATGTAATTATTAACATTGTTATTATTATTATTATTATTATCATTATTATTATTGTTGTTGTTGTTGTTGTTAGCAGCAACAGCAACCTGATGCTGTGACAATGAGCGTTTATAACACAATGATAATTCAACTGTTTTCATGATGATGATCATCATCATCATCATGTTGTTATAATGTCATTATTATTGTTATCATTAGCAGCCTGATTAACACAGAGATCTATGCTGTGACAATTAACACTTATAACACAATAACACAATACAAATGCTTTCATCATCATCATCATCATCATCATCATCATCAATTTGTTGTAATGTCAATATTATTATTATATTATTATTGTCATTATTATTATTTTTTTTTTTTTTATCATTGTTGTTGTCGTCGTCGTCAGAATTCATCATCATTATCATCAGTATACTCTTGATCAACTTGCCAAGAGTGCCACAAGGAAAGAGTTGAGCAGATTGTCTATCCCTCACACTGATCTGAACCCAAAGCCCAAGTTTACGTCAAAGACCTCTAGCAAGAGGAATGGCACTTGCAGACGGATAACAAACAGTTTAAAATCCGTCCAAATCTGAAAGCGTTTTTACCATGTTCCCGAGAAGAAACGGTCTGGTGCCGTTAGCGTACAGACCTCTTCTGCTACACCCCATTCTTATCGTTTAAAAGGTGAAGAAGCTCTGTGGTGCAGTCTATGTCATGTGCCACTCTCAGTGAAACATTTTTTTTTTTTTAGAGCTTGGGACTTGCATGATGTTAAGATATAAACGCTTTACAGCAGACTCCATTAAAAATGTATTCAGAGAGGTCCCACCTGACCTGATCTTTGAATTACTGATTATCATTTTTCATCTGATCTAAGATTTTTTACAGAAGAAAGGTTTTGAACCAAATTTCCGGTGTAGCTTTTTTTTTTTTAGGTGTATTTTAGAGAGGGTTGTGTGAATGATTAAAAAAAAAAAATGACCTGTGAGTTGACATGAACGTGGTGACAGCCCTGCTATGGCCCTTTGCGGCCGGCTGGGCTATAAGCAACATTACCTAACCTTTTCCATTAGTATACTCAACCGTCATTATGATTGTCGTCCACTCAGCTTCCCCCATGGGAGACTACTACACTGTAGCCCTGAAGGACACGTGTCCGGCGGGTGCCAGAGTGATGGACTTTGAGGACGTGGACATGACACAATTCCTGCAGGACACGTCATCCCTGGCGAACTGGGACTCAACCAGCTTCCGGCTGCCCCTCGCCTACTCTCGTCAGCTGCTGTGGCTGAATGGTAAGATGGAAAAAGAAAAGAAAAAAGGAAGAAAGATAGAAAGAAAGAAAAGAAAAGAGAAAGAAAGAAGGAAGGAAGGAAAGAAAGGAAGAACGAAAGAAGCAAGGAAGGAAGGGAGGAAAGAAACAACGGGAAGAAAGAAAGCAAACATAAAGAAGCAAACAAGAAACAAAGAAAGAGAGAAAACATGAAGGAAAGAAAGAAAGAAGGAACGAACGAACGAAGAAAGAAACAAAGAAAGAAAGAAGGAAACAAAGAAATAAAGAGAGAAAGAAGGAAGGGAAGAAAGAAAGAAAGAAAAAGAGAAAGAAAGAGAGAAAGAAGGAAGAAAAGAAAGGGGGGGGGGGGGGGGAGAAAAAGAAAGAAAAGAAAAGAGAGGAAGAGTGGTGACAATGGGAGGAGGGGAGAAGAAAAGATAAAGAGGAAGGGTGGTGACAGTGGGGGAGGAGAGAGAGAGAGAGAGAGAGAGAGAGAGAGAGAGAGAGAGAGAAGAAGGGTGGCGGCAGTGGGGGAAAAGGGAGGGGAGGGAAGGGGTGGCCAGACTCGACAAGCAGAAGATGGGGATAAGGAGAGTTGGGGATGGGGATGGTGTAGGATTATCGCACGTTGCGATAACGAAATGAGGGGGGGAGGGGCGGAGGGGAGTGTTGGTTAGATTTTAAAGGTTGGTGGTGAGGGGGTGGGGGTTGCAGAGATGAAAGAGGTGAGGGGAGGAAGCGGGATGGTAGAACTGCCAAAGGGAGAGAGAGAGAGAGAGAGAGAGAGAGAGAGAGAGAGAGAGAGAGAGCAGAGACGAGAGAAGAGACGAGACAGAGAGAGACAGAGACAGAGAGACGAACAGAGACAGAGAGACAGAGCAGAAGAGACAGAGAGACAGAGGACAGAGAGACAGAGAACAGAGAAGAGAACAGAGAGAAGAGACAGAGAGAGACAGAAGACACGAGACAGAAACGAGAGAGACAGAGAAGAGAGAGAGAGAGACACACACAGAGAGAGACAGAGAGAGACAGAGAGAAGAGAGAGACAGAAGACAAACAACAGCAGAAACAGAGAAAGACAGAAGATCAGAGAGAGACAGTAAGACAGCAAACAGACATAACAACAAGACAATCCTTTAATTTTCCTGTGTTATCACTTATCAGTGGGGTTACTTTCAAAAAGAATTAAAAAAAAAAAAAAATCAAACCTTGTCAGAGATAGGAAAGGGGGACATGGTTAAAAAGTAATGTAATTGGAGGATAGAAAGTGGAAGTGGGTGAAGGAGGGTGAGAAGGTGGGGGAAGTTTGTGGGTGGTGGTGAGGGGGAGGGGGGGGGGGGTTAAGGTGTGATGGGGGGGGGGGGGGGGCCTGGCTTTCTTTGGGGAGGGTGGAGGGTGCTGTATTTTTAGGCGGAGCGTTTGCTGATGTTCTGTCTGTTGTTTTGTTCTGATGTCTGTCTGTCTGTCTCTGTATGTCTTGTGCAGGACTTCTTCTCTCTCTCTCTTTCAGTCTCTCTCTCTCTCTCTCTCGTCTTTCTCTCTCTCCGCGCGCGCGCTCTCTCGCTCTCTCTGACTCCTCTCTTCTCTCTCTCTCTCTCAGATACTCCCCATACCTTCCTCCCTCCTCTCCCGTTCTCTTCCTCTACAGACATATTGTGTTATTCATTGTGAATTGTTTTGTATACATTGTTGTATGTGTGTTGATACGCAGTTTTGTGCGATGTTTTCGTCTTATATATTTACAGATATCATTCCTTTGTTTGAGAGGTGGATGAAAAAACCCACTGACTTTGTGTCTATTCCTTTCCCTCAATACATAACATTTCTCTCTCTCTCTCTCTCTCTCTCTCTCTCTCTCTCTCTCTCTCTCTCTCTCTCTGTGTGTGTGTGTGTGTGTGTGTGTGTGTGTGTGTGTGTGTGTGTGTGTGTGTGTGTGTGTGTGTGCACGCGCACGCAAGCGAGTTTGAATTTCTCGCTTTCGTGCGCGCTCTCTCTCTCTCTCTCTCTCTCTCTCTCTCTCTCTCTCTCTCTCTCTCTCTCTCAGAGCCACCACCTCCACTCCCTTCACCCTCCTCCACACCCTGTCTTTCTCTCTCAGACATGCAGAACAAATAGACAGAACAAAGTCTAAACACGAATGAAGAGACGGACGGACGAACAAAAGTACGGACGGACGAACAAAGGTACGGACGGACGAACAAAGGTACTAACGGACGAACAACGTGCTGTAATGACCTAGCGAATGGTGCTCATGTACTCAGGGGAACGAGCAGTAACCTCAAGCGGCCGAGGTCCATGCGTGGCCATCACCTATGACGGTCAGCGATACTCCCTGGTCAAGATGCCCTGTAAAGCCAAGCTGCCCAGTGTCTGCTCCTGCTGTGAGTGGGGTCTGACGTCATCGTCGTCATCGTCATCATCGTTGTCATCGTCATCGTTGTCATTGTCGCCGTCGTCGTCATCATCATCATCATCATCATCATCATCATCATCATCGACAACAACAGCATCATCATCGTCATCACTAATACCACCATCACACCACCACCACCACCACCACCACTACTACCACCACCATCACCACCACCATCATCATCATCATCATCATCATCATCATCATCATCGTCATCATCATCGCCATCATCATCATCATCATCATCATCATCATCATCATCATCATCATCAGCGTTGTTTTCGTCGTCGTCGTCGTCGTCGTCATCGTCGTCGTCGTCGTCGTCATCATCATCATCATCATCATCATCATCATCATCTTCATCTTCTTCTTCTTCTTCTTCTTCTTCTTCTTCTCCTCCTCCTCCTCCTCCCGCTCCTTTTCCTCTTCCTCCTCCTCCTATCGTCAACATTGTTACTATTAACGTTATTGGATGTTGATATTCACGTTGTTGCTGCTCTTATTGCTATCACAAAGTATGCCTTTCAATTTCATCATGTATGTATATGTATGTATGTATGTATTTTTTCATATTATTATTATTATCATTACTATTATTATTATTATCATTGTTACTA
>CM065724.1:19550232-19562732 GCA_033310375.1 Conus canariensis | reverse complement strand
ATCGATCAATTAACTGGTCAGTTGATTATTTGCTTGGATAGCTGATGGATTAAGGGATTGATTGTTTGGTCGATTGGCCGATGACTTTGTTTGGTCGATTGATCGATGACTTGATGGCTTGACCGATCGATCAATCCATTGACTGGTTTGTTGATCAATGTTGACTATTTGATTGATCGATTGATTGCTTGATTAGCTTTTCGATAGATAATTTGACTGAATGTGAATTGATTGATTGATCGATCAATGGATTACTGATTGATTGATTGATTGATTGATTGATGGCTTTCAACAGAGAATCATCGGCCTCATTGCTGAGGAACTCGAACAAGCCTGCTGCCAATGCGGGCCGTGGAACCAACTACCCCATCTGAGGCAGCTCTCTCGGTCGTCGTTATCGTATCACCAGTAGCAGCAGCAGCAACAGCAACCGCGACAGCAGCAGTGCGTCCACATGTGCCTTTTAGCCTTACACATTAAAAAAAAAATGGTTTTCTTTCATCATTATCATCATCGTCATCATCATCATCATCATCATCATCATCATCATCATCATCATCATCATTTTTCTTCTTCTTCTTTTTCTTCTTCTGCTACTACTACTACTACTACTGCTACTACTACTACTACTACTACTACTACTACTACTACTACTACTACTACTACTACTACTATACTGCCGCTGCTGCTGGTGCTACTACTACTACTACTACGAATGCTACTACGACTACTACCACTACTACCACTTTGACTGCTACTACTGTACTACTACTACTACTACTGCTACTACTACTACTACTACTTCTTTTTCTTCCTCCTCCTCTTCCTCTTCTTCTTCTTTTGCTGCTGCTTCTTTTTTCTTAACACTTTCTTTTTCTTCTTTTCTCCTCCCCCCACTCCCTTCCCTTCCCTTCTTCCCATATCCCCTCTCATCCTCGCTCCTCTCTCTCTGTCCGTCCTCTCGCTTTCTGTCTGTCTGTCTGTCTGTCCGTCCGTCTCTCTCTCTCTCTCTCTCTCTCTCTCTCTCTCTCTCTCTCTCTCTCTCTTATTATTACTCATAGTGAAGAGACATTAAAGTGATGTACGAAGTCTCACCTATTCGATCGGACCAAAGGCCTGCTCGACCATAAATATGTATGTTGGTTGTTTTCGATTGTTTCTTTGTGTTTGTTTCTGGCCAACGTTACTAACTTCATGACCTGCTCGAATGTGCCTCCAAACACATCAAGCCCATTGAATGATTGTTCTTTCGTGGAAGAGAGAGAGAGAGAGAGAGAGAGAGAGAGAGAGAGAGAGAGAGAGAGAGAGAGAGAGAGAGAGAGAGAGTTTGTCTCCGTTTGTTCATCATCTTGAATCTCCGACAAAGACAAGTTCAATGATGTCTGTTAAAACTAAATGTCAATACGAAAAAAAAAAAAAGTACAACTCATTTTGTTTTGGTCTCCATTAACGTTATACATTTACAGATGCGTCCTCCGTCGTAAAGCACTGACACACAGACGGGTCAGTCCACTCCGTCTGGAAGAGCAATCATGAACAAAAAGGATGCGAAATTATTCCTCTCCTGGTAATCTGTTGATATTGACTGACGAGTATCATACAAATGACTAGTGTCTTCAGAGTTTTGTACTCTTTTGGTAAAAAAACAAACAAAAAAAACGTTCAATTGAATGAAGGACACACACACACACACACACACACACACCACACACACACACACACACACACACACACACACACACCACCACGCACGCAGGCACGCACACGCCCACTGACCCACCTCCCCCCCCCCCCCCCCCCCCCCCCCCCCTTCCTTCATTTTTCGATATATCAAATCATTGGCTTGGATGTGGATCACGTCCACGATTCCTTGATAATCATTTTCTTTCAAAACTATGCAGAGCTTTTTGCGCTTCTTCAGCACGCGGTTCTATAGGGCATTCCAGAACTGAGTGATCGGGTTCAGTGACATGCAAATAATAGTCGAAGGGAGAGAGAGAGCGAGCTTTTCTTTTTCTTTTTTTTTTTTTCTTTTTTTTTCATAATAGTCATATCATTCCTGCTGCGCGCGTTTGAAAAAAGTTAAGGAAAGGCTTGAGTACACGATTCATTACCGCTGTATCACTGGACGTGGACTTAACGATTGTTCTAGCAGGTGTTGTCGTTAAGTTGCCAATATGATTGTTCTGATCATTCTTGTCGTTCAGTTGCGGTATTTGTTTATTTTTGGTAGTGTTGCACTGTTGTTGTTCATACCATCTCTTTCTTTCTTTTTCTTTTCCTTTCTGTTTTTCTTTCTTTCCTCTTTGTTTGCTTTGTTTCTTTTTTGTTTTTGCTTTTTTTTTATGTGTGCATGTGTTCATTTTTGTGTGTGTATAGCGCGGATGATCATTGTGATGCAAACTTGTCTGTACAAAGCTTCTGGTAACTTGTGAAAAGAAAGGAAAACAAGCACTTCTAAAATGTTTATTGGCTGTAGTAAACAATTGTGTTCGTAGAGCTGTTTTCATTCTCTCTCTCTCTCTCTCTCTCTCTCTCTCTCTCTCTCTCTCTCTCTCTCTCTCTCTCTCTCCCCTCAAGCATTTCCCCTACATTCTTGCATCACTTGTATTGTTTGTATTTAGCATATATTCATTTTTCATTCCTTTGTGTGTGTGTGTGTGTGTGTGTGTGTGTGTGTGTGTGTGTGTGTGTGTGTGTGTGTGTGTGTGTTTTGCCCAAAGGGCTGGATTTGAAAGAGACTCCATGTTTATACCGATGACGTTTTTGAAACAAATTTCGTTTGTTCGCTTTTTAGCTTCTTCTTCCTCTGAATCTCCCGAGAATGTATTTCCTGTGCCTTACATAATTATGTGTATGAGTGTGTAATGCGAGTGTGGAATGGGTTGACATTTAGTGATAAACTTACATCGCTTTGCAACTAGAGAAACATGTTCGCAAAATTCTGTGTGTCTAGCGTAGTCAAAGATGGAATCTGTTAACGCTGTTTGATTGTGCTACAAGCGTTCCAGAAAAAAAAAAAGTTTCCAGACGAGAGTCAAAGGCGTGCAAAAATCAGACATTTGCTGAACAACGGTTATTGCTTTGTTTTTGGTGTTTTTTTGTTTTTTTTCTTTTTGTATTGTTGATGTTTCCTATTTGTCAGCTGTTAATAAACTATTTTTTTAAAATCTGCTTTCACCAATAATCCATGACATGTATGGTGTGAGGCTGATGAGTTACACTGGAGGGAGCTGAATCTCTAATGTAAAAAGAAAGCATGTTTTTTTATGTGACTGATTCACTATTATATATTGGGTTTGTCTATATCATCCCTTGGTTTGTAGAAAATATATTCTTGGTCTGCCGTTTGTTTCTCTTCAGACATTTTGGGTTTGCCATCATTTTCCATTCTGTGGTAAATGGTATATTGAGTTTACCATTAGTTTCCCTTCGTTAGCAAATGTTATATTGTGTTAGCTATCATTTTCCTTCGTAAGCAAATGCTGTTTGCCTGTACTGTACGTTTAGTTGCCTCCTGTTATAATGGGTCTGCCTTTCTTTGTTTTCGTTTGTAAATGTCATAGTTGTTTTGCCATTATTTTCCTCGACTGGAAAAAACAATAATAAAAGAGGAACAAATCCCTTCTCCATGACACTATAAGATTTGTTGCTGCTAGTAAGTTGTTCGATTTGTAATGGAACTGTTTATTATCATATGCGTGCATGGATGGATGACGGACTAAAATCAGAGTTTCAAAACGGAGTGACTGAGGGCGGAAAATGAAGCAAAATTTGGAAAGAGAAGGGGGGTTAGTTACCGCCAAGAACACAGAGTACAGTACTAGACACAATGCATTTCGACCTCTTAGGTCTTCTTCAGGTGAAAACAAATAACATTTAGGACAGCGACAAGAGCATGGAACCACTTAGCTGCGCTTCTCCTGTTCGTCTCCAAATTAAAAATGGCCGCCAGACGGAAACGAGAGGATTATGGGAGAGGAAGTAGTGAGAGGGGTTGGAGGGGGGGGGGGGGGAGAGAAAAAAGAAAAGAGAAGGGGAGGGTGTGTGAAACGATGGTAAATAAAATAAAATTAAAAAAAAAAATAGTTCAGAAGTGTGTAGAAAAAAAAAGGACTCAGGTTTGATTCTCAGGCACAGACACTGGTGAGAATCGACATAGAAATGAAAATATTTTATCATTGAAATGTTACCATTGCACTTTTTTTTTTTTTTTATAAATAAAATCGCATTGAGGAAGAGGGGAGAGGGGATGGGTGAGGTACAGGAAAGGGATAGGGAGAAGGGGAGCTGGGAGCTAGAATAGACAGCTAAAAAGATTTACCGGACGTGAGTATGAAATGAACAATTAAAAAGTTTAAAATAGAAATATTTAGAAAGAAGAGGGGTTTGTTACCGCCTAGGACACAGACAAACAGATTACAGGACAAAACACAACGCATTTCGACCTCTTGGGTCTTCTTCAGGCAAAAACGAACAACATTTAGGACAATGAAAACGAAGAACGAGAAACCACTTATCTTCTCAATTCGGGGCAAAATGGCTGTGGATTTTTGAAACAGAAGATTTTTAAAGTGTTTTTATTTCTTTTTCTGTTGTTGTCTTTTTAAACGGACTATTAAGGAAACTGGGCGTCAATTTAAAAACGAGCCTAAAAGATTGTCAATTTCGTAAAGTTTTGAAGGAAAAATAAATCTTGCCCCTCCCACCCCCCACCCACCCCCCCCCCCCCCAAAAAAAAAAAAAAAAAAGAAAAGAAAAAAAGAAATTAAAAGCAGTCTTTGGGCACCAAAATACATTCAAGCTAAACAGCTTGATCGCTTCCTTAACACCAAAGAAAGAAACAAACAGAAAATTGTTGTCGCCGTTTTCCTCCAGATTATATCTGTTTCTCTCAATGGCTGTAGATCTTTGAAATAGAAGATTTTAAAAGGTTTTTTTTTCGGTTTTTGTTTTTTTTTAAACGGACTATTAAGGAAACTGAGCGTCAATTTAAAAATGAGCCCAAAAGATTGTCAGTTTCGTAAAGTTTTGCAGGAAAAATAAAACCAGGGCAAAAGATTCCCATATCTTCGATGTTTTCCCAGAGGATGTCACCCGTTTACATTTCGAAAACAGCTTTTATGCTTTTATCGCTTTAGACACGACTGTGCTACCGTACATTTGTAATGTGGTCCTCGGTAATAGTACTGGCTACAATGGCGTTGAAAGATGTGTACAGGCGAGACAGCTTGGTTTGAAAGTGAGATGTAGTGTTATGTTGAGTGCTGCATGGGATGCATGTCACGTTAATGTATGGTCAGAGCATTTGACCGATTGTTCACATGGAACTGTTAGATGTGCTGAATAAAGTGGCCTAAAAAAAAAAAACATGCTCGATTTTTTTTTTCTGTCTGTTTCTCCTTCTATTTTTCTTTTTCTATCTTTATTTTTTCCTCTCTGTCTCTGTCTCTCTCTCTCTCTCTCTCTTGTATTTTTTTCTCAAGTAGGCTTGCTTTCGTACGCGCGTACGTTCTAACACCTGTGTGTTTAAAGAAGAAGAAGAAGAAGAAGGAGAGGAGGAGGAGGAGGAGGAGGAAAAGAATGTAGAGGACGAGGAGGAAGCCAAGACTTTGTAAACACAACTCCAAGCTACATCTGAGTGGGATATCAACGTTGCCCCCCACCCCCACCTCTCACCCCACCACCTTCCCCACGAGATATGAATTGAACTATTGTATAATACACAAGATCGCAATTCCACTCTTCAAATTTTCGGCCACGTGGCCTTTTTCAAGAGAAAAAAAAACCACAAAAACAATACAACTACGTAATGTCCATCTTTGGCAACCGGACAGAGAAAGTCCAGTTGCCAAAGATGGACATTACGTAGTTGTATTGTTTTTTTCTTCTTTTTTTTTTCTATTGAAAAAGGCCACGTGGACGAAAATTTGAAGAGTGGAATTGTGATCTTGTGTACTGTTTTCTTCCCTCTGGAGGACTATTGCTTTTGTTTCTGAGTACTGGATAATACACTGCACTCTATTGTATCGCTCTCTTTTTCATCGCGGTATACTCTGTTCAGGGTTTCCACAAGTTGGGAATAGTTGGGAAGGTTTGGGAAAAACGGATGGTCCTTTTCCCAGTTGTGAAAGTAAGGGGAAAATGAAATTTGGTGTCTGTAGGTTGGGAAGGTTTGGGAAAATTGAACAAGCATCTTCAAAAACTCAAACAAGCATCTTCAAAACCAACCCTGCCTGTTGCACTTCATCGCGTTAACTTCATCGTGGCAGCAGATTTCTTTCTGAGTGATATTCGGGCTGCTCTCCCTTTAGCAACCGTATCCCCAAATTAGTTCAGGGTCGATTAGTTACATGAGAGAAGGCGGGTGGGGTGGGGGTGGGGGTGTATGTGCAGAAGAGGGTCTACAGTGGGAAGAAGGGGAAACTCATGACCAGGCATAAAACTACAGCTTTTGTAAAAACGGGGGGATGGGACGGAGGGTGCAGCTGAGGGCGGAGGGGGGGGGGGGGGAGGGGGGGTAGTTTCAAAAAGGAGTGACTGAGGGCAAAACATGAAGCAAAATTTAGAAAGAGAGGGGGTTAGTTACCACCAAGGACACAGAAAATAAATTACAGGACAAAACACAATGCATTTCGACCTCTTGGGTCTTCTTCAGACATTGTGTTTTGTCCTGTACTTTGTTTGTCTGTGTCCTTGACGGTAACTAACCCCCTCTCTTTCTATTTTTTTTCCCAAAAATTTTGTAAAAGTGAGGGATGGTGGAGGTGGTGGGGACACTTCTTTCCCATCATTGCGGAAAAGCAAGGTGTGGGAAGGAAGGGGGAGGTAGGAGCGGGGATGGTGGGTTGGGGTGGAATCCAAAAACTCCAGAGAGGGGTTCTAGGATGTCGTCCAGACCTGAGCACAGCTCCAACCATTAAACAAAATTCAGGTATGTGTCTTATGTGAGTTCTTTAACCTACGCTAACTGCATGCTGAGCACAGGACCTCGAATCATTTCCTCATGCGAAAGGCGAGCATGTACTAGGATGGCTTTTTCGTTTTCTGATGTTTAAGAGGGATAATCCCATTAAGGTCAAGTACGAACAGATCTCGCCGCTGAAACCTGTATCTGTCTTTTATTTCTTTTTCTTTTTTTTCCTTTCTTTTTTCTTTTTCACTTTCTTTGGGTAGTCACTGGCTGCCTGCAGAGAAATGCTGTTGGTACTGCACCCTAATGGTACATAGACCTAAAGCTGTTCTTCCTTGTGTGTGATGTTTTCCAACAGTGAAATAGCTAAAAATAAAATGTTGTATTAGAACGCACCATAAGCTGCACGCTTTTTATTTCTTGTGCCTGAAAAACATGGACGAGTTAGCGATTGTTTTTTGTAACTGTGAACTAACAATTGTTTAAAACTACCTGTTGACGTATGTTTTTCATTGTTATTCTTTTCACAGTTAAAATACTATCTATTTGATTATCTGAAACCTGCATTCTAGCTTTGCTCTGTTCATAACTGATTTTCAAACTGTTATCCTTTTGTGTGTTTCTTCCAGACTCTCCACATGTTCGGTTTGCTTCAGTAAACAGTGTCGCTGACCGCCAGAAAGTTGACGGTGGTTCGGCTAATTTCTTTGCCCTACACATGCATTAACTACGTTTTTGAATGAGAGAGAGAGAGAGAGAGAGAGAGAGAGAGAAGAGAGAGAGAGAGAGAGAGAGACAAACAGACAGACAGACAGACAGACAGACAGACAGACAGACAGACAGACAGACAGAGATTGAAAACAACCCATGGCTGATTCAACTTATTTAACTTATTTCCGGGTATATTTACAATCTCCTCAATTTGTGATGCAAATAATACAAATGTTTGTAAGCGCTGGAAATTCAAAAAGGAAATAGTTTGTTATGATGTACTGCTCCTCTCTCTCTCTCTCTCTCTCTCTCTCTCTCTCTCTCTCTCTCTCTCTCTCTCCTCCGTGTGTGTGTGTGTGTGTGTGTGTGTGTGTGTGTGTGTGTGTGTGTGTGTGTGTGTGTGTGTGTGCGTGTGTGTGTATGTGTGTGTGTGTGTGTGTGTGTGTGTGTGTGTGTGTGTGTTCAATAATAAACAGAAGTAGCCCTTCATTAAGAGGAAATTGTCTGGGAAATTCCAGAATTCAGATACTCCACAGAAACCCAGAGACACTTGCATTTTGTTGCTGAACTGTGTTGTGTTTATTTCTTGTAGCGACAGGCGGAATTTCACTCTCTCTCCCTGAATAAGTAATTACAGAAGATCACGAGAATAACTTCCCCTGCCAGCAGTCATATACCACGTGACCTCTACCACCTCACTACCGAAACGTTCATTTTGCTGACGTAAATTTACATTGGTCTTCAGTTTTATTTTTGTTTTTGTTTTTTTTCCCTTCTATGTCTGTTCATTTCTTCGTGAGATATATTTCACAAACGTCTTCATTTGTTTCACACATTTGACAATTTCAGATGCGTCAAAAAATGTTGCACAGTCCATGTCCAAATGATGTGTGTGTTCAGCTTGCGGTGCGATGACCATCTGAGCCTCCTCCATTGGAGAGCGACACACAACCTTCACCGTGACAGTCCGTGCTGCTGTTTAACACTGAAACCCTCCATGCATGGGGACAGTCCTTGAGGTATGGGGAGAGTCTCTGCTCCGTCTGACCGCGGCTGGGTTGGGGGGAGACTCCCGGCTCTTTGTGACCGTCCTTCACACCGTTGACTGGTGACACCTTTCGCTCCCTGGCACTGTCTTTGGCTCTGATGGGGACAGGAGAGCTTTTCCTGTCTTTCCGCACGTCTTTGCCCCCTGGAGAGAGCTTTCTTTCTTTCCGATTCTCTTTCCCCCTCCCGGGAGAGAGGGTTCGCTCTCTGTCATCGTCCTTTTTGCCGGCGGGAGGGGAGATCTTTCGTTCGGCTCCGCGATCTTGACGACCGTCTTTCCCGCCGCCGTTTGACATTCGCCGCTCGCCGCCACTGCTACCGCTACCGCTACCGCCGCCGAGAGAGTCTTTACTTCCGCAGGAAAGCGACGGTCTCCGCTCTGCAGCCGCCACTTGGCCGTCCTTGCCGCCGCCGCTGGAGAGGGACAGTCGGCGCTCGCCGCTGCCGAACCCGTCTTTGCCGCTTCCTGTGGCTTTGCCGAACATGGCGCCTAGCATTTTGCCGACAGAGCCTAATGAGCCTCGCCGACGTTTGAGGAGGGATGCGCGCCGCTGCTGCACGCCTCGAACCTCACGAAGCAGGGCCTGGAAGGCAAGGCCCACGCTCAGCGCGCTTTCGGCGGCGGACACCTCGTAATGCTGGCATCCGTGTTCCAGCGCCATCTCGTCCCCCACCTCCCTCGCCACCTCCCGCAGATGCTCCAGGTCCCGCTTGTTGCCTAGCAGCAGCACGGGGAGGTAAGCGGGGACGCCCCTGCCCTGCATGTCGGCGAGGAGCAGGAAGAGTTGTCTGGCCGTGGCGAAGGACTGGCGGTTGCAGATGCTGTAGATGATGACCAGGGCGTCGGCCCAGCGCACCTGCTTCTCGTCCACAGCGCCGCTACTCAGGCCCTGAAAGAATAGGAATGAAAGTAACGATATGAGTGATAATGATAGTGATATTAATAGTAAAAATAAAGAAGAACAACGGCTACAACACCACCAACAAAAACAGCAAGAGTAATGATGATAATAATAATGATAGTACAATGAAAATGATACTGATGATGATGATGATGACGACGACGATGATGATGATGATGATAAAACAATATAGTAGTGGTAGGAGTAATAATATAACAATAATAATAATAATGACAACAACAATAATAATAATAATATAAAAAATAATAATAATAATTATGATTATAAATAGTAATAATAATAACAACAACAATAACAATAACAACAATAATAATGATAGTGATGATGATGATGATGATGATGATGATGATGATGATGATAACGAGAGAAGAAGAAGAAGAAGAAAGAAGAAAAGAGAAGAAGAAGAAGAAGAAGAAGAAGAAAATAATACAGACAATACATCATAAATAACAATAGGCAATAATCGCCATTCGCAATAATTAATACGCAATACTAAAAGTTAACAATATTGTTTAGTAATGACAATGACCGTGATTGTAGTAACAGTCTTAAAAAAAAAAAGACCCCTCCCACCTACCCACCCACCCCCACCCCCACCCCCAAGATCGTCAACTGGTCCTCGCCCTTAGCAGCACAAGACAAGGTCATTCTGACCCACACTGGCAATTTCATCATGTCTAGCGCTCTCGTAACTTCTTCTCGGCGAGGTACTTCTCTGCGAGGTGAGAAAACTTGCGTCCTTCCCCACGTGGGTGCGTATATACTCGGTGTGCATTGTAGTATCCAGGACAAAGTAATAATTCATTTCTGAGTGTTGTGGCTGTGCACATATCTGTGATTTTTTTTTTCGATAGGAAAAAAGTTTCTGCTCAGTGTGGGTGTGCACACCCCGAGTATGTGAGCACGCACACACGTGCTTTTTTTCGTATAGGCTAAAAAGAGTTGTGTGTGTGTGTGTGTGTGTGTGTGTGTGTGTGTGTGTGTGTGTGTGTGTGTGTGTGTGTGTGTGTGTGTGTGCTTTTTACAGGCAAAAGAAAGATCTACTTGCAAAGTTAGGCGACTGCTGGCGGAAATCTAAACAAATTTGAAAAAATTATTTGTAAGGCTTCGCCGGAAAACGTAGACAAACGAATCACAAGACAAAACACGACGCGTTTCGATCTCCTAGGTCTTCTTCAGGCAAGACACACAACACTCAGGACAACAAAAATGAACGAGCAATCACTTATCTTCATCTAATTCGGCGCAAGATAAACATTGAAGCTCGTTCATTTTCGTTGTCCTGAGTATCTTGCCGGAAGAAGACCTAAGAGGTCGAAACGCGTCGTGTTTTGTCTTGTGATTCGTTTGTCTATGTTTTTCGACGGAGCATTATAAATTATTTTTCAAATCAGGCAAAAGAAAGTTTCTGCATAATGTGGGTGTGCTCTCACCCGTATTTTTTTTTTCCATTTTATTTTATTTTTTTTAACAGGCAAATAAAGTTTCTGTGTAGTGTGGGTGTGTAGGCCTACACACCCGTGTCTAGTGTGTGTGCGTACACATCAAAGCTTTTTTAATTGGCGAAAAAAAAACTTTCTGTGCACTGTGGGTGTGCACAGACTTGTTCTTTTTTATATGCAACAAAAAAAAAGTTCGTTTTGTGCGGTGATGTTGTTGGTGGTGGAGATGGTGGCCGTTATGATGATGATGATGATGATGATGATGATGATGATGATGATGATGATGATTATGATGATATGATGATGATGATGGATAATGGTGGTGTTGATGATAGTGGTTGGTGATAGTGATGGTATTGGTTTTCATCTTGATGATGAAAGTGGTGTTGATGATTATGATAGTGATTTTATCATCCCCTTATAAAAAAAATAAAACAGAGGCAATACTCCAGCAACTAAGGTTCTTAAATTCACAAGTGCATCAGTGGAATCTCTTCCAACTTGAAACGCGCAGGTAACACATGCAAAAGAACAAAACATGTAGTACCTCATGGCTACACTTTTGTAACGAAATGCAAAAAGGTGAGACACACTAAGAGTACAATAGAAGTCTTTTCAGAAGACGTTCAGCACTTGGTGTAGTGGATGATGAAAGTCTCTTATTTTTCTGGAGAACTGCCCAGAATACAAGTTATACCAGACTCAAACGTGTATAAAAAGTATAAAACAGTGCCTAAGTGATATCCTTCACGATAACAATCAACAAAGCTATACTAGATGCAAAATATGTCCATGACAGCATGAATACGAACAGAGAGCAAAGGCTGCGTACAAAGGCCTTAATTCCGTACAAAGATAAATTATGGTCCAGTTATACACCATGTTCTGTCCTGAAATTACCGCCATGTTGTATCTGTAGACCTTTAAGGATTCTTGGACAATTAAAGTCCAAGTTTGAGTCATGCGCGTGCGCACGCCAGCGTACATACACACACACGCACACACTCACACACACACACATACACACACACACCCACACACTCACACACGCACGCACGTACACACACACACACACACACACACAACACACACACACACACACACACACACACACACACACACAGATGCACACGCAGGCACGTACGCATGCACATACACACACACACACACACACACACACACACACACACACACACACACACACGCGCGCGCGCGCGCGAGCGCACACACACACACACTCACACACACACACACTCACACAACACTCACACACACAAATGTGCGCGCACACGCACGCACGCGCGCACGCACACACACACGCATACACGCACAGATGCTTTACTCAGAAGTGTGCACATCAGTAGTATCCATGCACAAGCGTGCGCACTGACACACATTCACATCAGATCGGAACAAATGCTTTCACACACACACACACACACACGCACACACACACACACACAC
>CM065724.1:19535232-19537732 GCA_033310375.1 Conus canariensis | reverse complement strand
CGAAGAAAATGGTACTCCACTGAAAGATCAACAAGCGACCCCCCACCCACCCCTACTCCTTCCCCCCCCCCCCCCCCCCCCCCCACTCTAACCCCCCAAGGTCTCTCCACGCCAAAGGGCAAGAGGTCTTTTATTCACGGCTGGTTGTTCTTCTGACTGTAATCACTGTGATGGAGAAGCCTCGAGGCTTTTTGGCTGTTGCTTGTTTTCCTTTGCTGGTGTTTCTCTTGGCTCACGTGGCCACGACAGACAGACATGTGAACAACTGGACAACCACTCAGGGGAGCGCAGTCTTTAACTTTCGGAAGAGGGACCGCTGGAAAGTGCTTTTTGTAACGTCAAGGGAAGTAATAGTAAGTGCGGACTGAAAGAGTTACTTCCCATGGTCTTTGGCTATTTGGTCAAATGACAACGCTTCTACTTCTGCAAAGTTTGAAGTGTTCCATGAACATACACTCCATCATAGATAGGTATCCATTTTGGAAACAATGACAGCAAATGTTTGAGAAGATCTCCAACACCGCGACCTACGCCGACAAAAAAAAAAAAGAAAAGAAAAAGAAAATCCTATCAGTCAAGATGTAAAGAAATGGTAATAGGGGTGGATTGCACACACACTCTACGTCAACCGACTGACACAATTGTATTTTCAAAGATCCTTCCACTGCATTTTTTTTTTCAAGATCTACCGCTGCATAAAACTTCCATCATCATTATCCTCCTCCTCATCATCATCGTTATCGTTGTTGCTGTTGCCATTATTATCTTCATCATCATTATTATCATAATCAACCGTCCTAGATAGTTATCAATTTGTAAACAATGACAGCAAATATTGGAGAAGATTTCCAACACCGCCACCTATGCTGACAAATTAAAAGAAAAAAAGGAAAAGAAGAAGAAAAAAAATCCTACCAAGCAAGAAATTGTAATGGGGGTGGATTGCACACAATCTACGTCAATCAGCTGACAACTGACGTCACAAGGCAGGCTCTGGATGGAAATCCGCAGGGAAAGAGACTGAAGCAGACAATAGGCCACACGCCACAATTAGAACTTTGCATTAAAACACTACATAATCCATGTAAGCGTCTTGTGGCCTACCATCAGTTTGAGCCAGCTTGTAACGTTAAACTGATAATTGATCAAAAGAACTACTCCCTCACCAATTATTTCCCTTGTTTTAGGGGCTTTTCACCGATAAAATCACAAACAATCTTAATATACATGACCTTCCCCTTAGTTGATTGCACCTTTCAGGCCTTTGCACTCACCCGTGACCCTATCTTTGCGCCAGCTGGAAGCGCCCAAATAGTCCCATTCCTTTGATTTTAATCTGTCTGCTTGGAACCACCTGGCTGGTACCTTGATGGCCATAAGAAAGAAAATGAGGAGAATCAACTTTCAGACACGATAAAAATTCTTAAAACAATCTAATTATCCTGTGTCATGTTTGCCTGTGTCCTTGGCGGTAACTAACCCCCTCTGTCTCTAAATTTTGCTTCATTTTCGCCCTCAGTCCGTTTTGGAACCAGTTATGCCAGTCTATAAATACTCGACTCCTTAAGCAAGGCCTTGGTGGCATTAATTTCTGGTGTGCAGCCACAAGATCGGTCGAGCTCAAGGCAAAGGCTATTGGTCTGACGTATTAAAACTGAAAGGTCTGTCCAGAAACCGCGTTTCATTAACTCGAGGTGGCGAGAACTGTCGCTTGCTTAGCGAGTGACAGGGTTTCGTAGCACAGCCTAATGGCGAAGGGGGCTAAGAATAGGCGAAAATTTGATAGCCTGTCTTCGGGGCTCTCTCGCCTGCAAGACAGAATGGCCGACTTTGTGTGGAAATTTTGTACAGTTTGGAGCGCACTTGTAGGCCTTTGAGCCCCCCCCCCCCCCCCCCCCCTTTTTTTTTTTTTTTTTTTTTTTTTTGGGGGGGGGGGTCCTTAATAGTTGAACAATTGGGGAATGTATGATTGGCACGTCCATCGATCGCCTCTCTGAATATTTCGATGCACATGTGTGTGCGTGTGTGTGTGTGTGTGTGTGTGTGTGTGTGTGTGTGCGTGTGTGTGTGTGTGTGTGTGTGTGTGTGTGTGTGCGTGCGTGTGTGTGTGTGTGTGTGGGCGTACGTGCGTGCGTGCGTGTGTGTGTGTGCGCGTGCGTGCGTGCGTGCGTGCGTGTGTGTGTGTATGTGTGTGTGTGTGTGTGTGTGTGTGTGTGTGTGTGTGTGTGTGTGTGTGTGTGTGTGTGTTTCTACCTAACTGTGTATTTTCAAAGATCCTTGAGCTGCATTTTTTTTTTAAAGATCTACCGGTACTTAAACTTCCATCATCATCATCATCATCATCATCATCATCATCATCGTCATTGTCATCATCGTCGTCGTCGTCGTCGTCGTCGTTATCGTTGCTATTATTATCTTCAGCATCATTATCATCATCGTCATTATTATTGCTATTATTATAATTGTTACTACTATTGTTATTGTTATTGTTCTTGTTAAC
>CM065724.1:19525232-19530232 GCA_033310375.1 Conus canariensis | reverse complement strand
CCTGACTGAAATGAAATGATGAGCAGCCTCTAACCAGACGGGTTCATATGGATGTACCCTCCTAGACTGGCTGGAAAGGCTACTGTAACGTAAATGGCCACACATCCAAACTAAAAAGAAAAGCAAGAACCACCATAGACCAATCGAATATCGTCAAGATCTCAAGACCAACACCTCGACGACGTCTGAAAAAAGAGCAAACTCATACTGCACCTTTCCAATAGCAGGCGCATATGTTTGAACACATGTCAACGGAGTTCACAGACTCTGGAATTCTCAAGATTTCTGCATCATTTACTGCAAATGTATGTGCATTTGAGCGTGATCTTAGTTGCTGATGAAAAATTTGAATTGACAAAACACGTCAACTGAAACGTCTTTTGTCATTTTTTTCCCAACATATAACTTACAAAATTTATACACTGTTTTACCTGTTAGTGTGTAAATGTGCGCTTGCCTGCATGGTCTGTTTATGCAGCCATCATGTCACATAGCCCTTGAGGTATGCTGGTTTCTTGTAGCGTCTTAGGGGACGTCCATTGGGCGTCAGACTCTCTGGGACGGTACCGTTTCAACAGGGTCGGTAGCACATGTCCTCCAGGGTTGTCCCTTCAAAGATGAGAGACGAGTGTGAGCCTGGCCAGAAGGGGCGGACCTCAAGACAAAACTCTGGGGGACTGCCAGCGATCTCCGCCGGACGGCCGAGTTTGCCGCCATCCTTGGAGTCCGGCTGTAGCTGCGTAGCTGTCGAACGCTGAAGAAGAAAACAGGGTCGGCTGCATCGCAACTGCATTGCCATCTAGTCTCAAGACACTGTGGATGATCTTCTTGAGGAAGGCGGCATTGTTGGTGACTTCGTGATCTCCTGTGCTCGCAGATATTATCGTTTCCTTTTTCTTCATCGTCTGCATTGTGCCTGATGCATAGCGCTGTATCATTTAATTGTTTCCTTTCTGTCCGACTAACATTGCGTCCCTGACTTGAAGTTGAATAATAGCGTCTGGTATCTGTATACTGTTCCATCTTTTATTACCGTTTTCAGCTGATCTTGTTGAAGAATTTTAATAGCCAGTTCACATTGTCGGGTTTAAGTGTAGCTATGCTGTCTTCTGGTCTCAGGAGACTGCGATGGATCTTCCTGAACAGAGTGGCTTTCCTGGTGACGTCACTGTTCCCTTCTTCTTCGTCACCTGCGTTGGGTGTGGTGCATAGTGCGATGCCAGTTCCGGTTATTTCCTTTTTTTCTGTTGGGCTAACACCGTGTCACCGACTTGAAGGTGAGCGTATTTCGTTTTGCGTCTACATGATATTTCCTCTCCTTCCCCTCCCCTTTTCTTTTACAAAATGTTGTTGAAGGATTTCAGCGTCTAGTTCCCTTTGTCTTGTGAAAGTGTAGCTGCTGCAAACTTCATGTAGTTTCATTTTCATTGACCTTCCGACCGAATAAAGCTTTGGCGGGACTGACTGCGTGCTGCTGTGTGACAGAATTATAGCTTCCACGCCTTTTTCTCTACATAGGAACCCTAGATGACTTTCTGCAAATTCAGCATGTACCTCTCCAGTCCTTTTTCTCTACACAGGAACCCTAGATGACTTTCTGCAAATTCAGCATGTACCTCTCCAGGCCGTCATTGGCTTGGGGCCACAGAGAAACTCTTTTGCGATCCTCAAAATCAAGGTAGTTGGCAAATGTCCAGACTCTGAGCTGTTGATAGGACAACGTTAGCACATTAGAGATACCTTGGCAAGCAGAAACACCTCCAAGTTTGGGGATTGCGGCTTTGGCACTGGTGGATGGCACGATCTCCACTCCTGGATGTCTTGAATAGCCATTAACTATTTTCATGATGCATTATCCTGATAGGAACATGCTGAAATCAGCGCCCACTTCTAATCATGGAAGATCAGGACGCTGTGCCATTCGGCAAGGCTCAGCCTTAATGTTCCGGCGTTGTGAACAGGCACGCTGGACATGGCTTCAAAATGTCTTCAACCAGCCTGTCTCTATAGGAAAATCATACAGTTCTCGCGTAGCAGTTTCTTGATCTTGAGAATGCCCTGGTGTCATTCATGAACAATGTCTACAGTGAGTTGCTGTGGTGAAGTGGGAATGACGAAGTGATTTTCACGCAGCAGAAGATCATGCTCTGTAACAGATGGACGATTCATCGCGCGAAGTCTCAGGTATTTGGAAGGATGACTAATCTGAACTTTCACTGATGGAGTGCCACTGTTCATGACTGCCTGTATTTTGCGTGGTTTTTGTCGCATAGGCACTTTGTTGGAATGTCATCGCCAATGGTATTGCATGGTTTACCGGTAAGTTTATGTACTCTTTGTCTGTCTTACGTGCGCATGGGGACTTGTTTGTATGTCATGGACTGGGCGACAACTAAGAAAATCAACAGAGTGGTTTCCGCCCAGCATGTGACAGATTGTGAAGTCGTTGGATTTTAGGTGAAGATTCAACTCTACGGTACAGGACAACGAGTGCGAAGTCAGATTGTTGTAACTCCCTTCCATCGGTTCTGGTCAGAGATGACCACAGTATGCGGTCCAAAGAGGCACAGGTGAAAGAATTCGAGTGCCTAAACTTCTGCCAGAGCTTTGCCTTCTTCTGGAAGTACTGGACCCTGTTTCCGTCAGTGAACGGCTTGCATACACTACTACATGGTAACTGTCGTTGCTGTAATTGTGAGTGGATATGACGCCGATACCCCAAGGACTGACGTTAAGAATGACTTTTGACTGCAGACCAGGTCTGAAGCAGACCGTGAGAGCTGAGTCTGTACGTTGTGACTGGAGTTTCCATAGAGCAGGACCATGTTCAAATGCCTAGCACCACTTTGCAGGTCAGATACTGTGGACACTTGATGATACTGGGGTAATCCGGAATGAAGCGGGAGATTAGTTGCTGGCTTTGTTGATTGTTTCAGTCTTCTTTGGAACCGATGATATGCCTTTGGCGTTGAAGACACATTCTTAGAACTCATTTGAGACCTATCTGAACTCGTGATAGCGTTTGATGGGTGTGAAAATTCTCTCTTCAGCGAGGCGCCGTGCTCCATGTGGGTTCCACTATGGAGTAGAATGCCAACCCTGGTGTTGAACACGTCAAGTATGTCTGCCAAAAGTTCAGCAGTGTGATCATAAAATCAACTCGACAGCACTGAAGAATCCAAAAATTCAAGCATTTGTAGCATCCCTAGACACATGTATGTGAAATATTGTGATATTTCGAGTCTTCCTCCAACTCCAGCTGACGATATCCTGAATTTACGTCCATTTGCTGAAGACTGTCCACCACTTCATGTTCACCAGTATATCGTCAATCACTGGCACTTCATGGCGAGTTGTCTCTTTTGCTCCGTTGTGTAGACTCACTTCCTCACAGAGATAGATTTCTTCAAACCTACTTGGTTTTAGAGTAGCAACAAACAGGGATACCAGTGTGTGGGTCCTCTAACCTTTACTGTTATATAAACGAAGATATTCTTTCCCAGCCTTCTGTCTCATCTGATATGGAATGTGTCGATAAGGTCGACAGTCGGGCTGGACTTCTGGATCAACATGCCACTGGAATCTGAGATCTTTGGCTTTCCTATACCTTAAAACATACCTTGGTTTTCCTTCCACAGAGCATCAGCAACAGTGTGGGGAGCAGTTTTGAAGGGAAACTCGATCCATTTTGGCTTCTGAGCTGTTTCAGTGCTAAACAGACTTCCTCCCCTGGTTCCATGCCGGGAGCAGACACAAACAGCAAGACTCACATCCTCATTGTGGATAATATCAGCCTGAAAATAATCAAAAACGTCAAGAGGTGCGAAATTACCATGGGCATACATAGATATGGTAACATCTGGCAGTTCATGAATGTTTGGTGTCTTCCTGAAAGATTGTTCATTGATCATGTTATCGGTAGCTAGTTCATTGATCATATTATCGGTAGCTAGTTCATTGGTCATGTTATCGGTAGCTGGCTCATTGATCATGTTATCGGTAGCTAGCTCATTGATCATGTTATCGGTAGCTCAGGTGTCAGTGGGAAATGAGACCGACCTCAGATCTGCACAGTAACGTTTGTGACTGCCAGACACACCAACACGTAGTCTTCCTCAGACGAGGCCATATACAATCTCTTTGTTCCTCAGTGAAGCAGGGGCACTGTTGGCTGGCTTCTGGCGACGTTGAAGACAAACGTCTCCTAGACAGACACACTTTAGCATAGGGTTCCACTTTGGAGCCTTTCCTTGCAGATCCTGTCTTTCCGGGCCACATTTCTTTGGGATGAGAAGACGACCTTCATCATCCATGGTCTGCTGATGTTGATGCATTTTGGTTTGGTGACCAACACTCATGTCACTTCTTCTGGAAGTTTTGACGAGGTAGGCGATGATGGACGGCTTGGATTGTCGCCCTTTCTATCGCTTTCCCTTGGTTGTCTGATGACTAGAGGGCACTTTCCAGTAACTGTTCTTGAACTGTATTCTCACACAGTTCTTCAGGCGTACGTCTGCTTGACGAGCACCTTTGTAGAATGTGGCATTTGATTTTTTTTTTAAGCTATGCTGGTCAAACATCTGAAGGCAATAAAGCGAATTTTTGTGTGACATGCATCAGTGTTTTCATCTTCTTTTTGTCTACATTGACAAAACTTGAAAACCTCGTTGTAAGTGTTTTTCGTGGGTTTGGAATAGTTGTTGAGTAAAGTGCCTATGGCATCGTATGCGTCAGCCACCACTTTTATTTCTTGTAAGAATGTTTTACAGACATGGAAGACTTCTGAAAGTAGCTGCAGAGCTTTCTTCCTCGTGATGGTGGTGATGTCTAGACCAGACTGACTCTAAATGAAATGTTTTGGCCATTTGGCCAACTTATAGTTCAGCGTGTTTCGGTAGTATTGCCATGAATGAAGAATTTTTCGGATAAATTTGAAAAGTTACTGATAACACACCGCGCACACAACACACACACACACACACACACCACACACACACACA
>CM065724.1:19487732-19522732 GCA_033310375.1 Conus canariensis | reverse complement strand
TGCGTTTGCTTGTCGGTAGATTGGTTTCTTTGTGAGCTTGATATCTGCTTTTATCATTTTTAACATTGTTCTGTTCATTTATTTATTCATTCCTTTAGTTGTTTATTTATCAATCAATTGATTTATTCAGTTGGTTAATTGGTTAGTTATTCCTTCATTTATTTATGTGTTTATTGATTGATTAATGTATCTATTTGTTTATGTATCTATTCATTTATTCCTTTCATTTCTGTTTTTTAAAAATCTATCTATTCATTCATTCATATATCCATTTTTATCTTCCTTCCTTCCTTCTTTCCTTCCTTCATTCCTTCCTTCCTTCCTTTATTTCAATTACTTTTTTTTCATTTCATCTTTCCTTCCCTTGCAGAGGCATGATTCCCATTTTCATGCATGGGGATCATTCTGACTTCTGTCTGCACAGCCACACCTAGGCCGGTTTGGTCGCAGTCCGACTGTCAGCAGCGCACGGGGAGCTCTTGGTACCTGGATCATCTAATGGCCACCCCTCGAGAGTAAGCTTAGACTGCGCTGCAGCTGGGGGTCATTTCGGAGATATTCGGTGCGGACTTTTAGTGCTTTTATACGTGGGACGACATGAATATCTAGTCGGTTGCACCTGTGCTACATGACCCTCCCACCCTACACCCCTCATCCCCACCATACTCCATCTACCATTCCAAGGCCTTTTTGTACTGTTCCACCTCCCCTCTTAACAGCGCGCGATTGCACGCGCGCATGTTTGCACGTAGGCACGCGCACGCGCGCGCGTACACACACACGCACACACACACACACACGCATGCATGCACGCACATGCACGCACGCACGCATGCACGCACGCACGCACGCACACGTACGCACGCACGCACACACATACACACACATACACTTACACACACATACACTTACACACACACACACACACACACACACGTATATCTGTTTTTGTTGCACTCCTCTCCAATCATTCCCTACCCACTCCAAGTACCATTCCAATCCCTCTTACCACTTTTCTACATCCACGCTTACCAGCTTGCCCACACCCCACCTACTTTGTATCTTGATGGGCATATGCACACACACGCACACGCGCACGCAGGCACGTACACACGCACACAAACACACTCACACACACGCGCACGCACATTATACACTCACACCCAAAGAGCACTCTCTCCTCTCTCTCTCTCTCTCTCTCTCTCTCTGTGTGTGTGTGTGTGTGTGTGTGTGTGTGTGTGTGTGTGTGTGTGTGTGTGTGTGTGCTCTTTGGGCGTGAGTGTGTATATCTATCTGTCTATCTATCTGTGTGTGCGTGGGTGCGTGCGTGCGTGCGTGCATGCATGCATGCGTGCGTGCGCGCGCACGCGTGAGTGTGTGTATGTATGTGTGTTCATATGCGCATCAAGATACAAGGTAGGTGGTCCCATGGAGACAGAGTAAGATGAGTGGAACGGACCACTTGTGGGAAAGTGCAGCTGGCACGAAGAGAGAGGTCATGGGTGAGTTCTATGGCTTGAACGATGACGTCAGGTAGCGGGGCTGTTCACGTAAGTTGTCAGTGATGTCATCGATAGAAATCCTTGAACCAAAACAAACAAGAGTGAAATGGTTGATGTGCTGTTCTGCTACGAGAGCTAAATCTTTTGTATAATTCTGGGTTGTAATTTAAAGGTTATTCTGAGCATCAAAACGGTCACGAGGGCTATGCAAGAGTTTAGAGGGTACATGGTCCTAACTGCGGAGTGTGACCTTGATGGGACGCCACCCTCACAGTCCTTTTACTCTTCTACAAACAACAAGCTCCCTCGCTGTCTACGAATTTGCCAACATCGGAGAAGCTGACACCAATTCACCAGAAGCAACGATGTGGAAGAGGTAACACTAACACCGGGGTCGCCATGAGAGCAGCCAAGCCACATCATCCGAGACATCCTCCTCCCCACCCCCACCCCCCTCAAAACACATATACACACACACACATCCTCCTCCACCACCCCCCTTCCACCCTCAACACACACACACACACACACACACATCCTCCTCCCCCTGCCACCACCCTCAAAACACACACACACACACACACACACACACACACACACGCAAAAACACACACACACACACACACACACACACACACACACAACACACACACACACACACACACACACACACACACTCACTCACACACTCACACACGCGCGAGCACGCACGCACACACACACATACTGACTGACGGAAACCAATTTATTTTCAGATTAACTCATGGTTTTACTGACTAAACACACACATACACGCATGCACGCACACACGCACGCACGCACGCACACACACACACACACACACACACACACACACACACACACACACACACACATACACAAGAGCGATGAGATTGAGGGACAAGACTGACATTTCAAACTTAACAGTTGTGACTTTTAACCCCAACATTGTTTGAGATCAGTTGGAGAAAAACTCAAATGGCACACACAAGTATTGTTTCATAGAATATTTTGATGGCTTGGAGCAAAAACCGTATACCTGGAAAATGCCTGTTTTTAGAAGATTGGAGTTGAAATTTAGAAAAATTCTTACTTTGTTTGTATGCTTTAAAACAGCAATCAACTTGTCACTTCTGATGTCTTTTGGTGCAGTTTATTCCATGACACATTGCCAAGCTGTTGAGTGTAAAGACTAAAGAGTTTTTGTTGGATTTGTAAAACTTGCCATTTATGCACGAAATTGATGGAGTCGCTTTGAACGGTAAAAACCAAACAACCAAATATGTTCCAGTTTTCTTGCATATAGTGGTCTGTCCATTATGAACAAAACCAGTACACCTTACAGATGAACCTTTTTGATAGAAACAAATATCATAAGGCGATCCATATATTTTTTTTTTTTTTTTTTTTTTTGGGGGGGGGGGGGGGGGGGGTCAAAACCCTACTATGTGCGAAAAACTATTTTGGTACCAAATTTAACACGACATACGTGTCTTTAAATGGGTGGCCTGATATGCTTGATAAAAAAAGTAATATATGTCGTATGTTTAACAAGCAGATATTAAATCCAATGTTTTTAGTGCCTTCATTGTGAGCAAAGCATTGCTTGGCTCTGTTAAAGATGTTCTGTGTGTATTTTGTTATATTCCTCCAGAGAGGTCCCCACATTATTCGTATTTTGACAGTGAACATGGTACTGCTTTGTTGGAAGAATTCTTGACTGATTGATTGTGGACTCATGGTGATTTGCATGTTTTGTTGCGTGGGGATCTGAACAGCAGAACGTCAAATCTTTCTTTTTTTTTTTTTTTTTTTTTTTTTTTTTTTTTTTTTTTTTTTGCTGTCCCAACCTCTGCGCCACCTCAGAGGCAGTGCACCCACGCCGCTCATTCCGACACCCCGTCCACAGCCACAGCCCGGTCGGCCCCGCCGCAGCCCCGGCACCGGCAACCCACAGGGAGCAGTCAATGTCAAGTCGTCAAGAGGCAACCCACCGGAGGAGACACTGCACTGCTGCCGAGTCACTTCGGTGGTGTTCAGTGGCGCCTGTTCTGATCTAACATACGCAGGACACCACCTACTAAGCCCCCTACTGACGACAATAATTGCTTAGTCGCGGAGCCGGCGTGAGTGAGCTCTCCCTCCGGAGGGCGCCACCACGTCCGTCCAACGACAGCCCCCATGGACTCGCCGATACCGATGACCCCGACGGAACCAAACCAAGGCCACAGACATGGAGAGGACATCGAAATTGAGGTCACCATGAGGGCAGGGCATGAAGGGCCACAGAATTTGAGACTTTTTTTTTATGCTGATTGATGAGAATGAGGATGATTAAGATGATGCTACGGATTTCCATTTCGGTCTGAGACTACATGACAGGGCTGTACTCTACGCTTCCTTTCATAATATATCCCGACGTCAACCAGGCCCGAGAGATACGGGCACCTGCAGTGTTGGTCAGGAAATTTGAGCAACACTCTCAGAAACGCATCCATTAAGTGGATGAAACTCGACTGTGTGGTCCCAGTCTTCCCAACTGAGTCCGCAGCAACTCAACTCTGGGTAGGAGCCGGTCAGGGCAGAAAAACCCACATGACTTCTGATGGGATTCGAACCCACGACCTCCCAGCCAGGAGTCCGCGACGCTAACCACTTCGCCACGGCGGCTGGTACGTCAAATCTTTCTCATCATTATCAGGGAAATTTCAAGAGTGGAATTTTATATTTTTAGCTCTCTAGTCACCTGCCTAGCATGAATAGATGCTCTGAAGACAAGTCATTAAATATCCATGGCATATTGTTGTTAAGTATATGCACTGCGCTTGATCTATGTATTCAAAATGGTGCGTGTTATGGCGATCGCACTGGTCGCTACATGTATGTGTCAGACAGTGGGTGCAGCGTAAATGATTACTTTTTGATGTATTGTGAATTATTCACTTCTTTGTGTGATTTTTACCAACTGAAGGAACGTGAGCGAATTGAGTCAGATCTTATGCCTGTTAAACTTAACTCTAACTGTTTAGATGATCAACAAAATAACATGTCAAACATTAACAGCTATATTACCCAAAAGTTTGTTTGGAGTGAAAATCTTATTGCTGTATACTTTAGTAATATTTCGCCAGTGGAATTTCAGGAAAAAATGTCTGATGCAATTCGCCTTATCGATACTGACATCGATGGTGCATTGGGTGTTTTTAACTCATGTTTGAAAGATGCAGCTGAATGCATGAAAAGACAGATAAATTCTAACACGAGTTATGCGGGTAAAGATTGGCTTGATTCGGAGTGTAGCGTTTTCAAAAAAAAAAAAAAATGGTTCGTAGGCTGCTGAACAAATTCAATCGTACGCATGATAAAAAAAAAAGACCCGAGTCAACGACTGTATAAAAAGACGTGAGTATAAACATTTACAAAGGAAGAAAAGGAAACAGTTTAATGATGCTCTTCTGAGTGAGTTAGTATCGTCCATTAAATGTCAGAAAGAGGTTTGGGAAACGGTCCACAAGATTTCGTTTAAAACCAGACAACCGGTAAAGTGCATTGCTATTGATACCTGGTTCAATCATTTTAAAGACCTTCTAACAAAAGATATTTATACTGATGGAGATTTTTGTTAAATAGTGTGGGTCGTGTTGAGGATGTAGATACTTTCAATCGCCCAATTACTAAAGAGGAGGTTCCACTTGCTTTAAGGAACATAAAAAATCGTAAAGCTGCTGAACCACATGGCATTTTTTTCCCCATTGTTGGTAAGTTATTAAGATACGGCTGCAAATCAGATTTAATTCTGGATTTTTTCGTAGCTTTCTTTAATAATCTCTTTGATAAAGGAATTTATACAGAAAAGTGGACAGAATCAATCATTCTTACTTTACACAAAAAAGGTAATGTAAACAAGTATGGGGGCATTTTACTCTGTGACGCAGCGAGTAAAACATACAGTACGGTGGTTAATTATAGATTACAAGAATCCGTATCAGAGAAGAATCTGACGGGAGAATTTCCAGCTGGTTTTAAATGCAGTTACTCTTCAGTTGATCATAATTATGTTCACCTTGATGGCATTTATACAAGAAGTTTTCTTGGAATCGCAAAATATGATGCTGCTCTCATTGATTTTGAGAAAGCCTTTGATTGTCTAAATATGAATATTCTATGCCTATTCTATTGAAAACCGGTGTGCGTGTGAAACCATTTAAGTGTGTAATGAGTGTATACTACAGTATGAAAGCTAAAGTTAGATGTGGTTAGATGTGGGCGAAATACTTTAGATTTTTGTAAACCTCCCCTTGTTCCTACTGTAAAGAAACGCACAAGGGGAGATCGGGTTCGAGAGAAAGTTGGACTAGGTTCATCCAAAAAAAGACAAATGAGTCAGGCCCAGTGAAGATTTTCTTTCTTTTAATTTGGTCTACAGCTTTTTGCACATAAAAGGGGCTGGTGACAATGCCCAACAAAAAGGAAATAGGAGAAAAAAAACAAAGGTAAAGGGGGGAAAAAAGGAAAAATAAAGGGCTCTAGCAACTGTGGCCTGTAAATGAAAATGCAAACGAACGTAAACCACAAATGCATCTTACACCATTGCATAGTTCACATACATCCGAATCATTTCACAAGTTCTTCCACGTGACAGGAAAACATCATTTAGCAAAATTACGAGACAAGGTCAGTCTCAGGGATAAGGTATCCCTCATTCTAACAGCAAGTCAGAGCATATCATCCAGGAGACACATAATCAGGAATGCGCTATACTATGGCATTCAGAACCATAGGTTCAGCCACTATAGCTCTTTTAGTCACTTGCATTGGATTTGCGCAGAGGTTATCAACAATGATAACCTATCCAAACAAGAACTAATCGAGTGACACAACGACCACTCTGAAACCAGGGTAAACCTAACCTCAAAGACACGGTTCAACCCTGTGCTGCCCTAAGTCGGAACAGCAACTGCCAATTATTTGGGATTCATGTCCCTAACACCAGTATTCCATCTCATTCCATGTGCTCCGTCATAATTGCTCATCACTTCGCTTCTATAGTTAAGCAACATGGGATAACAGACTTCATCCTCAAATTACAACCAGTCAAAGGAATCGACTGTGAACATTATCAAGCACAACACTTCGACTCATAAAATGAGAAAACATGAAGCAGCAACAAAGAAACATGCGAATTTCAGTCGACATTAAAGGCAAACAGCCTATATAGGCAACAAGCCTGTAACCTTCATCATGCATATAAGAGAGACAGATACCTATAGCCGGTATGGTAACATGTTCTTCAGAAAAGAAAATACTTAGTAGAGAGAGAGAGAGAGAGAGAGAGAGAGAGAGAGAGAGAGAGAGAGAGAGAGAGTTATGGCTTATCGCTCCGGTCAAAAAGCACTGCAAAATCATCTACTACAATAGCCCATAAGTCAATAACACACAGCAATGTTGCCTTACCGGCCATCATTTAACGACTCCTGTCTCAACTGCTCAATTATCAAATTCTAGAAACACCACTAACAATTTGTCTACTACATCACTATACTATCTGCTTATTCACTTACTTTTAAGGACTCCATAACTTCTGTATTTCATCTCATTTATTTATTTTTTATTGTCACAGAACTGAATCCTTAACTGATTTTCTATCCTGCAATTAAGTAGGTCTTTCCTTCAAATATGAACTCGACTTCGAAAACAATTTCAAAATCTTAGTGCTCAATAAAACCTATAGAAAACCCAAAGGGTCAAGAATACAAAGCATGGAACAATCAAATCTCATTTCATGATAACAATGCGCACATAGCAAAACACAAAGTACATAGTACTTAGATGCACGACCAGAATACAGAAATGAAAAAATGCATAAACTTACATTTCTGGTGCCATCAGAACACCATCACCACACTTCACAGAATGAGGTGTAGTCCTCTCTGTGTGAGATTTGGGGCCTGACTGAATAACTCAGTAAATTCCCAAACCACTAACGCTTCCGTTGGCGCCACCTAGAGACGCTATCCTATCAGATCCCTACGCCTCATGAATATTTATCAGGGCCTTACATATTTAACAGCAGCAACTAACTACAAACTTCATAACACATACATGTCCCTCTAACCTAAGCATACAACCTCTTCTCACACATTGCGTGATTCTAGGTCTCACAAGTTTGAAATAAGAAAATAGTACTCAGAACTATTTTCTTAAAATCTCCCCGGTTGAGCAACACCCTAAATAGTAAGCCCCTCCCACAACTGCTAGTCCTTCTTACATAACATTGGGGCTGACAACGGTGGCACCATCATAAACTTCCCCCGGTCTCTTCCCCGGTCATTCCCTCTTTGGAATTTCCGGCCCATCGCCGGTCAGTGCCCACAAAGGGATTCCTCTCTCCATCGCCCCACAGCTTATGCGGGTCATCAGACTGCCTCTGTTAATTTAAACATCAACCATGGCACTCCTCAGTGGAAGCACACAAGAATCTCTGGTACACCATAGGCGGTGTACAGTTTATTCAATGTACTAGTGGCGTGAACCAAGGCGATGTGTGTAGCCCCATCCTTTTTTCTCTGTTTATTAATGAATATACGTCTGTAATTGTGTCTAATGGGAAACATGGTGCACAGTTTACTACAGACTTTTTACAAGTATTCATCTTCTTATTGGCAGACCATGTTGCCCTATTTTCAGAAACAGTTATTCTGCAAACTCAGCTGAATAGCCTTTACAGAGCTGCTAGGTTACTTCAATTAAAAGTGAACATGGCAACAAGCAACATCATTGTCTTTAGAAAAAGGTGGTTATCTAGGAGCTAGGATTCAGCATTTGAACGCATAGTAGTGAGAATCTCACAGAATAATAGACTGGGGTACGTCTCCTTTTGATGTCAAGGGAGACCGACACAGTCAGTCGAGTCTCACTGATGAGTCCCATTCAGCGGGCGAAAGGCCTCTAAGAAGGCAATATAAATGGTCCTGTTTTCAAGATGGACTACGATGGTCTCCGTATGCTGCCGTTAAAGGATTTTTTGTTTATAATCTAACGCCCTAATTTCTTTCTTCTTTTCTTTTTTGTTCCCGTTTTCTTTTCTCTCACCAACCGTCCAATTTTCTTCTTTCTCTTTTTTTAATCTTTGCCAAATTATTGTTGCGATGACAGAGGGCTGATTAGCCTTCACTTGTTTTTCTCCACAACTAGATTAATCAAATGTAATTATGTTACACACACACACACACGCACACGCACGCACACACACACTGTGTGTGTGTGTGTGTGTGTGTGTGTGTGTGTGTGTGTGTGTGTGTGTGTGTGTGCGCGTGCGTGTGTGCGCGCGCGCTGGCGTGTGTGTGTGTGTGTGTGTGTGTGTGTGTGTGTGTGTGTGTGTGTGTGTGTGTGTGACCCTTTGAGGATACCTTCGCATGAATCAGAATAATGTCATATTTAGATAAGAATTAACTAAGATATCATACAGTTTTTAATGGATATTTTACATGGTCTGTTTCCAAGTTCTTTGTAAAGATGAGACTAACACGTAAATTAGAATCATTTTGTCTAACTGAGCGTTCGCATAAACTTATAGATAACGGGAAAAAGTGTTTCCTCGCCCACAATTTAATTGAATGAATGAGTAAAGCGTGATCAAGCGATGTACATTTTAGCACTTCAGTTCCAGTGACTAGACTATTTGTTCGACAAGGCTTTCCTTCGTCCCTGTTTCCGAGATTCTCAAACCGCCTCCTGTTCTGTAGCCTACTCCCCGATTCGCTTGTTCCATATCCCCGATACCATTCCCCTTTCCTGTGATTTGGAATAAATTCCCAAGATTCAAGTTTGGCGCTGCTGTTGATGATACGAACTCAGCCAAACCGGCTACACTCACTCACAAGGTACGACCGACAAGCCAGCTGCGCGGAGCTGCCAGGATGAATTGAGGTTGTCTCCCGCTGTGGCGCGGAAAGCACGTGTGTACAACCACGTTCCAGTAATACCGCCGTCGGGCAGACAGGCAAACAAAGCGAGGCCCGTTCAGTGGGCAGTACGTGTTCCTACTTGTGTTGATCTGCCATGTATCTACAATTACTAACATAGTATGATGTCGGTCAACCTGATTTGTGGAATTCTGTAGCTTTCCTGTGACTGGAACAGCCTGTGACGGGAATGTGGGATTGCTAATCATCAGTACTGGCGGGAATGTGGGATTGCTAATCATCAGTACGTTTCCTTTCCCCATATATTCATTAAAGCTATGCTCATAATTTGCATCCGTGAATGTGGCTGTCACTGAATGAGAGCTCGGACCTCGACGGCAGTGGAGAAAATAGACTTACAACAACAACAACAACAACAACAGCAGCAGCAAACAACAAAAACAACATCAACATGAAACCGAGCCAAATCGAATCAAATCACATCAAATCAAATAGAAAACAAAAATGCAAAGCTACGAATGTTTACCTGAACGAATGGAGATAAAGAGTGTGTACATAGTGGGTATGCCAAGGCTGCGCGGATGATAGCTATGAGGAATGACGCACAAAGACAACTCAAGTGTGCTTGCTGTGACGTGTCCTAGTTTCACCTCAACAATGCTTTCAAGATCACCCTGACAAAACACGCTAGGAGGACAGTAAGTAGTTTTGTGTCGCTTTGTGTTTGTCCCACCCGTGGATACATAGATGACACTAGCTGTGACTTACCTAAGCAACCACACACTTTTTGCATAACAGGTGCATGATAAAACCATGTATGTTGAAAAAGAAAACTAGCGTGCAAGTAGGTATATGTTGTGCGTATAATCGAATTGACAATTTTCATTTCAGAGGAACTCTGTGCAAAGACAAGAAGTGCTACTGTTGACATTGTGTGACGCATCCCAGGAGTACCATCGTAGGTGAAGCAGCTTAGGTAGGCCTCAGATGCTTTATTCGTCACTTGCCCGCATGAATCGTCATTACACAGGTGCACGTTTCGATAATTCATGAAACTGAGAAGGGTACTTTCAAGTATTTGATGACGTCTTTGGCGACAGTGACACACTGAAGTGTAGCCCAGGTACACATAATCACTTGGAAATACAATTACGTAGACCTACCTTGCTTGTGGCACAAACCTTCAGCTTCACGATTCACCATGCACACTCACAACTCTGTTATGAAGTAACACATTTTTGGAAGAAGGAAAACCTTAAATGCAATTAAAAAAATTCAGGGGGGGGGGGGGGGGGGGGGGTTCGTAGGAGAATGTTAAGATAGGAAAGTAAATCAATAAGTAAATGAAACTTGGCTATGATGTCCCAGTTTTGTGTTGTTGTTTGTTTTGTTTGTTTGTTTGTTTTTTACCAGTCGATCCTATAGCTCACTCGACAACTTAAATTAGAGACCGGTCGGGGCTGACCCTCCCCCCCCCCCCCCCCCACCAATCCCACCAAAACACACACACACACATACAATAGTATGGTAAACGGTTGGGTTAAAGATTCAAACCCCGGACCTACACGCAGAGGGCTGTTGCAATGATCATTGCGCCACAGTAGCCGGGACTGCCTACTCTGGTCGGTATTCTCTCCTCTCTCTCTCTCTCTCTTCTCTCTCTCTCTCTCTCTCTCTCTCTCTCCCCTCTCTCTCTCATCCTCATCAAAGACTAGACTATATAGAACGAGGAGCTGGGTTTGTTGGGATAAGTGTGTGTGCGTATGTATGCGTGCGTGCGTGCGTGCGTGCGTGCGTGGTGGTGTGTGTGTGTGTGTGTGGTGTGTGTGTGTGTGTGTTCCCCCCTTGCAATGAAGAATGTTTTTTGTCCATGATATATTCAATAATAATATTACACATATTGTAATGAAGATAGAATACAAGCCTAGTTACCTCTACTGCACATTTCACAGTGTATTGACGTAAAGGGCATTTCCTAATTCGTACAGCAGTACAACACTATGATTAATTGCATACATGTTTTAATAAGGGTTTTAAGATGTCAATTGTTTTTCCTTTAAAAAAAATCTTAGCAAAATTTATAAACGCATGTCAAATTTCACAAAGTCTAAATTACAGTAAATAGAATAGCGCACACTACTCTTCTTATACAGTACCGAATCAAGCGCTGGGTATTGGTCATGCGATTCATGTAACTGCTTTGTATTACAACAATGTTAAGATGATGTAAAGTGGCGGTACGTCTGAAAACATGCGTATTGCGCATGCGTAATCGAAAGGGATATTTTTCCTGTTCAGACTACTTTAAAAAAAAAAAAGCCTATCTGCCGTACAGGCAGTGAACTGACAGTTTCACCTTGTCTTGGGCACGGCACGATAGAAGGTGGAGCCCATCCCTCTCCTTCTGCCGCTTTTAACCTTTCCTGAGCTGAATCATGAACCCATTCACTGATGAGTGGACAGAGAGCGTTTCCAAGCCGAAACAATAATTTAACCCCACGTGCGGTTCGAACTCCCAACCGTTAGCTACGGGTCTCTCTTAAGCAGCCTAGTTTTTGGTGATCGACTGGGGAATTTAAGATAAATGAGAAAAAGAAGGGGAAAGTGGAAAGGCGGAGAACAAGAAGGAAAACTAGGAAAGACAGGGAAAAGTGGGATGTGCTACGGTGGAGCAGATGGAAAAGGGCAGGGGAAAGCAGGAAAATGTAGAGAGGGGGAAACAACGGGAAAAGGTAGCAAAAGGTAGTTGGACTAAGTAGCGCTGACGGAACGCATTGCTGCGCTCTGCAGGAAAATGCAGAGAGGGGGAAACAACGGGAAAAGGTAGCAAAAGGTAGTTGTACTAAGTAGCGCTGACTGAACGCATTGCTTCACTCTGCAGGAAAATGTAGAGAGGGGGAAACAACGGGAAAAGGTAGGCAAAAATAGTTGGACTAAGTAGCGCTGACTGAACGCATTGCTGCACTCTGCAGGGGGAAAAAAAACAGGAAAAATGTAGAGCGGGGAAAACAACGGGAAAAGGTATGCAAAGGTAGTTGGACTAAGTAGCGCTGACTGAACGCATTGCTGCGCTCTCAGTACAGGGGCCAACCTGGCCCTTGTCGGTTTCTTTCGCGTTCAGGGCTTCGGGACACGAAACATCTGCCCTTAGCCGTCGGTGTGCACGTGCAGATTCAGTTTTTCCGTGGACTTGGTTCAAGGCTGACGCCGTGTTACCAAGACAGCGGCTGACAGTGTTCTGTCTTCGACACAAAAACAGATGACCCTTTTTTTCTTTTATAAATCAGGAGCAAAACTGCGAGCTGCATTGCAAAAGCTGGGTGTGTAATTTCGTCTAGTGTTCTTTGTTGTGTGTGTGTGGGTGGTGAGTGAGTGGTTTGCTTCAAAAGAAACGACGGAGAAGTTGGATTAAAAGGTCGTGCGGTGCCATCCTGGTGCAGCCCAATTTGCCACTGAACATGTGAGTGAAGAGATACCAAGATGAGGACTGTATTGGTCATTGCTGCTGTTATGGTGATGTGACTGAACTCTCTCTCTCTCTCTCTCTCTCTCTCTCTTGTTGTTGTTATCATTATTATTATTATTATTATCATTATTATCATTATCATTCTTCTTCTTCTTATCATTATTACTAATACAACGTGATTCGTCTACACGCAAATTATGATTCCAGTTTAAATTTCGATTTAAATCGCTTGGGGTTTTTTTTTGTTTTTTTTTAAATTAAAGTTCATTTATGAGACAAGACGTAGACCAATCACGTTATGTTATTCGTGTCGTAAGCGTACGACAGCCTTGACGTCATAAGAAGAGGATCGTCACTTCCGCCAGCTATTGACAGTTGAAGCAGCAAACTTAGAACAACAGGCTTCTGTTTATTTCTGATACTCCAGACTTTATCGTGATTGGTTGCTTTTTCTTCAATTGTGTCTAAAAACGGATATCCCTTCTCTTTGATATGCTTATCGAGAGGCATGTTGATTACTTTCAACCAGATAGATTAGATTAAAATGAATGGCATTTTTTTTTTTTTCTGATAATGTCAGTTGGTGCAACGACAGGGTGACAGGCTAAGGGCTGAAATGACACGTGATCTGAGGTCCGACTCCAGAGTTACAGATTTGGCCTCAAACGCTATATAGTGTCTACCACGAGAGAGAGAGAGAGAGAGAGAGAGAGAAAAAAACACGACTTCCCACAGAAGTGGGTTAGGAGGACAGACTGCATGAAAAGGACGACTTTAAAACATGAAATTAAATCCTTTATTGACAGCTTTGAGAATGACTGAGTTCTCTATTTCTAACTCAACCATTTGTTTATTCCTGTCCAGAGATGTAGGATGACACATTTTTTTGCGGAATATATAACGACATAAAACTGAAGTTGTCTTCTCTATAACTGAACTGATGTTGGAATCTCTAACTGAACTGAATTTGTCTTACCTACAACTGAACTGAATTTGTTTTATCTTCGACTGATCTCCTTTTTTTTTTTTTTTTTCCATTTACGACCAAACTTTATAAGTGAAGTGGATTTATTTTGTGTCCTGCTTAAACTGAAATGAATTCTTGTGTACAACTAAATTGAATTTCTCTTACATTCTAAAAGAATATGTTTCACCGTCAGAGGTGACCTTGACAGGGAAACGCCAGAACCTGAGAGGAAGGGAGATCCAGACGGAAGACCAGTCGATGAGCTTTCCAGATGGACCAATCAAGGCGTAGTGTTTGTTGTTGTTGTTGTTGTTGTTGTTGTTGGGTTTGTTTGTTTTTTTTCAAATTCCCAACAGTGTCGCTGGGGGAGGGGGGATGGGCAGTGGAGGAACGCGGGGAAGAAGGTGGATGGGGATTGGGGGTGGGGAAGAGAGGGAGCAGAAAGTGTCGAAGGTGTGTGGAGTGCCTCATATTAAAGACGGATTTCCGGCAGTGTGGATGAAAGTGCAGCCGCAGGGGATCCCACCTTCGTTTGCGGTAGCTGCGCAATTTCTTGTTATTGTACTTGTAAAATTTTGACACCCTGATTCATAATTACCCAAACAGACACAAAATTAAATTGGGTATTAATTAACGTACTGGCTAAGTGTCCAGAAAAAAATCGCAGTCTATGTGGTTGTGTGTCGACGTTGGAAAGGAATAAGAAAAGAGCCAGTGTCCTCTTAACAACAAATATGATGAGCACGCATGCGCTGTTTCCCCTCCCCCCCCCCCCCCCCCCCCCCCCCTCCTCTTTCATCGGTTCCATCAGGAAGTGTCCATAACAACAGTAGGCCTATGTCTTTCAGAGCAGCACAACCAGGCTCACTGTGAGGCGAAGAATGTGTTCATTGTCATTCCGTGGTAACCAGCAGTACAGCGTGGAGCCGACGTTTTGTGGCTGGGTTCACAAGACTGGGGCACCAAGCTGGTGGTTTTGTTGGAGGTGAGCTTTTATTTGTGGCGCTGCCTTCAGTCTGCGTGTGTTCTTGATACTCTGCCACCTCATGCTGGTACTTCTTTTTTTTCCTCCTAGTTTCTTTCTGTTCTGTTTTCTCTCATTCGTTCTTTGGTGTGTTTTTTTTTTGTTTTTTTTTGTTTGTTTTTTTTTTGGGGGGGAGGGGGAGGGGGCTTTGGTTTGTTGTTTCTGTTGTTGTTTTTGCTTGATTGATTTTTTTTCTCTCTCTCTCTTTCTTTTTTCTTTTTAACGAAGTAGCCAAAACCAAGGGATAGTGGTTAAGGGAATTAGCTGGGGAAAAAAAATGGAAACACAAACTTACGCAACGTATGCACATCTCTTTCACCGTCTCTCTCTCTCTCTTTCTCTCTGAGTGTGTGTGTGTGTGTGTGCGCGTGCGTGCGTGCGTGCGTACGTACGTGCGTGTGTGTGTGCGTGTGTGTGTGTGTGTGTGTGTGTGTGTGCGCGCGCGTGCGTGGTGTGTGTGTGTGTGTGTGTGTGTGTGTGTGTGTGTGTGTGTGTGCCCGACCGGTCGCACAAGCATGCTTGGCCTAACGCCTACGTTTACGAGTGCGCGCGTCAGTGTTGGTGTGCGTAAAAGGTGGCACAGAGCATGGAATCGTCATCAGTCACGATTGCCTTACGGTGCGAAGGTTGCAGCAAGTCTTGAACGGTTCATACTTCACATCAGTCTTCCAGACAATCTAGTGTTCGAGTCCTGGAAGAGACTAACGTGCGAGGTCTGGGAAAAAATCCGTCTGATCTGCACTATCCACATAACACCTCTGCGTCACATTACTGTCTGTGTGTGCATACGCATACAGATAAAAAAATATGGACCATTCATTCAACGCACGTGTTTGGTGGTTTAAGAAAACAACCGACTCTGAATCCCAGACATTCGTATCTTCCACTGGCTCGAGAGCTTACTCACGTTGGCTCTACGATAAAGCACTTATTGTTGTCAGGTGTGTGTGGTGTGGTGGTGTGGGGGGGGGGGGGGGGGGGGACGGTTAGTAGGACATATGATGTCCTGCACATGCTGGCTCGGAGCGAGCACCACTGAACACCACCGTAGTGACTCGGCGGCAGTGCAGCGTCTTCTCCGGTGGGTAGCCTCATGACGCTTTGACATTGACCGCTTCCTGTGGATTGCCGGTGCACCGGGTTGTAAGGGGAAAACCGGGCCGTGGTTGTGGATGGGGAGCCGGAAATAGTGGTGTGGGTGCAATGCCACTGAGGTGACACTGAAGGTGAGACAGAGAAAAAAGAACGAATAAAGAAGCAGGCAAACTAAAAAAAAAGAACGAATAAAGAAGCAGGCAAACTAAAAAAAAAACACGAAGAAGCAGGGAAACTAAAAAAAAGAACGAATAAAGAAGCAGGCAAACTAAAAAAAGAACGAATAAAGAAGCAGGGAAACTAAAAAAAGAACGAATAAAGAAGCAGGGAAACTAAAAAAGAACGAATAAAGAAGCAGGCAAACTAAAAAAAAAGAACGAATAAAGAAGCAGGCAAACTAAAAAAAGAACGAATTAAGAAGCAGGCAAACTAAAACAAAAACGAATAAAGAAGCAGGCAAACTAAAAAAAGAACGAATAAAGAAGCAGGCAAACTAAAAAAAGAACGAATAAAGAAGCAGGCAAACTAAAAAAGAACGAATTAAGAAGCAGGCAAACTAAAACAAAAACGAATAAAGAAGCAGGCAAACTAAAACAAAAACGAATAAAGAAGCAGGCAAACTAAAAAAAATAAAGAACGAATAAAGAAGCAGGCAAGCTAAAAGAACGAATAAAGAAGCAGGCAAACTAAAAAAAGAACGAATAAAGAAGCAGGCAAACTAAAAAAGAACGAATAAAGAAGCAGGCAAACTAAAAAAGAACGAATAAAGTAGGAGGCGAACTAAAAAAACGAATAAAGAAGCAGGCAAACTAAAAGAACGAATAAAGAAGCAGGCAAACTAAAAAAAGAACGAATAAAGAAGCAGGCAAACTAAAAAAGAACGAATAAAGAAGCAGGCAAACTAAAAAAAACGAATAAAAGCAGGCAAACTAAAAAGAACGATAAGAGCAGGCAAACTAAAAAAAGAACGAATAAAGAAGCAGGCAAACTAAAAAAGAACGAATAAAGAAGCAGGCAAACTAAAAAAGAACGAATAAAGAAGCAGGCAAACTAAAAAAAATAAAGAACGAATAAAGAAGCAGGCAAACTAAAAAAAATAAAGAACGAATAAAGAAGCAGGCAAACTAAAAAAACGAATAAAGAAGCAGGCAAACTAAAAGAACGAATAAAGAAGCAGGCAAACTAAAAAAAAAAACGAATAAAGAAGCAGACAAACTAAAACAAAAACGAATAAAGAAGCAGGCAAACTAAAAAAGAACGAACAAAGAAGCAGGCAAACTAAAAAAGAACGAATAAAGAAGCAGGCAAACTAAAAAAGAACGAACAAAGAAGCAGGCAAACTAAAAAAGAACGAATAAAGAAGCAGGCAAAACTATAAAAAAAAAACGAATAAAGAAGCAGGCAAACTAAAAAAGAACGAATAAAGAAGCAGGCAAACTATAAAAAAAAGAACGAATAAAGAAGCAGGCAAACTATAAAAAAACGAATAAAGTAGGAGGCAAACTAAAAAAACGAATAAAGTAGGAGGCAAACTAAAAAAAACGAATAAAGTAGGAGGCAAACTAAAAAAAAACGAATAAAGTAGGAGGCAAACTAAAAAAGAACGGATAAAGAAGCAGGCAAACTTAGACAAAACGCAACAACAAACGACAACAGGCAAACTTTCCACTTCTGCCCCTTAAAATAATATGTACATAGCTATGGTAGTCCTAACGCTGATGACAATGTATATCCTTGTGCCATTATATATATATATATATGGGGGGGGGGGGGGGGGGGGGGGGGGGAGAAGAATACAGCTTAGTCACAAATGCAGAAGATGGAGCCAATTGGATCCGGTTCCTGTTCAAGGTCGGCTGTTGTGTAGTTTAGGCTGCCTGCGTGTAATTCACAACCGGGAGGTTTGGTAGTGGACACTAAGACCGATCTGTGCTGTCCCCTTCCATCAGTCATGCATAAAATAGTCGAGTCACTTGCTTCTTCTTGTCCATTCAGGACTTCTCTGGTCTCTCACGGGGACATTCAATCTGTAAAAAGGTCTTCGACAAGGTATTGTGGCACCTACCTGTCTGTATCAAGCAACTTTCGACATCTAGAGATGATAGGTAAGTGGTATTTTTGCCAGCCTGGGAAAGCGTACTGACTTGCAGCCTCACAGCCTTTTGCCTTCATTTAGCCTTCTTTGAGCTGCGTAGAAGCTCTCTGAAACACCGTGAACATGAATGATGGCTCCTGTCATGGATGGAGCTCGTTTTCACCTCCCTTACTTAGCCGCTTCCCTGGCTCAGGGTGGATCCGAGATACGTGCAGTGAGAACTCCAACAATTAAAGGAGAAAAGAAAGGACTCACCCCTCTGCTCTCCCACCCCCACCCCTGTCCCCACCCGCCCTATGCGCTCTCCACACCGGTCTCTTTAGTCTCCTCACTATCCACCTCCCCACCACCACCATCTCAGTGTGCTACTGACATCAATGGTATTGTCAATCAACATGTCATCATCGTCACTTCTTCTAGCATGTGCATTCGTCTAGTATACATGTATTGTACATTCTTCTAGCATGTGCATTCTTCTAGTATGTACATTCTTCTAGCGTGTGAATTCTTCTAGCATGTGCATTCTTCTGGCGTGTGCATTCTTCTAGCATGTGCATTCTTTTAGCACATGCGTTATCAGGACTGGCTGGTCAGTTGATTGTCGACGTGTAAGAGCCCACCTCTGTTGAACATAGCCGATAGAGGAGGAGGAGAAAGGAGGGCCTCAAAGCAGGTTTCCCTATCAAAGTGTGCCAAAGACAACTCTTTTCTTGCCGCCAGTGCCCTATCATGCATTCTGTGCATGCTTCACGTAGCACTGGTTTATCATTTCATCCAACAGACTAGCACTCAGATCATCGGGAGTGCAAAAGTCGACTGGAGGGAAGGGAAAGTAGCAGGAAAGAGAGAAATAGAACAAAAGAAACAAACAAAACTTTGAACAAAGGATTTGGGTTGTGTCAGTGATTTGATTTTCTCCCAATTCCTTATTAAAATCATCAAAAGTTGTTGAAGGAAATTCTCGCCACAGGTTAAAAAAAAATCTCTTACATGCAACCTCACTCCCCCCCCCCCCCCCCCCCCCCCTCACACACATCAATAACTGAAGTTAATATTCTTTCGTCAACAGCTGAACTGAATACCCATATCTGCACCTGCAGTGAGCCTCTTGTCTTCAAATGAACTGAATTTCTCTTGCCTACAGCTCAAGTGAATTTTACTTATCTACAACTGGACTGAATTTCTCGAATCTACGACGGAACTGAATTCTCTCATCTACAACTAGACTAGATTTCTCTTATCTACAACTGAACTGAATGTCTCCTACCTGAACTGATATGAGTTTCTTGAATCTACAACTGACCCGAAAACAATTTATTATATCTACAATTGAACTAAATGTGTTCTAAGTGAAATGAAGAGCTGAATTTCTCTTATCTACAATTTGGTTTCCTTTACGTGAGGTGATAACGTATTCTGCATTCCGTGTCCTGGAACGACCTAAAAGGGGTCAAGAGATAACGTTTCCCAGTGGTGTGTGAACAAAGGACAGTGACAATGCGAACCACGAGTACCATGCTGCTGACAGCCCTAGTTCTGACCCTGTGGTTCTTGGACGTTTGTCACTGCGACCCGGCACACCCCGAAGTGCAGCTGGGCGAGGCAGTGATCTCAGGACTCCGCTCCACCACCGCCGGCGGCCAGCTCGTGCACAAGTTTCTGGGCATCCGCTATGGCCAAGCGCCCACGGGACCACTGAGGTTCAAACCTCCTGTACAGGCAAGGCTGCCGCGGAGGGTGAACGCCCAGAGCTACGGGGCTCAGTGTCCTCAGGGTGCTGCCCTGACCCCGAACATGTCTGAGGACTGCCTCTTCCTCAACGTGTTCGTGCCCGTGACCCAGGACCAACGCCTCGTGCCGGTCCTGGTGTGGATTCACGGGGGAGGCTTCATCGTGGGAGGGGCTGACGTCTACGAGGCGGAGGAGCTGGCAGGAGACGGGGGCATCATCTTGGTAACCCTCAACTATCGCCTAGGGGCGCTGGGATTCCTCTCCACGGGCGACGGCTCGTCTCGGGGTAACTACGGGTTGTGGGACCAGCGACTCGCTCTGCAGTGGGTTCAGGAGCACGTGGAGCGGTTCGGCGGGGACAAGACGAGGGTGACGCTCGGCGGGATGTCTGCCGGAGCCGCCAGCGCTTCTCTCCACGCCTTGTCGCCACTGTCACGTGACCTGTTTGGTCACGTGATGATGCTGAGCGGGGCGGTGACCGCCCCTTGGGCCCGAGTGTCGTCTGCCGAGGCTTTGAAGGCTGCCAAGGTGAGTGCCGATGGAGGGAGTGAGAATATTCAGGGTGCATTTCACAGTGGATTTGTTGCGGAAGGAAAGAGGAACGAACGGGAGGGAGGAGGGGACGGCAGGGAGACGAGTAGATGCCGTAGTTACATATATATATATATATATATTTCAATTTCATTTGATTATGGTTTAACTTTATTTTACATTGCATTGTTTTTCTGTTACGTTATTTCACTTTATTTCAGGTTCTTTTTTTAAGGAACCAACCTGTGTCTTGAATTTTAATTCATTTGTAAATGTTTGACTCGCCTTATGAACGAAAACGATCGACACAATCCTCTTTCGCAAATTTCGAGACCGGAAATAGATTTCTGTCTCAAAGTCCACTGAAGATTCAGTGTAGCGTACCTGCCGTACTTGGCTGCCCCCCACCCCCTACACACACACACACACACACACACACACACACACACACACACACACACACACACACACATCCGCAGCGATCTCCCAACCCCCAATCCGCCCCCCTTCCACCCACCTCCCACCTTCTTAGGCTCAAAACTCGCCGACGAACATTAAAAGTAGTCTCTCCTGCCGCCCTCCCCCCCCCCCCCCCCCCCCACACACACACACACACACGCACACACCTTCACGGCTCACAACAGGCACCAGTGTCTGGTACCACCACCCACTTCAACAAACCGAAGCATCCTACTCAACAGATGACCATTAACCGAAGGGAACAAGAGTGAAAGACTGTCAACCGCGGGAGGTACAACAGCCCGTGAGAAGAGCTCGTTAGAAGAACAGACCCCCGTCGCTCATGAGGCGCGCGAGGAACAAAGTGTGTGCCGCCTTGTCTTTCCAGCTGCCACCTCGATCTGTGACCCTGAAGAGCGAGCTGTCACCTCGTCCTTTGGCATTCCACGGGCTGTCAGGGAACTGTTGAAGGGAAAACTTTGACACTTGCTTAATTCAGTTAGTGTCCAGCAGAGCCATTATCGGCAAATAGAACTAGTATGCTCCAGTTTCGCTTTTGTACGGTTGAAGTAGATTGACCGCTCCTTTTTGAGTGAAGTGGGTGGCCTGATGAATTATAAAGTCGCCTAAACAAAAGCAGAACATTCCAGGTCTTTGGGGACAAAAGTCACACATGCGGCACTCCCTCACTCTACTCTCCCCTCCCCCCAGGCTCTTCTTCCCCGCCTCCACCCCTCTCTCTGCGTTATACTTCAAGTGGTGCTCAGAATGCTAGCTTCACCCCACCCCCCCCCCCCCCCCCCCCCCATGTGAAGTCAACTGAGGTTCCTGTGTGTGCTACAACATGCATTGAGCACGCGTGAATAGAAGGCACGAGAGCATGGGTGTTGTCCCCTGCCAAACATTTTGTAGAAGCGTCCACTTTGGTAGAGAAATAACAAAATATACACACACAGGGTAAGACCAAAAAAAGAGGAGAAAAAAAAGGCGGTGGCGCTGCCTAATGGCCGCGAGCTCTTCTTCTGGCACAGCGTTGTCATTTTCCATGGAGAAACCTGTTATGAAGGTAAATGTTGAACAATGCATTAGAATGCTATGCAATATAATACGATGCAATGGATTTTGATTCAGTGCAATGTAAAACAGCACCAAGGAGTGCAGGACACCACTACACTACAACACAACACATATGTGAACGTTTGCACATTCACACACCTTTTTTGCAAATCTGGTGAAAAATCAAACATAACTGACGTCCTGCTCCGCCTTCAAAGCAGAAGTTGTGACTCTGTCAGCAGCAACGGACATGACTGGTGCATCCAAGAGGGACTGCTGACAGGTGATCATCTTCACAGATGCCCTGTCGTTCCTGAAAACCCTGTGTGCGACAAGTTTGGAGGAGCCAAGGAGAAAGCTTCACCAGGCCTGCGCGGGAAAAAAACGGATAGTGTTGTGGTGGATACCTTCCTAATTGTGGTATCAGAGAAATGATCAGCACACTTGACTGGGAGCAGCAGGTGATCAGCTAGAGAGACTAGTCACCCCTCATGAGCAGAAGATTCTGACCAAAAACATCAGAAGACAGAAGGCAGAAAGAAATGCTATGCATCTTCTGGGCATAGCGGTCCAGGTCATCATCTTCAGGCTTCGCACAGGACATACATAGGATATTTGCCAGGGAGCATGTCTCTTCATGTAGGCTTCCAAGGATGGTGCTAGGATTGCTCCTGGCAGATTGGTTTGGCAGTTGACAGTACTTCTCTGGGTCCCACTGGCACCTTAGAGTGTATCTCCTTATTGTTGTTGTTGCTGTTGTTGTTGTTGTTGTTCTTCTTCTTCTTCTTCAATGCCAGATGTACCACAAGCTGAAGATTGCCCTGACCCCTTTCTGACCCCTACAGGATTGTCTGCTCCATGCTGACCCAGCAGAAAGAACCAGGACAGGTAGGGCGAAAGGTGCTGGATATTGTGGGGGTGCAGAAGGGAGCCCCTGAGGACAGCCAAGTTCATCTCGGAGAAGGAACTACGAGTGAAAGAGGGCGAACAAAAAGAGGAGGAGGAAGACTGATGACCTGAGCCGAGCCCAGTTTTAAGTCAGTTGTCATCTGTTATGAGCTGGTGTACGTAATTATATGTGTTTTGCGTCATTGTTCATTTTTCTATGTATAGGTGAAACACCAGTTTCAAAGAGGTCCACACAGTTGAGAGCAGCGGGTGTTTCGAAACTGATTCTGTTCAGGCGTGTCACACGATAAAACTCCCTCGGCGACATGCCACACGATTCAGCCGTTGCGCTGCACCACGCTGCTTGACTGCAGCACAACACACAAGTATCAAAGGGACCCATCTGTTAACTTTTTGTGCCTGTTTCCAATATTCAGTGTTGCACCCCACATAAAGAGGCAATGGAACAAATACATACAAAACAAGATCTTATCGTGAATTTAAAGCTGGCGTATCCAAGTTCTCGTCTGCTGTTTGATTGTCAAGTGAGGCGTGGTCACATGTCTACCATAAACGCCGTTCATTGGCTCACGTTACTGATTGCAAGACAAGCATTTCAGAACACGTCCAGGAGGAGGGTCACTGGCGAAATGCTTCGAAACATAGTTCACACTAACATTTGTCAGACAGGAAACGCAGGAAACATCGTACTGCATGCTCGTTACGGCACAAAAGTTTTTTTTTCTTTATATATGTATATATATATATATATATTATATATTTATATTTTTTTTTTTAAATCCTCGTGTGTCATACCCCAGGGGCCATTGTGTGGTGGGCTGGACTGATAAAACTGAAACCGAAATCTGCTTTCACTCATGCATTCAGCGTACTGCACTGGTCGGGTTTCACGTGCAGGTGCTGGGCCAAAGACTGGGCTGTCCGGTCGACCTGCACAACACCAGCACACTGTCTCTGGTCAGCTGCCTTCGGGACCAGCCCGTCCAGGACATTCTGGCCTCCAGCGGCGTCGTCTTTCCTGACCAGGTGGGATACGTGGACAACGACTGGAATGATGATAGTGACGCTGAGGATGATGGTGGTGGTCGAGTTGATGATTCTAGTTAAAGTCATAACAATGACGATGATGATGATGATGACGATGATGATGGTGATGATGATGGTGATGATGGTGACGATGATGATGTGATGATGATTGAGATGATGATGATGATGAAGGAGAAGAAGAAGAAGATGAAGAAGAAAAAGAAGGAGAGGAGAAGAAGAAGATGATGATGACGATGATGATGGTGTCGATGATAAAAGTGGGGGTTGTGGGTGGTATGACTGATCATGATTATAATTATTCTAATGATGGCGATGACAGGACCTTGATGGTGGTCAAAGCAATAACGATAATGAAGTTGACGATTGTGCTGCTGCTGCTGATGATGATGATGAGTGTGATGATAATGATGATGATGGTGATGGTGGTGATGATGATGGTGATGGTGATGATGATGATCGTGACGGTGGTGGTGTGGATACCAGTATGACACTGACAACAACAATGACAAGTGTCATTTGGAAATCTGAATCTGATTTCAATGATGATGATCATCATCATCATGGTGAAAATGGTATTTTTGTGGTAATGGAAGCAACATGGATAATGATTATCATGATCATGCTTTTGATAGTGTGTGTGTGTGTGTGTGTGTGTGTGTGTGTGTGCGCGCACGCGCGCGCTCGAGAGAGTGTGTGTGTGTGTGTGTGTGTGTGTGTGTGTGTGTGTGTGTGTGTTTCTGCCTCTGTCTGTCTATGTGTCTGTCTCTGTGTGTCTGTCTCTCTCTGTCTTCCTGTTTCTGTCTCTGTCTCTCTCGAGAAGTCACAAAGAGAGAGGGAGAGAGAGAGGGTGAGAGAGATGAGCACGCGCAAAGAAGCACACACACACACACACACACACACACACACACACACACAGACGCGCGCGCGCGCGCGCACGCGCGCACACGTACGCACGTAAGCACGTAAGCACACACACACACACACGCACACACACACACACACACCACACACACACACACACACACACACACACACACACACACACACACACAAAAGCGCGCGCTTGCCCACCGAAGGATATCCAAGATTTTGTATATGAAATAGTCGCCCCTAACGGTCCATCCCCAACCACTTCCGTCAACATCAGTGATCAGGCATGTAACTTCATTGCTCAGGTGGCGTTTTCATTGGTGGACTTCGTGTGGGGCCCTGTCAAGGATGACAGTCTGGTGGTGGATATTGACAATGCCACTCCCTTCGCAGGGCCTCTCCTGGCTGGTCTGGTGAACAACGAGGGAGACATTTTGTTCAGCTGGACTGTGAGTTGCTTTCTTTCGTGCTCATGGTTCTAATGGGAGAACAAACAAACAAACGAACAGAAAGTAATAATAAATGTACTGATTAAGTAACGCTGTCAGCAGTCGACAATGGTTGTCTTCCTGGCGGGAGAATGGACTGCGAGTGTAGGCCTACTCCTTTATGTCGCAAATGGAATGATAAAAATTCTGTTCTCTGTTTAGGTTGTGATTTCAACAAAGACTGGGAGCATGGATTAATGAGCTTCCGGTCAGATTAATGTCAGTAATTTTCCTTCTCTTTGGTATGATGTGAAAGTAAGAGTATATGGATACTGATAAACCAGCATCGTAATCCAGTTGTCAAACAATTTTTACAACATAGTTACTGCAAATTCCACGACCTTGTTGCAAAACATACTAAAAATCCATTATGTTTTGATACTCGTTAGGTTAAAGTGAAAGGCTGGAGATGGTTTTATCGAAGAATTGAGCTCTAGTCAGTCACAGTATGTTTTCTGTTGTGATCATCATGTCTCATATGATCGTAAAGTAATAAATTGTTATTCTGTTGACATAGAATGAAAGCATGAGAGTAATTTTGCTATCGCCAATACAACATGATGCGATGCAGTACGACATTAAAAAAAAAACAAAAAAAAACCTGTCAGATAAGACTATGCGGACAGCATCACCAAAACGTAAGCTCCTACTTCGCCCGAAATCACCTGATATGTTTATAACTATTAAAGCATTCCTTCACCCACCCTTTCCGCCTCCACCCTATCCTCCATCCCTTTCCCCCGGCCGTTCATATCAAACAACTATACGGGGGCCGGAATAGCCCGGTGGTAGAGCGTCGGACTCGTGATCCTGGGGTTGCGGGTTCGAATCTCCGCCGGGCCGTTTCGGTACAGGGGGATTTTTCCCTCAGAGTTAACATTGGTTCTGACTCCATTTCCCATACAGTCCTTCGAATGAGACTATAAACCGAGGTTCCGTGTGTGAACGCGTGCATAACATCTTGCACACACGTAAAATCCCATCACCAACTTTCGGAAGAGAAGGCCAGTTTGGCCGTTGGTATGGATGACACACTACACATAGTATGCACCATCCCCGAAGATGGAGTATGGCTGCCTTAATGGCGGGATAAAAAACGGTCATACACACAAAACTCCCACTCCCTTTGTTGGGTAGATGGGATTAATACTTGCCTGTCTGCACAGGGAGTGTCCGCAGGGGTATCAACCTGGGTACGCAGACGAAGAAGAAGAAGAAACAACTATGCTATCCACCCACGCCGAGTCTCTCTCTCATCACAGCAGCAGGTCCATGTCAGCCGCTCTAAATCTTGTTAGCACCGTCACCACTTCCCCCCTTCCACCACACCCTCCGCCCCCTCCCCTTTACCCCCACCTCCTCTCCCACCCCGTATATCCTATCCAAACGTTCTCCGTACTTTTTTTTTGCCTCTTTCTGAACTTAATGACCATGATTTTCTTGTTTGTTGAGGTGGTGTGGGGGTGTGGTCTTTATTTCAAATATATCTACAATTCTTTTTGCACCTTGCATATTTTGTACGAGAATCTCTATCATCTCCATCTCTCGCATCTTAAACAGAAGGATGGAGACCATTTGTGACACCCTTTTTTTTTTTTTTTTGAGTACTGGGGTGTTGATAGGCCTACACCCCTGGAAAAACTGTGAATGCACTTGGGTAACGTAAATCTGTTGCAGACAGGGAGAACGGTCACTGTGCACATTTTTGTCAAAATGTTAAACCGAAGCATGATGTACATTGTGTGCTTTCCTGTTAACACGATTTCCAACTCCAGCCCCCCTCCCCCACCCCACCCCGATTATGACAGTTCCTGAGTTTACACTATGTGTGTCTGTGTTTGCGAGCGCACACGCGCGTTTGTGTATGTGTGTGTGTGTGTGTGTGTGTGTGTGTGTGTGTGTGTATTTATATGTGTGTATGTGTGCGCGCGTGTGTGTGTGTGTGTGTGTGCGCTTGCGCTTGCGCGCGCGCGCGCGCGCACGCGCGCGTATGTGTGTGTGTGTATGTGTGTGTGTGTGTGTGTGTGTGTGTGTGTTCTTTAATTTAACGTCTATCCACCTAACAGTGATCTTAGACAGTATGTAAGTGTTATGTGTGTGTGCATGTGATGTTTTTGGGTGTATGCATGCGAACGGTTGGTGTTGATTTTGGGCGTACGTAGGTATGTATAATGCAATTAGGCCTAGAAAAAAAAAAAAAAAAAAAAAAGAAAAAGAAAAAGAAAAGAAAAAAAACAACAAAAAAAACACCACATAACTGAATCCAAAACTATAAAAGAAACACTAAATAAGCAACTAACACCAAGATGGGGAAAATAACATAGACGTTAAAGTAAATGTCCAATTGGGCTCTTAATCAGTCCTTGAACAACTTCAAAAATGTTTGATTCGTTAGAGATGACATCTTCAAAGACTGACATCGACGGTTCGGTGTTCAACAACCAAGCAGGTAAATAGGGTTTCATTCTATCGCACAAAAAAAGTAGATGGAACGGAGTGATTTGCTGGCCACAAATACAAGTCACATGTTTACAGAATTTGTTTTAAAGGCATCAAGCCTCAATCTAAAAATCAAACTTTTTAAAATCCTCTCTTGGTAGAGATTCTTGATACCTGTTTTATTGTCTGATATCTTGTTAAATAATATACCCTTTTTGTTTTTGGTGCCTTTTCCCTTATTTAAAATAGTATTCCAGGCTGCGTCTTTTAAAAGACTATAACTCTCATGTAAGGATAAAGGAATGTATATCTTTGTTAAATCAGTTTCAGTGATAGCAGCCTTTTTGGCTAATGTGTCTACCCTTTCATTAGCAGATAATCCACAGTGAGATGGAACCCAACAAAAATCGACATAAGAACCACGTAAATGCAAAAAATGAATTAGGTGGTACACTTCTGATATAAGTTCTGCTCTCACAGTTGTATTCGAAAATTTTAGAGCTTGTAGGACTGATTTGAATCAACACAAAGTAGTATTTGAAATACAGGAAATCGAAAATCAAGAAGAAAGTTTAATGCCATAATAATGGCAACAAGTTCCGCAGTAAATATGGAAATATTCTTACCAAGGTGGTTAACCTTTCTCTATTTTTAAGGATGGAATTATGAATGCTGAACCAGACAAATGATTGTCTAGTACGGAACCATCTGTATAGATTTTAAGGTGATTTACATAGGTTTCATTTATATGTGACTTAACATACGTTGGCAGCAAGGGTCCATCACTTTTTCTTAAACTTGTATAGTCTATGTCATAATTTGCTCTACTAAGTTCCCATTCTGGGATAGTGCTAAAAGACACCCGATGAGCTACGTTTTGAGGTGCAGTGCCTGCTTTTGTAAATAAGTCAGATGTGTATGAGGCTATCGATTTTAGAGAATCAATTTTTTGTGCCCGTTTAGGAAAAATTTTTTTCTGATTTTAATTCAGTTTCACTGGTATTAAGATTTTGTAGTGTATGACTTCTTAAGATATATTTTGCAGATGCAAGTTTCATATTTTCTTCAAAAGGCAATATTCCGATCTCCATATAAGTTCTTAAAGTTGATGTATGAACCGGGACACCAAGAGCTATCTTGTAAGCTTTACTATCGATACTCTGCAACTTTTTGATTAAATATTTTGGGGCTGAAAAAAATGTCTCCTGGGCATAGGATAGTTTTGATCGTACAAGCGCAGTAGCTAAATGTGTTAATACTTTACTGTCTTTACCCCAGGATTGTTGACTCACCATTTTCAAGAAATTTAAATGTTTTCTTAGCTTTTGTTAAAATAGTTTGTATGTGATTATTCCAGCTCAATTTAGAAGTTAAATTTACTCCTAAAAATTTTACAACTTTTTTATATTCAAGGCACAATCCATCTATTTGAAATGAAGGCAGAGGATTAGGATCATAACCAGTATTGAACAGAACCATATGCGATTTTTCAGCTGAAAGGGCCAATCCATTTTCAGTCATGTACTTACTAATTTTATCTAGTTCATTTTGATATATCTTTTTAATATAGTTGATTCATTTTGATATATCTTTTTAATATAGTTTATTGATCTAACTGGTGTGTGACGTTTTAAAGTAACTTTCATCCATATGCAGATATCATCCGCATATTGTGCTAGTTCAACAGTTTTTGATAATGATTTAGGAAGATCATGGATCAAAATATTAAACAGGATAGGAGCTATTACAGCTCCTTGCGGGATTCCCATCTGGATATGTCTTTCATTAGAGTATACATTTCCTACCTTCGTCTGTATTGTTCTATCACTTAAAAAGGTTTTTAAGTAATTGTACATACATCCTGAGAGACCAATTAACTTCAATTTGTTCAGAAGTTTTGAATGCCAGACTTGGTCATATGCCTTTCTAATGTCAAAAAACGTGGCAAGAACATTTTTTCTGCGTGCAAACTGATGTTTAACCTGTGTTGTAATTTTTACAAGATGGTCAACTGTAGATCTACCCTTTCTAAAGCCCGCCTGTTGTATTGGTATTATACCATTTTTTTCACAATGATGTTCAAGTCTTTTTAGAATAATTCTTTCCATAAGTTTTCCCACATGTGAAGTGAGAGCAATTGGCCTGTAGTTATTTTTGTCTGATTTTGACTTGCCCTCTTTAGGGATAGGGGTTACAATTGATTTTTTCCACAAAGATGGTTGAAGCCCTTCAGACCAACATTTCTGAAATAATAAGTTCAGAAACATTGTGAAATTAACTGGCAAATGCTTTATCATTTCATTGGAAATCGCATCTGGTCCCACTGACTTTCTTTTCGAACCAATAGAGAAAATTGCATCCTTTACTTCTTGAAATGTAAGGGGAGCGTTTGTATAGTGACTATTATTGGGACTTTTTTCATGCGTTTCCTTATCCTCCATTTTCTCTCTGTATATCTTTTGCTTTTCTGTCAGGCCCTCCCTATTGCTATTTTTTGCAAAAATATTTGCAAATGCTTCAGCCTTTTCAAATTTTGAAGGAAACTCATTATTTTCTAATTTTATGGGATATTCAGGAAGACTGATTCCGTTTTTCATGTCTTTTAATTTTTTCCATGTTTTCTGAAGATCTTTGTGGTCATGAATTTCATTTTCACAGAAATTTGACCAATATTGCTCCTTGACTTTTTCGATTACTCTGTTACTATGATTTTTTGCTCTATTCTTTTCAGCAATTTTGTCAGGATCTTTCTTATCTTTTAAATATATTTTATAGGCCTGCATCTTTTTTTCTCTTGCTTCTTCACAAGTAGCATTCCACCATACATTCCCTGCATATGTGTTTGATGCATCAGAATTGCACCTTGGTATTGAGAGATCAGCTGCATGTAAAACAATATCAACAAAATTCGCGTAGCTTGTGTCAATGTTATCAGACATTATCTCTTCACAATTGTAAGTAGAGAGTATGTTTTCAAATTTATCCCAAACTGCTTTATTATAATTATATTTTGGGATCTTATCTTTGGCGCAGTTTTGAACGGATTGTTTACCCTTAATGGTAATAATTATTGGCAAATGATCACTACCAAGAGGATCTTTGAAGGTAGACCACTCACAGCTTGGAGCTATGGCAGGAGATATAAGTGTTAAATCAATTGCTGTTGCTCGATGGTGTGAAATATCAGGTATTCTTGTTACACTGCCATCATTTAGCAGACTCATTGAAGAGTCTACTATATTTCCAACAAAACGATTGTGTGTTACTATTTCGCATTCATTATCCCAAAACGGGGCATGTGAGTTAAAATCACCTGCTATTAACCATTTTTCATGCTGGTCCGGTATAGCACGAAGCCATTCTGTGTTTTCATTGTCAGGACCTTTTGGCAAATAAATGGAAACAACGTTTAATGTAAGTAATTCGTTGAGTTTCAGTTTTGCTGCACATGCATTAATGTTTTTAACATTCTTTGAAAATGGTGGCTCTATTTCAAAATATTCAACCTTTTCTTGAATATATATTGCAGTACTAACCCTCCTTGTTTCGTTGTTAGTTTGGAGTATTGGAGGGTAATAAAAGATTTGTAATTTTGGAATTTTGTTTTCAGTTGTATTTAAAGACTGTAATATCAACACTTGATACGAATGATCTGAGAGATGTTGAATCAGTTCGTGAATATTTGTTGATATTGATCTGCAGTTCCATTGCAATATTTTCAAATTCGAATGTTTTGTCATGCTCTCTGAAAAATGAAAAAATGTATTATCCTAAATAGAAAAAAAACCCAAATAAACAGCAACTTTTATAATATTAAAAATAGCAAATAACAAAAATAACAAACTGTGTTAATTAGCCCAACCAATATAATGGTATTCGCAGTAATAACGAATTAATTTATGGTATTGATGTTCTTATGATAATGAGGTTAATTACAAAATGATGAGATCACAAGATGGCACCTTGTTCAAAACAAAACTAACAGTCAAAAAGGTGCTGGAATTTTGCAAAAATTATTCCACCCTCTCTCAGAAAGAAGTCCCCAGAAAATGGATCAATAATCACTCAGCACTGCAAATCTGTTCATCCATGAACTGGGAGCGAACAACAGGTCGTCGTAGTACATGGGGAAGGGTCTGGGTGGGTGGTGCTGGAACCTGGTTGCTTTCCTGGGCTTCCTCCAGAACAGGTCTCTCACGTGGCGCCCGATGTTAGCTGCCATCTTACTGGTTCCGAGGAAGGTGGGATGAAGACCATCCTGAAGATGTCGCGGGCTGGTTGGTAGATTAGAATGCCCCACGAAACTGATGTTGTTGAAATCAGCTAGCTGCTGCGTGACGAGAGCATTGAACAGTTCTGCCTTGATGTTTAGATCTTTGTTTCTGGTAGGGCACACTTTGCTGACCACTACTTTGAGATCAGGATGACTCTTAACAATTGCTTTAATGTTCACAACAAAGTCTCTACAGCAGTCTTCAGGGGACTTCTTTTTCAGGTCATTTATTGCTGTGTGGATGACTAGAGCGTGATATTTCATGGGTTTTTTAGAATCACTTTCAGCCTTGAACATTCTTGGAAGCTCCTCTGCTACATACGCCTTTTGCTCTGAAGCAGTACGAATTTCCCAACCTCTTGCTATCGATTTTGTTGGCTATGGAATCGTGTAGAAACAACACCCGTGGCAGATCTGATTTTACGTTTTTCTCGGAAGGTTTTTGTTCTTTGAAATGTTCCCCATGACGTAAGTGATCGGTCTTTGCTTTTGCGTCATCAGTTCTTTTTTCTTCAGTCTTCTTTCTACCTTCGTCGCATTTCTTTCCTTCTTTCTGTGGATTTTGTTTGGCTGCCGTTTTGGATAGGAGGTTAGAAGGTGAGGGCTGTTTAGCGGACGATAACGATGTCCCAGCCTTGGCAGCTTCGGCATAAGACGCGTGTGATAGTCGGTCGGTTTCAGTCTGTGTTTCCGCGTTCTGGAACGGTACTTTTTTTCTCTCTTGATTAAAATATCTTTTCATCAGTTCAGTTTGCGCTTGAATTGTGTCTTCAAGCTTAGACACTTTTTCATTTAGTGTTGATACGGTTCGTTCAAGGAATATGATTCTACTTACGGCTTCGTTTTCTTCCTTTTTTTCATCGCTGATTGGCTCTGTTTGCATTATTTTTTCGGGCCCGTCCAAACGGTCGTTGTCGACTGGAAAAGAACTTTTCCTTGTAGCAGAAGTCCTCGTCCTTCTGGGGCTAGTTGTTGCGTTTTTCTCAATCGAATGTTCTTTAGCCGTCTTACTCATTAGGTTATTGCTTCTGGTTCTAGTCATCTTCTCAGAGATTTTTGCTAAATACTCAGCAGCTTTTAACCTAGTGGTTGACTGTCGCCGCCATCTTGTGTGTGTGTGTGTGTGTGTGTTTCCAGGTATTCTTAGCGAACTTGAAAAGTCTATTTAGTTTTCCAGAATATGTCGAGCCTTGGCAGACATAGCTACATCTGGTCTCGATTGGGCCTTTTTTTCTTTTCTTTTTTTTTTTTTTTTTTTTTTGGGGGGGGGGGGGGAGTTAAATCTTCTTTACCATGCTTTATATGACTCATTTTGTGACGGACTGAAGTGTCGGCAACATCAATGAATGATACAATGGTACATGGGCAAATGAGTGAACAGATGACCGAGTTGTGAGTGTGTGTGTGTGTGTGTGTGTGTGTGTGTGTGTTGTGTGTGTGTGTGTGAGAGAGAGAGAGAGAGGGTGGATCGGATGGCTTGGATGAGTCGGGGGGTCATGCGGGAAGCAAGTAGTGATCTGCCTGAGAAAGTGACTGATTGAATTCTTAAAACAGATAGATGGAAAGACAAACGAAGGAAGGAAAGAATTTAACGAACGAACGATACGCACCAACACGCATGTCCCCACAGGTCCCCAGAGTCTCCAAAGACATCCCCAACGCTGGAACCTTACTAGGAGACCGCCAGTTCTTCAACCAGCAGTTCCTACCCACCTTGTTGAAGCAGGCCTTCCCGGCAGAGGTACCCCTCCCATGGCCCACCCGCCACGGCCTAGGACACAAGAAGGAGGCCGAGGACGACGACAACGAAGACGAAGAGCACAAGACATGTGGACCACCATCCTACCAGAAAGCATTGCAGAGGCTGCGGGACTCCTACGGCCGGGAGGAGGAGAAGGGTGGGGACGGGGGAGGAGGGGTAGTGGAGGGTGAAGAGGTTCGGGAGGTGTACGGGGATCAGGGGTTCGTGCTAGGCGTCGTTCGATTCCTGGATGAGTTCTGTGACGGATCCGATCAGCCCTGCTTCCTGTACTTCGTGGACTATCAGGTGAGATGAGGACTGGATAACTCTGGGTACTAAAGGGGGAAGGAAGGTGGAGGGCGGGGAAGGAGCGAGGTGGAGGGGGGGGGGTAGGTTAAGGGATAGTGTTGGGGGTGGCTGTGGGGATGATTGTTTCGCGCGCGCGCGCGCGCGCGGCGCGGTGTGTGTGTGTGTGTGTGTGTGTGTGTGTACGTGAGAGCGAGAGAGACAGACAGGGAACACTGTTGAAAATAGGAAAATCAACTTAAGACGTCTTATTATGTCGTAAGATTAGCTCGATGTTTGAATAGCCTGAAAATACCAAACTACACGACACGTACGCATGTGTGTGTGTGTGTGTGTGTGTGTGTGTGTGTGTGTGTGTGTTGTGTTGTGGTGTGCGTGCGTGCGTGTGTGTGTGTGTGTGTGTGTGCGCGCGCGCGCACGTGTGTGTGCGTGTGTGTGTGTGTGTGTGCGTGTGTGTGTGTGTGTGTGTTCCGCGCAGACTGAGAGACCTGGCATTGAAGGATTTCGCCACCTGGATGACCTCGTTTTTCTGTTTGGATTCAACACTTCCATCAGCCGAGCGGTGTCGGCCTTTGATGGCCACGTGACAGACCTTGACCTTCAACTGTCACGTGACTTACGACAACAGTTCGTCAACTTTGTTAAAACCGGGTCAGTCTTCATATTTTCTGGCCCCAAAATCAATGATTGCTCTCTCTCTCTCTCTCTCTCTCTCTCTCTCTCTCTCTCTCTCTCTCTCTGATGTTTTTCACATATGACTTGCGTGTTGTCGAAATCAGTGCCCTGACAAACTCAAGATCCGTAAGTATGAAAACGAATTGTATGTCAATAACGTATGGTTCCAGACATCAACAGAACATTGACGTATTGTGTCGAAAGTCCTTTTAGCATACTATAGTCGTTGTGAGATGAAATCATCAATGATGTCTACCGCTGAGGTAATACATTTTTCAACAGCGTAATAAGTTTAATCATGACAGATTTGGTGTTGACGTATTGCCGCGGTCAACAACTCAGTGAGCAAACCATAATTGTTGAAATTCACTTCAGAGTTCTGAGCCGAAACATATTTTACA
>CM065724.1:19475232-19480232 GCA_033310375.1 Conus canariensis | reverse complement strand
TGTTAAATTCCCAGAATATGACGGGGCTCTCTTAAAGTTATGAAATTCGAACATTGTTTCAAGTGCCCATTGGTCACTGAGAGGTACTGAGGGAATATCTGAGCTTCCTATAAAGACTGTAACGGTGAACAAAATCTTAATTGTGGCGTGTGGCCTGTGCCACACTACACTGGCCACACACCTTCAATTTTCTGTTGGGTCTCCATCACTATTTGCGCGAGTTCTGTGTAACACCTCTTAGCTTACTTCTCTTCCGCCTTCTGTGCTGCTTTCCTTTCTTTCCGCTCCGTCAGGATCCATCAAGCCGAAGGCGAGCGTCAGCGCTCGCTGGAGGAAAAAAGGAAGAAGGGGGCAGTGTCGAGGGGGGGTGGGGTGGGGGGGGGGGGGGGGGACCTGACTTCTACTAATAACAGTTTATATTTAGGTCAGTAAAGATGACACATGCATTCCAAACTGAGTTGAATGGCATATTGTTTGTTAATCAAAAAAATGATCGTGGAAGATTTTTAGAGGCAGATAGGACGATTTTCGTGAGTATAATCATCATTTAAGGGAACCTGCCAAATGACAACCAGCTCAGATGAGCAATAAACTATGTAAATACTCAGTTTTATATGTATACCATTGTTGTTCATTTAATGAACAGAAACAGTTTAGTGTATGTGTATCTGAGCCTTTATTTATGTACACCACGATTGTCTGTTTAAATAAACAACTACATCTGCATATAATGCTCCTTTTGTTTGTTTTTTTTTGTTTTGTTTTTTTACAGAAATAAATGTTACGGAAGTAAAAGAAATGACTTTTTTTTTTTTCCCGCATGTCAATAATGATTTTTTTTAAATAGATAATTATCTTTGTGGTGATAAATTAATGATTTAAATGCATGCTATTTATTTCGGTAAACAACACACTGTTTACAGATATAATGATTTACTTAGACAAACCTGATCTATCACGTATGCAAATAGTGTATTATCTGTATGTGAATATTCATTTTTGTAAATAATGATTATTTACCCATGATAATATAGAACACTAGATCAATTATTTACAGAACGAGGCAGACGAACAATCATTCATGACGTACACTCCCTCTCACATACACAAATATGTACAAGCACATAGACACCCCACAACCACCACCATCCATCCCCACTTCTAAAAATTATGTTTGAGACATCCATCACATACTATAAGACTATCTTTGACAGGGAATCATAGGGAAGTTCATGCCTGTTATATATCAGGCAAGCTTACCATATTCTGAAACATCCGGATTTGCCGCTCGAGATCTGCAAAAGGACTCACACCACCAGAGAGATATCTACCTTCATTAGAAAGCTGAGATCTGGTGATTCAGATCATGTTGAGTTTTGTTGTTACGACGGAAACAGATTCATCTTCTTACCCTCCATGCCTCATAGTTTTAAGCTACGCAACATAACAAAGGTATTGTCGAAAACATCATTGGCAGTATTACGGACTCTTCAGTTGTTGTCCTTAGATCAGACATAGTCTGCTTGTCAGTCTTCCTTTTATTCTTCCTCTAGATGCATATATAAGGACAGACTTCAGTTCTAATGAAAATCATAAAGACTTGCTAATCACCTTTTCCCCGGTGAGCTCAAAGCGTTTTTACATAAACAAAAGTGACAAAGAACATGAAAAAGAAACACAAAGGAAGCCGCATGATCAGTTCCATCCATCACTGGAATCATGATTATTCTGTTCATTGATTATCGATCTCTATGAACCTGCGGTGTAGACGATTGTTGAACAGTTGCTTAAATGTATATCCAAACTTCCACTTTCCTGGTTTTAAATTTCTCTTCTGCAAGACATCACAGACCCAGGGGAGGATTGTTGTACAATGACACATTTATCTAAGCCACAACTCTTTTCTCTCATTTCTCCTCTGCAACAAAGTGTAGATACAGGAAAAGATACGCGTTGGTATTTAAATCCCGAGCAGTTACATTTCGTGCAGAGGTACGTAGGCCTATACATGCTGACAGCCAGTATGCCAGGTATGTTGACAGCCAGTATATGACGTTTCCAAGGGAAGACTGCGGCCTGCAAAGAGACAAAAGATGGGAACTTCGCCGTCAGGTCTGTCTGCCATCTGTCACGTTTAAGCTGACAGTGTCCGTCAGCGTACCTTGGCTGTGTATTATGCGTATGTCCTGCCGTCATCCGTACCTACTGTCTCACTGGGACACGTTTTTCGTTATGAGAGAGAGAGACAGAGAGTGCTGGTGTGTGTGTGTGTGTGTGTGTGTGTGTGTGTGTGTTGCTAGGCTGAAGATATCACGACGCTGTCATATTCTTCCAAACACGCTAGTCTGATTTTCGGGGATAAGATTCGTACATTAGACCAGAACACATGTGACGCCAGTTCATTTGTGTCACTGGTTCCAAGTGCCATCTTGACCTCATGTGGTGACAGAAGAAGGCAATCATGCATGACTGATGGGAAGACGGGTGGGGGGGGGGGGGGGGGGTAAGAAGGGTTGGTGAAGAGTTCATTAAAGGAAGAGTCGGCTCTAAATCCATCATGAGGTAGACGATGCAATAAGTTGGGTTTCAGAATGTGCCCGAGTCTCTGCCTTTCTGTGCAAGACACAACACCACAGACAATACTGTTAAAGCAGGGAGAACGCAAACCCCTTCCAACCGAAATTCGAATGGATTTGGAACGACATCTCATCTCAATTTCCACTGAATTTCGTTAAAAAGACGGTTCAGCAGTTTTTGCAGAATTTTTGCTGACAGTTACCAGACCCATCCTTTGATCCAATCGCGAGCAAGTGTCCAGGTTTCGGCAAATCCCGTGGCCCAAACCACGCGTGAATATCATTGTGTGTGTGTGTGTGTGTGTGTGTGTGTGTGTGTGTGTGTGTGTGTGTGTGTGTGTGTGTATGCTTCCCTTTTGGCTTTCTTTCTTTCCTTCTTTCTTTCGTCCTTTCTGCTTCTCTCTTTCTTCCTTTCCCTCTTTCTTCCATCCATTCATTTTTTCTATCTCTCTCCCCATTTTCTTTCTTTTTGTTGCGGGCCTTTTGAACACACACACACACACGCGAGCGCTCGCGCACGCACGCACGCATGTACGCTCGAACGCACACACGCACGCACGCGCCTGCGCCCGCCCGCCCGCCCGCCAACACACACACACACACACACACACACACACACACACACACACAATGTTGAAGATTCCAAGACAGCGCACGTATACTTAAAAACAGGCAACGTCAGACAAAACGGCCACCGCTTCATGATAACAAATGCTCCTACAAGCAACAAAGACGACGAATAATTATCTCGCGGCCAAATTATCGCAAAACATCAGGTTGACATTCATGTCTCTTTTGTGAGGTGAAAAAATGAAGAAGAAAAAAAAAATGGTAACAGCAACAGCTGTTGGCAATAAGTTCAAAGTTACGAGAGGGAATAACAAATGGTATTGATTTGACAGGACATTAAATGGTGCGCGCAGCAACTGTCAGTAGAACACATGAGACGATCTTAGAATGTGTGTATGTATATGTGATACTCATTACACATCTGATGCCTCTTTGTGTCCTAAACGCTTTTTCCTTTCTGTGAAGGACGGGCAATAAATGTAGAAGACAACAGCTGTGTGTAAATTATCCCACACACACACACACACACACACACACACACACACACACAGAGAGAGAGAGAGAGAGAGAGAGAGCGTTTCCGCATGCCTTGGTTACAGTATTGTACCGCGCTATAGGGATGTTGATCCACTGACACGACATATGATACTAACTCTTCTTTTTATTCTCGAGAGTTTGATTCGTTTTTGTTGGTTTGTTTGTTTTCTGCTTGCGCGTCTTTCGCTGTTGGTTGACATATTTGGATAGTGAGCTGTGAGTAGAATTAACAACTGGATGAACTAATTAATTCTCCGACAAAAAAGAAAGAAAAAAAAGAACACACACACACATGCACACACACACACACACACACACACACACACACACACACACACACACACGCACGCACGCACGCACGCACGCACGCACGCACGCACACACACACACACACACACACACACACACATATATATATATATATATATATATATTATATATATATATATATATATATATATATATATATATATATATATGGTGGTGAGAACACCACAGAATTATGACTGTGGTGTGTCTCTATTTGACACCAAGAGCACAGACACAATCAGCCGTGTCTCCCTGATGAGTCCGATCCAGCGGACGAAAGGCCTAGGAGCAGGCAATACAAATAGATGTGCCTTCGAGAGGGATTGCGATGGTTCCCTCAGGCGGCTAGTGAAGGGTTTCTCATATTTATAATATATTCCCCCAATTTTCTTCATCTTCAATTTTTTTTTCTTTTCTAAAAGTTCAAATCTTTGCCAAGTCATTACTATAATGACTGAAGAATTGTTAGCCTGCGCTTGTTTTCCCCCACTACTTAATTGTTCAGCATTATATATATATATATATATATATATATATATATATATATATATATATATATATTATATATCTCGATCACAGTAAAGAAAGACAAAACAACAAGTTGTACATTCTCCTCTTACGTTTCGGCAATCTTGCCTTCCTCAGAGAAACATATATATATATATATATATATATATATATGTCCCGAAAGAGACAGGCCAGGTGTGCATTCATGTTTGTGAGCGTAATTATGCATGAGGACAAACAACCTCCGCCATCACCCCCCTCCCCCCCCCCCCACCCTTCCCTTTTTGTTGTCCTCTTACCCTCTCCCCGCCCTCTACCCCTTTCTCCCAATCCCCATCTTGCCAGCGCCCCCCTCCTCCCCCCCCCCCCCCCCCCCCCAATCGCTCCTTTCTCCTCCCCTCTCTCAGCATCCCTATCTCCCCAGTGTGCTCAAAAGGCAGAACACTTGAAAAAAAATCTGAGATATCCTTCACCTCCCCATCCACCCCCTCCCCCCCCCCT
>CM065724.1:19317732-19467732 GCA_033310375.1 Conus canariensis | reverse complement strand
ACACTGGGCTCACTGGTTGTAAGATCTGTAAATGAATATACAAAGACGGAGAATTTTCAACAACACAGAAGCAGGGACTAATTATTTGCATACCAAAAGGTGATAAAAATTGGCGTCCTATTTCCCTCCTAAATGTAGTATACAAAATAGCTTCCTCATGTATTTCAAAAAGAATAAGAAATGTTTTACCATCTCTCATCAGTGAGGATCAAACAGGTTTCATGGCTAATAGATTTATGGGTGACAACATTAGACTAATTTATGATTTGATCAGTTATTTAAATGTGAAAAACCTCCCTGGACTGTTGCTCTGTATAGACTTTGAAAAAGCCTTCGACTCACTCGATTGGGATTTTATGTTGAACGTTCTAAGGGCTTTCGGGTTTGGTGAAAGTATATGTCACTGGATAGAAACATTCTATAAGGATATTAAATCAACTGTTATTGTAAATGGCCAGACTGCTCAGGGGTTTAAAGTAGAAAGAGGATGCAGACAGGGAGACCCTATATCTCCTTACTTATTCATTATATGCGCAGAAATTTCAGCCATAATGATAAAGGAAGAAAAGAAGATAACAGGCATAAAAATAAATGATGTAGAACACAAAATATCCCAGTTCGCTGATGAACTCAATTAGTAAACAATGGCGACAAAAATTCTTTTGAACAGTCTATTAATATCCTTACCACGTTGGGAAGAGTTTCAGGACTCCTCATGAACAGCGAAAAAACGCAAGCAATATGGCTAGGATGTCATAAAAACTCCAAGAAAAATTATTGTCCTCATCTAAAAGTCATATGGAACCCTTCTCAATTCAAAATACTCGGTGTTTGGTTTACTCAAGGCTTGAAAGAATGTGAAAACATGAATTATGACGATACATTTTCGAAGTTAAAACATTATTCAAAATTGGTCTCAAAGAAGTATAACACCAGTCGGAAGAGTTGCTGTTCTCAAGTCACTCATTCTGTCTAAGCTCATACACCTCTGGATTTTGTTACCCAACCCACCTGAACTCTTAATTCAAAAACTTCAAAAGATGTGTTTTAACTTTGTGTGGAATGGTAAACAAGATAGAATAAGCAGGAAAACAATTAAAACTATAAATCAAGGTGGCTTAAATATACCCGACATCAAAAAATATATTAATGCTTTGAAACTTTTATGGATAAAAAAAACTTAAAATCACAAATCACAAATGGAAGAGCATTGTTACGAAATATATCCATTCAGCGAAAAAATTGAAAATTATGGACCAGCATTTGGTACAGGATACATGAGCTCTAATTTGTTTTGGAGACACACCTTTATAGCCTATAGGGAATTCTGTCTTTGCGTGACACCACAAACATTAAATGAACTTCTAGCTGAACCTGTTTTTTTTTTTTTTTTTATACGACAAGATAAAAACAGGAAATGAGATAATTAAACAAAAGAAATTAATTGAGAAAGGAAAGTATGCAATAAAACATTTTCTGAAGGAAAATGGACAATTCATGAACTTTGAAGAATTCATGACTAATGATGATTATACTATAAATTTTGTCTCATACTGTGGATGGATTTCCTCCATGAAAGAATTCATAAAGAAAACTGGAATAAAGCCTGATATTAATAATGCAAATACAATTCAGAACATGCCGAGGGCTTTTAATATTATTATGAAAGAAACCAAAGGAGCTAAATGATACTATGAAATTTTTACTCAAGATGAGCGTAAGCCAAACTGTTGCTCTCAATGGCTACAAAAACTTAATTCTGAAGTTTCTTGGAATAAGGTATTTACCCACTTCCACAAAATTAAAGATGTAAAATTGAAATGGCTTCAAATTAGAATTATTCACAGAATTATTGGCACAAATATTGTTTTAAATGCCATGGGCCTGACAAACACGACGAACTGCACATTCTGCAATGAAGAGAGGGATTCAGTCCAACACTTTTTATGGATGTGCAATTACGTTCAAACTTTTTGGAAAGAGGTTGAAAATTTATTTAACAAAAAATACCGAAACTCGTTTACCATTAAAATCACACGCGATATTGTTATCTTTGGAGTCGACAAACATATGCAAAAATAGACAATTTTTGACTTTATTATTATGGTTGCTAAATCTTATATTTACAAGTGTAAGATCGAAAGACGTAGGCCAAATGCTTCAGCTTTTCAGAGCCAGCTGAGCAGCAGATTCAAAATCGAACTCTATAATGCTAAAGTCAACAATGATCAAAACAGGTTTGATGCTGAGTGGTACAATTATATGCCGATGATTTTTTACACAAATACTTTAAAAAAAAAAAAAAAAATCGACAAAACAACAAAATCTCAATCTAATACGCATCTCCGTAATCCCAGTCTCCATTTCTCAAGGTTCCTGATGAGTTCCGACCCAGCGGACGAAAGGCCTCGGAGCAGGCAATACAAATATATCTGCCTTCAAAAGGGATTGCGATGGTTCCCTTATGCAGCTAGTGAAGAGTTTTCATATCTGTAACATATTTTCTTAATTTCATGTTCCCAGTTTCTCCATCTTCAAACCCCCCCCCCCCCCCCCCCCCCCCCCCCCTCCTTAAGTCAAATCTTTGCCAAGTCATTACTATGAAGACAGTTCAGTTGTTGGCCTGCGCTTGTTTTTTTCCCCCACTATTAGATTGTTCGTCTATGTATTTGTCTGACTTTATTCAAGTTTAAAAGGCTGTGCCAGTCTTGAATAAAAGTTACTCTGTGTTAGGTTTTCTTATGGGAGCAAAAAATACCCCACTTGTTTACTGTTCATCGTGTACTGTTCCCTGCCTCATTTCATTTCCGATTTTTTTTTTTTTAAATTCTCATAATATTTGAATTGACATGTCTTTGAATGTGCATTTGAAGCAACATACTTTTTTATGCATTGATATATTATCCGTATGCTCTTGCTGTAATGTGGAAAATGTATATCTCAAATGTGTATGATATACATGTCAGGAGAATAAAATAAAAAAAATAAAAAAAAGAAACAACAACAACTTTGTTACAACAACAACAACAGAGTTGCTGCAGATATAATAAACTTACAAATAATTTAGACACTGACTATAAAACCATCTGGTGAATAGAAATGCTAATCCTAGCAGCACTATAAAGATCAAATTAATTAGGACAACATTTCACCGTGAGAGCTCGGATACATGCGACGCCTTGCGTTAAAGGTAGGCAATAGAGACGTTGATTTACTTTAAGGGCCAAGGAACAAGCATATCTATACAAAAGCTTGTAACCACTGTGGGTTCCTCTCACGCCACTGTCATCTGTCGTCTGATAAACCGCTGCTGGCGAGTACGGTACGTGAGCACTTCGCGTATACCCACGTGCTTTTGTTGAATGCCTTTAGGTCAGAACGGGTAAGTCAAGAAAAAAACAAAATCTTTAAGACCGCTTTGATGCTTCGACAACATTATGCAGTTTGTTTGTTTTTTTCACCATTTTATTTCACGAGTTCGCTTCTCACAGGAACAGCAATCGAAGCAGACGATCGATGACTTGAATAGATCGATGTTTATGTGCGCGTGTTAACACGTGTGTGTGTGTGTGTGTGTGTGTGTGTGTGTGTGAGAGAGAGAGAAGAGTTTCATCAAGGAGGCGTCAGTGGGTGCGGACTAGTCCATATACGCTACACTATAACCGCTATGTTTTGAGATCAAACTACGCATGATTTTGAGCTGATGGATAATTGAATTAACAACTAAGATGAGAGAATTGAAGAAGAGGGTCTCGTGGTTACGACTTAGCAGATGTCTGACCTACGCTTTAGCCCAATGCGCTGGTCAGACCTTTCGTGCCTGTACCTAACATTGTCTTTTTTTGTGTGTGTATGTGTGTGTAGTAAATGCATCTTGTTTAAGGTACAGTGAATGATGCACTTTCTAAGCAAAATGGTTCAACACTTACTGTGACTAAAGATGAGTATATATCCAGAAAGACCTGCCTGATAAATAGTGTCATGCCATCCTGTCTTTAGAACCTCATTCTTTTGATAATGGACACTTTTTATGTAAACTATCACCAGTGTTAGTAATTTTTCAAATCATATATATATGTATATATATATAATTTTTACATTTTCTCATTATGTGTTGAAGGAAAATTCAACCTACACCCAAAGATTCACATAGTCCAGCCGACACATTCAAAACAATAAAAAAAAAATGTGCAAAGCTTTGTTTTTGTTGCCAGAGTGACTTTTAGTACAGCTAAGTGCATATAAGAAATAAATGACTATGCTGAACGTGATATTCCAAAGTATGATTTTCTAAAGAGGTTATTCTTGTAGGTAGTGCTAGTAGTGATTTCTTTTTCAGCTCATAAACAGTTCTGCATTCTGTTCAACACTCACAGGCAAAGCTGAGGTAGACACAACAACACAGTCAGCGGCTGTTCCAAGGGCATTGATTATATCGCAAAGACAATGTCCGCCAAAGATGCGCCTGGGAGACAAGAAAAAGAGGGGGTTGGGTCAAATGTGGATGCTCCCCCAGGAAAAGTGCTCTTCAACCTGGACGACCTGGAAATGGAAGAGGAAGAGGCAGACCACTCAGAGGCCAAAGAACAGCCTGGTCCTTTGGTTGGGCGACCTTACTTACGGCGCTTGAGTAGTCACGGTTCTGAGGCTAGTTCTTATGCAGATGCTTCCTCCAGTGGACAGAGCAGCCCCTCGCCTACTTCAGACACCAAAACCACTATCTTCACCAGCTCTGACAGTATACACCGACCATCTCTTAGGTAAAAAAAAAAAACAAAAAAAGAAGGATGGGTGAATGTGTGTGTGTGTGTGTGTGTGTGTGTGTGTGTGTGTGTGTGTGTGCGTGCATGTGTGTTTGAGGAAGAAAGACACAATGCGTGTGTGTGTGGGAGGGGGAGGGGGGGGGGGAGAGGGAAAGACAGACAGAGACAGGGAGAGAGAATGGGTGTGGTGTACATACATTCATATACACACGAGTAATTACATGTTTGTGCATTTGTACACTACAAGCATAAAAAGCAAGTTCCAGTGCAGTCATTTTTCAGACACAAACATTGTCACAAGCACTGAAGTCTTAATTTGGTGATGAAATGTTTGTGGTAGAGCAGTTAATTTTTATTCAATGAAGTGAAACTTTATTACAGTGGTGCAGTGTTAAGGAAGTGGTGAAATGTCAAGGTTTGAAAGTGAACATTTAGGATACAAATTATAATGTACCCTCTCTCACCGTAATCATTTAGGAACGTAAAATGTGTAATTTAAAAGACATTGTCAAAATTTCATATTGTCGAAAATGGAAAGGATCTGAACCAGAAAGAGAATGACTTCACCATACAAGTGTAACACAAGTTATATGAAACACACACACACACACACACACACACACGCACACACACACACACACACACACAAACACACACATGAACTTATGTGCAAAAGTATATGCTTGCATGTATACAATATTTAACTCTTCAATGCCTTATCTTTATGTGTATATCTATCAATTCATGTGTAGTACTTGCAGATTATGTTTGTATAAAGGTATGCAATATTGTGTGCAAGTATTCTACGTACATATGATGAATGTGTCATCAGTCATACTGTGCACGTGCAAGCATGCATGCACGCACGCACACACGCACGCACGCACGCACGCACGCACGCACGCACGCACACACACACACACACACACACACACACACACACACACACACACACACACGCACACATACACACACCCACACACCTCTGTTTCTCTCTCTGTCAATCCTCTCTCACTTTACATGTGTGTGGTGTGTGTGTGTGTGTATGGAGAGAGACAGATATATATATATATATATATATATATATATATGCTTTATGTGTTTGTTCCATACAGATATCTATCCACATAGATATTCATTTCATTACAGCAACAAGTGGGTCACAAAGGTGCTGTTACAGACACATGAATGATGATACTGTTACCATTGTTTTGTGTGTATTTTGCATGCCAGCTAGCCATGGAGAATACGTTGGTGATGCCTCACCTCTCCAAGTATCTAGGTGCATGCTGACACTGGTGTGTTTCCATGAGTCCACTGAACGTTGGCATGCATGACAGGATCTTTAACTTATGCATTAGTTCTTATGCCAAGGCAACTCAGCCATGAGGCTGGCCAGGGAGCGAGACTGGAAAAGCCCGCTCCACGCTTTGTCCATCGGGTGTTGTTGGGATTCGAACCTGCAACCCTCAGACTGAGAGTCAAATGTTCAAACCACACAACTGATGTACCTCTGTGTGTGTGTGTGTGTGTGTGTGTGTGTGTGTGTGTGTGTGTGTGTGCATGCATGCATGTGTGTGTGTTTTTGTGCATGCACACACATGCATGTGTGTATATGTGTGTGTGCACATGTGTATGTGTGTGTGTGTGTGTGTGTGTGTGTGTGTGTGTGTGTGTGTGTAACAAATTAATGATGGAGGAATTTGAATGTGTAAATGGATGTGTGTGTGTGTGTGTGTGTGTGTGTGTGTGTGTGTGTGTGTGTGTGTGTGTTTCAATGTGCATATATATATAGGCATGTATAAATGCATGTATGTGCACATATATAACATGCATGCATGCATATGAAATGTAAAGATGTACTCATGTATGTCTGTATGCGGATGTAAATAGATGATTAAGAAATAAAAAAAGATCGTAAGTGTTCCGAGTATTGATTTCATACCTGCACACCAGTTCACCGGTTGACTTTGGCGTCCTAAAAAGTATGGCATCTACAAGGTCATACTCGTGAGTCTGTTTATAATTTGTTCAGCTCTGTTTTCAAGTTTAATGTTAAAAGGTTTTCCTTCTTTTGACTTGTGACTGAAACTCTTGATCATATATTTAAAGATGGCGGTCTTAAACTTGAGGGGAAAAGAGCCAGTAAGTGAATGCAGCTTCAAGTTGTTTTACCAACACAAAATATATGCATATTTACAATATAATCTGGGGCATTTTTGCTTGATAGTACTTTTATTTCATTATAAAAGATAAAGGGCATGTAAAACAGCTATTGACTTGTACTTTAGTGTTCTTCTGCATGTTTCTGGACGACTAACTGACCAGAGACAAGCTAATATACGGTGAACTTGGCCATGAGCAATGCAGAAATCAGTGGGTGTGAGCATCTGCATCAAAGTTAATTATTGGGGAGAAGTACCTCTTTACATTCAGTCAGTATATTCAATAGTACTTTGATCATAATTTCATTGTTTTTATTTTATGGTCATTTCTCAACAGGTTGATTCATCATTTACTTATTTGTTTTTCATGTATTTATTTGTTTTTCATGCATTTGTTTGTATGTTTATTTACAGTATATTTGTGCTTACCTTTTTATTCATTTATTTGTTGTGTTAGTTCTGCTTGTTCCTCTGTTAATTTGTGTTGTTATTTAATTGTCATTCACTCTGGTAATTCCATACTCAGTGAAATATTTTACTGTTGACTCTGCAATATTACTCTCTTCATCTCCATGGTGTCAACTGGTTTTCCTCACTGTCTTTTGCCATATTTCTTACCAGTGCAACAGTTAATTTAATTGTGTTTTGGAGTAATTGTTTTGTGTTGTGTGTGTGTGTGTGTGTGTGTGTTGTGTGTGTGTGTGTGTGTGAGCTGGATAGGGGTTAGGGATGATCATGTACGTGACTGTCTTCTTATTTATCATTGATGTATAGTTCAGCATACTGCAAGTGATTGATTTTAAAGAACTTCCGATTAATTTGTTCTTATTGGGATTGTAATTGTAGGGTTTTTTTTAGAATGAAGGGCAAGAGGGTTATGGTGGGAAAGAAGAACAGTGGCGGGGAAAGAGGGGAGGAGTATGGAGGGTGGGAGGTGAGGGGATATTGAGAGGGATCGAGGGTGAACAAAACATTGTGTGGTTACAGAGAGGAGGGGACGAGGGATGGTGATCGTGTGTGTTCACAATTATACTTTATGCTTTCTTATCTTAACTTTGTCAGTTTATTTCCATTTTAGCTGAACAAGTCTCAACCTTGATACAACCCCTCATGGTTAGGTGAGCTATAGACGACATGAACTGAAATGCTGAAAAGTGAATTTCTGTACCTGGGTGTTGACAATAACCCAGTCTTCACTCTCAAATCCCTGAAATTTGCAAAAGATAAAAGATACGCATGTTTTACTGATAGGACATGGATCTTGACCTGCATGAGCATGTTGGCTGACTGACTAGCATTTACAGCTCATCCGTTGTTTATTTATGAGAGGCTGGGCCGTTTGTTATTTAGTATATGTAATAGATATACGAGTTGTTTTGTTCTTCATTAATGTCCACCACAGATCTGTTCAAGCATTCCTGAAGTTCTCTGTTCAGGAATACTGAAGAGCAGTAAAAAAAAACAACCCAACAATATCCAAGTAAAACTAACTACCGTATGAGTTGAAGTTTTGGGTTGGCTATATTCTACAAACTGTCGTTTAGCTTCTTTGGAGTGTTAACAGCTGCCTAAGTCAAGTCAGTGGTGCCATGCTCGAGCCAGCTGTTTGGCAACAACAGCAAGTAGGTGACATTTACAAAAAACAAACAAACAAACAAGCAAACAAACAAAAAACTCAAGTTGGGAATCGGCACGGTACGGTGGAGGTTGGCATAGACGGAGGATCACTTGTTGAAACTGATCATATCTTATAAGCGTCTTTGTAATCGTTTCCATAAGATTAGGTTTTCCTTCAAGGCAGTGTTAACAAGTGGGGTTCGTTACATACTATATAAAGTTACTGCGCCCAGAGCGTTGAATAAGCTAAACACAGGAAAGTGATACGTTGCTTCGCAGACAGATGCTGTTTGTTGACCAAGATTTTGGTTCCCAGAAAAGTAGGTCATTTTAAAGCCAATTAAAAAAGAAAGGCGGTGTCGCATTTTACCCACTCAAGGTCGTATAGTATCTACAGTGACGGCACGACTTGTCTTTCACAGATTGAATGCTACAGCACAGCGCGCTATCCTTGTGCCTGTTGGAGGTGTGTCACGCTGCCGTCATGCCCGTCAACCGGAAGTTTACAAAAGTGCCCGGCAACGAGCATTCGCGATGTCGAGCGAGTCATGGCCGTATAATGGGCCGATTCGACGTGATGCTCGCCCTTGTCGGTTGGCCGTGAAGAAAGCGATAAACATAACGGTTCTTGTCAATCGGTATTGCCCGTCGGTAACCAGCCTTGACTTCTGACACCAAAAACGGACCACAGTTGAACAGAGAGAACGAGCAAGAAAGAAATGGCTTTCCACAGGTTAGTCAGCCGGTCGGTAGTGTTAGTACTGACACTCGCTCTGATCACTGTTCAATCGTGTTTAGTTCAGTTGTCAGGGGGGAAAAAGTTGTTGGCTTTTGGTCTTAGCCTTGGATTTTTTTCCCACTTGGTACCGCGTGCGTGTGACCTCACACGAGTTCAGTGTCCACAGGCTGTGTCATAATCATAATGGTCAGTGGTCGGGGTGTAAGGGCAGGTCGCGGCAGGTCATGTTTAACTATGAAGCGATAACGATAACGGTCGTGGGGACCCTGACCGCATGGGATGTAATTCATGGACCCGCTCGGCAACATCATGCAAGACCTCGAGGTCGACAGAAATTTGTGGAAAGCAAAATGCGAAGTGCACATATATGCGTCGTGTACGTACGCGCACGCACGCACACACAAACACACACGCACGCACGCACGCACACGCACACACACACACACACACACACACACACACACACCACACACGTTGTGTACATACATGTATGCATGCACACACACACACACACACACACACACACACACACACACACACACACAAGCATGAGCATGCACACACATATGCACGTGCACGCGCGCACACACACACACACAAATTGGGACTGTATTACCAGTTGTCAGAATCATGTGGTAATAGTAGAAGGAATGGTAGTAATAGTAGTATGAATAGTAGTAGTTGTAACAGGACTAGCTTAAGCCTAAGGCTTAATCCCATCTTTGAACGCTCATTGAGAAGTATGTGATTTGCATAGCGTGCACTGATTATCAATGAATCATCAAAATCAAAAAGTATATCATTATGATAACATTTTTAGAAATGTCGGGGAGATCTATGAATGTATGAATTGATGGTGCTGTTATCAATTCAGATGGCAGTGAGTTCCACAGGGTATCAACTCAGTTGCCAAAACAATGCTTTACATACTCTTGTTAGTACTGAAATGCTCAACATGTACTTGATCCTCTTGATATTTTGTTTTATCATATGATTATTTATCTCTTGAGAAGAAAAAAGTGTTTTTTCCAGAGAACTTCTCCTCTGGCTCTAAGACAGGTTTTATTTTAGCCCCCTAATCTTTCACCATCCTCCCATGGCTCCTTCCTGAATCTTCTCCCCACTCCAGCCCCCCCCCCTCCCCCACCCCCATTCTCCTCTCCCCTGCTCCCTGCCTCCTATAAATGTACTGGAAGAGAGGGGTAGGTGGGGGGGGGGGGGGGATTCATCTTACCTTCTCATTTAGCTTGCATTGCTAGACACACATGCCTCACCATCTCTGTCAGCCTTCTACTCAAGGGTGGGGCTTTTCCTGTAGACGGTTATTTAGGGAAAGGGGGAAGGGGTGGATGGGGGTTGTGGAAAGGGCGAGGGGGCATGGATTAGCTCAGGTATGTAATATGATGTAGACATTTGATTTTCCAATCAGCTGATCAAGTATGCTGGCACGATGATTGGCGAGTCTGGCCGTAGCATAAATACTGGACTGGTACTAAGCCCTCAGTCTAATTATGAGCATTTGAAAAAGCATTGTCATTTGAATGCGTTTTTTAACACAACTACACACAGTGTGTTCAACAGTTCCAGCATGAGACAGCTTCTAATAGTATCCTTCTGTTGCGTTTTTCCTTTTCTTTCCTTCCTTTATCCAGAGCTTTCTACTTAGAGTTAATATGCAACAGATTGATAAACTAGTGTATGTGTTAAGAAATTCTGATCATTGTGATATTCAGTTGTGTAACTGACCAAACGTTAATCTGCTTGGTATGCAAAACATGAATACTTGGCTCCAGCTAGTTATGGATATATGACAGTGTACTACATATTGGAGACCCAGGTTTTTTCCTCCCATCATAGCTTTGTTGAACTTGAGGACAGATTTGAAAGTATGCAGTTTGATGTGAATGAATGAATAATGTAATTGAGTTCTAGCAGTTGTGAAACCCATTCTTCTGACTAGAGTGCAGGGTTTCAGTTTGTGTAAATACACATTTTTAAATGGTGACTGAAATAATTGTGTATCCCATTGTTGGTAGATGTGCCAGCTTACATAATTTGTGGAGATTCCCAGCTTGCGTAGTAAAGCAGGAATTCTTTGTTAAAACTATATTTACAAATTCTGATCAAAGTATGTTTTCAGTCAATGCTATTTCAAAATGATTCACATGCTCATACACATGAAACTAATGTGATCACCAGCTTTATCAAAGTAAGCCTGATATCAGCTTCATGATAGTTTGCATTTTTGGAACAGTTTGTTGCAATACATTTGTTGAATGCTTGTCATTCCATATGGTAGTTTGCTTGCAGCATATGTGTTGTTAACCTGCAAAAAGTGATTGTAGCCCAGAAAAGGAATAGAAGAAATAGTAAGTGAAAAGAAGGAATTTTATCAAAGAGGAGGAAGAATCAGGAAAGAAGAAAGGGGAGGGGGAGAGGAGTATAACTGGTGTAACTGGTAGGATTCCTTTAAGAAAAAAAAAGGACTTTGAGACTTATGATCATTTGCAGTACTGAGTGATTGCACAAGTTCATTTAAAAACTGGTTTGGTAAAATTAGAGAAGGACAATGGGTGAAAAATAATCGATCGCCTGGTTGGTAAAATTCAAGTGCTACAAACACAATGGTCTACTTTTCCACCCCCAATGTCTTGGCAAATTAAAAAAAATAATCTGGCACAGCATACCAGAGGCCAGTGGCATTTCACCATCTGATCCAGTAAAATACCGGTTCAGATGAACACAACCATGTGTCATAGAATACTTCCTGTTTGAGGGTAGAACAGTCACATTATTAACATATAAACATCCTGTTTGTGTCTGAGAAAAATAAGAACAAGCATTGTGGTGATTGTGAGCATACCACTTCTATAGTTGTGACTCATGCAGGTGTGTGTGTGTGTGTGTGTGTGTGTGTGTGTGTGTGTGTGTGTGTGTGTGAGAGAGAGAGAGAGAAATAAGAACAAGCATTGTGGTGATTGTGAGCATACCACTTCTATAGTTGTGACTCATGCAGGTGTGTGTGTGTTGTGGTGTTGTGTTGTTTTAAGTCATGCACACCTACACTCATACCCACGAGTACATGAATATATACAAACACACAAATACGCACCAATTATCACATGGAGACATACACACACACACACTCACACACACACACACACACACACACACACACACACACACACACACACACACACACACACACACACACACACACTCACTCACACACACACACACACACACACACACACACACACACACACACACACACAAAACACACACACACACACACGCATGCATGCGCGCACACTTCCTGGTTCCACACTCACCACCTTTGCCTCGTCCCTCTTCATCATCCACTCCAGACATACTCCTTGCGTTCTGGCTTTTATGTCAGTAATGTCAGGCATACCTTTATATAATCATCAAGCTTAGTGTCTTTGTTTCCTTTATGAGGAGGTTGTTGAATTTCTTTCTATGGTATCAGTAGTTTGAACTTTCAAAGAAATCCTGAAAAAAAAAGACAACAGGAAAGGAGAAAAAAAATCAGATTTGTACTTTCCATAACTCAGTGGCCAGTCTGTCTTCTCAATAAACAGCCTTTGGTGAAAATTTATCCTGGCACAATGATTATAATAATAGGTTAAACATGATTTTTGAGCCTGGTAATTAATCAAACAGGTATGCATGATCAGCAGTAAAGACACTAGAGCGTGAAAAACAAAACATAACGAACAAACACAAAAACTCAAGACTCATCGGATCAGTTGTAATTAAGAATCATGTTTATACTTGAGAAGAAACAGAAAAGGATGCAACTAATGAACCCATACAACAGTCCCTCCCTCCCCCCCCCCCCCTCATCCTCCCTCCAAAAATAATGAGAGCACATGCACAGAGAGAGAGAGAGAGAAGGGAGAGAGAGAGTGGATGGGAGGTAGGGAGATTTGATGGGGAGGTCAGGGTACGGAGGTTTGATTGTGTCAATCTGTCAAACTGGAAATGCTCACACAAGTGGCTGGATGTTTTCAAAACCATATGGGTTTTGGATACTACAATCACCATTTTTTTGTTATGGGAAAGGAATAGGAGTGGAGATGGAGGAGGTGAAGAGGGTGTGGAAAGTCCAATAAATTAGCTGTTTTTCTCATTCATCACCTGCTCACTACAGTGAAGCACTGCTTGTTTTATAAGGTTCACCTTTCATGACAAACATTGGCCTTGCTTAACTCCTTCATACTCAAATAAGCATGCATGCATGTACACGCAAACGCACACACACACACACACAAACCTTATCATCAGAAAGAGATTACTCACCAGGTCCCGTGGGCTGAAAACGAAGAGCATTTATACATGTGACATGCAAGAAATGTTTTTAAAGTTGTCAGTACAACATGCTCTGTTTTGTCAAGTACAAGGGCACACGTACTGGCTGTTCACAGTGTGAAATGTTAAGATTGTTAGAGTGCTTACGAAGGAAACGTCAAGGAATGTCATAGCTTTGATCATTGATGTACTCAACACATCAAGTTTGGATGGCCAGCTGATGAGCTAGGCAACTGATTTTTGGAGGAGACATGTGAGAAAAGGGAGCGGGATAGGAACAGTGTGAAGAGTTGGGGCATATGAGGAGGTGAGGGGTGTGTGTATGTGAAGGGGGGGGGGGGGTAGTTGAGGGTAGGGGTGATCACTGGAAATGGGCAGCTGATTTAGGAGGAGACATGTGAGGAAAGGGGGTGGGATAGGAACAGTGTGAAGAGTTGGGGCATAGGAGGAGGTGAGGGGGGGGGGGTATGAAGGGGGAGGGTAGTTCACTGAGTAGTAGTTGAGGGTAGGAGACATGTGAGAAGAGGGGGTGAGATAGGAAGGGTGAGAAGGGTTGGACTTTGGGGGGAGGTGGGGGGGGGGGGGGAGGAGGAGGGAAGGGGTGGAGAGGGTGTTGAGGATCATTAAGGGTGATCATTTGGCCCCCACCCCCATCACACCTCCCCAACTCCCCTCTCCTATGGTTTGCTGTGGAGGGAGGGAGGGGGGGGGGGGCCTTGCACCTCCCTGGCTTCTTAAGCTACTGCTAGTGCTGACAACAAGAGACTGCCGCCCCAACACCTGCCCCTTGTTTCACCACGGTTCAGTAGTTGTGGGTTGAAAGGCAGTGATTCACTTTTATGAGTTTAGAAGAGCCCAGTAAACACTCTACAGTAAAGAATGTATTTGTGCCATGGACAGTTGACATCTTGCCGCAAGTGTACTGAGAATGCCTGCAAGTGTATTGAGAATGCCTGACAATTGAACCGTGCCCTCAGTACACCTGGCAACCCGCCAAGCCGGTTCTTGGAAGCTTTGGTATTTATATAGGTTCACTGAAAGGTAGATGATTTGTATGAGGCAGCAATACAAGTGGGATATAAAATGTGAGAAACTGGCTGTTTGGAATTAGAAATACCTTGAGGTTCGACTGAGCCAGTCACTGTTTGGGGGTTGTTCACAAGTACTTGGTAAAGTAGGTTGAAGGATACTGAGACAGACTGTATGTCTGGTTCATGGAGTAGGTTTACCTTAAAGCTGAGATTATGGGTTTGATGTCTGGTTTGTTTGCTTTTTTGTGTGTTTGCATTAAGCATGACTTTGTGATGCAGAGTGAAACACTGTGACTGCTTGTGTGTCATTGCAGACTATGTGAATACTTGCATGTTTTTAAAAAAAATATATTTAATGTTAACTGATACCTGATTCCATTATTGCTGTGAATTTGAAATGAAAAAGTTACCATGCAGAATGGTGTGGGTAATTCACAGGTCACTTTTATTCTAACCTCATCAAGAGACCTTTTTCAAGTGTAGTGCTCTGGTAGGATGGTTTGATTCTCATTTAAACAATGGACATATGATTGATGTTTTGGCCTGGTTATCATATGTGTGGAAACGTTTATAGACTAGGGTTGCAGGGAACAGGAAGAAGCAGTGTGACGAAGATCTGTTCGTAACCTGTTTGTGAACTTATGTTTTCCTCTCGTGATTTCTCAACCATCATGATCATTAACATTTCGGAAGATAGCAATACAGTCATGATACACCCATGAAGTAGCACTACTTCTCAGGTAAGGAATCTGATCATTAACGTGTCAGCTTTCCAGAACTGGAGACATATTTAGTAGATGAGAGGTTTGTACACGGCGATGATCATTCCCCAATTTGGATTGCAGGCATACTATGTCCGGAATATCCCTGGACACTTCATCATCCAAAGCAAGACGGGCCTATATCAAGGATTTTTGTGTGGCCACCCCAGAGGAGTTTGTCAAAAGTTTTGGTGGAGATGTTGTTATCAACAAGGTAAAATTATGTATACATATATATATATATATATATGATATATATGTATGTTTATCTATAAAGAAAAAATAGATGGAGTTCTGTTTGATTTTACATGGTAAGGTGTATCGCAGTGTGTTTGTGAGCGCGCGCGTGCGTGTGTGTGTGTGTGTGTGTGTGTGTTTGTGTGTGTGTGTGTGTGTGTGTGTGTGTGTGTGTGTGTGTGTGTGTGTGTGGTGTGTGTGTGTGTGTGTGTGTGTGTGTGCGCCTGAATCATTCAATGTATGAACATGCGTGTGTGCAGCTTGCACACATGCTCTGTGTGGGGTTGTGTTTGTATGTGCGTGAGAGAGAGAGAGAGAGAGAGAGAGAGAGAGAGAGAGAGAGAGAGAGAGAGCATGTTGTGTGTGTGTTGGTGTATGCATAAACATTATAAAATGGATGGACTGTTATTTGATCTTCTTTTTTATTGTCGTTCAACTGCGATGAATTGTTGTGTTGTACCGTGTGGCCTGTATAGTGTTTAAACCAAACAAAAGACTTGATTGCCTCTGTGCCTGTTTTTTGCTGTTTTTTTTTTTTAATTCTTTTGTTTCTTTTCTTTAGTGTGCGCGATCTTGCCCACCTAACCCCTGTGCCCACCTCTCTCTCAATTCTCTGTCTCTCTCTGTCTCTGTCCCTTACCCTCTCCCCTCAGTTTCTCTCTGGCTGCCGACTGTCTGTCTGTCTCTCCCTCCCTTCCTCCCTCCCTCCCTCCCTCCCTCCCTCCTTCACTCCATATATACCTGTATCTATCTCCCCTCTCTCTTTTGAGGGTGTTTCTGTTTTAACTGCTCTGTCCTACTGTCTGTATCTCAGTATTTACCCATATTGCTGTCTCTGTCAGTTTTTGTTGCTTGTTATCACATTTATTTAAAAATGCTCTGTTCCTCTCATCATGTGACTCGTTTATCTGAAAATGGCTGAAAATAGCAACAAATCATGATTTCCATGACTTTCATCCATGTGTGATACATTCTGAATGCATCTGCAAGCACTGACAGACTCAAAGCCAAACAGAGGTATATGTACACTTGCTCACACATGCACACATATATAACACACACACACACACACACACACATGCACACACACACACAACACACACACACACACACACACACACACACAGACACACACACACACACACACACACACACACACACACACACACACACACACACACACACTAAACAGAGCCAAAAGTCATGCATACAGACACACACACACACACACACACACACACACACACACACACACACACACACACACACACACACACTGAACAGAGCCAAAAGTCATGCACACACACACACACACACACACACACACACACACACACACACACACACACACACACACCACACTCGCTCACTCACTCACTCACTCACTCACTCACTCACTCACCCACATGCACATTCACATTTACTCACTCACACACTCACACTTGGAAGTGACGATTTTGATGGAACAGTTTATCATTTGGTAAGAAAATCACAGAAATAAAGAGAGAATTAGTAGCCTGTGTATACAAAATCCTTGTTCATTTGGTATTTGCTGAAAGTAGCAACTTCCCTTTTGTCTAGTCGTAACTAAATGACTATATGAAGTATGCATGAAGGTTTGTATCTAATATATTAAAGTCCTTGAATTTAATGTTTAAAGTCCGCTAAAAAGACCGTGAAATTTCTGTTTGGAAGTCTGAAAGAACCCTGTACCTGAATATTTCTTTGCCAGTCAGTTTGTCTTGACAGTTGCTGTATTTGTGTCCAGTTAATATTTTTGATAGGCATAAGAATGTGCACTGAGCAAGAAATCTCCACAAAACACACCATTAGGCCCTGCCTGGAGTGGTGCATTCCTGTGTGCATGCAAGACATGACCCAGTTAGTGGATCTGGAATGAAGAATCCAAGCCATGGAAATGAAATGTTACCGCAAGATACTAAATGCCAGGTACACTGATCATATCTCAAAAGACTTATCATTATCACCAGTCAACAAGTGAGTCGGATCATCAGGTAGTACACAGAACAGTATAAAGATCTGTTGGGTGTTTAACATTGAAACAGATCAGCTAGTTTTGATAAGTTTAAATAGTCTAGGTCTTTTTGCTGATCAGGTGGATTTTTGCTGCGAGTGACTGGGTATTTTGTCTGTGCAGTGCTACTTTAAGACACGGAACAAAAGTCCTTGTGTCTATTGACTTGCAGGTCCCAGGATTTGTGGGATGAATTAAAAACGGGTGTGCCAGTGGTGTAGGGCACTGCGGAGTCTGAGAACCATACCTGTTTCACCACATTCTTTGTACATTGTGAATTAAGGAAAGATTGAGAAATGGAGAAAAGATCGAGATGATTCCCATGATGAATAAAATGCACAAGAGGTATTCATATCAATCTGAAAAAACATATGTATACCTGCTTTTAACATATTCACACTGGTCTTCAGGTACTGATTGCCAACAATGGGATCGCTGCGGTCAAGTGCATGCGGTCAGTGCGCAGATGGGCGTATGAGATGTTCCGTAATGAGCGGGCCATCCGCTTTGTTGTCATGGTCACGCCAGAAGACCTGAAGGCCAATGCAGGTTAGAGATGGTGGAGAGAGAGAGAGAGAGAGGGTGTGTGTGTGTGTGTGTGTGTGTGTGTGTGAGTGCATGCGTGCGTGCGTGTATATGTGTGTGCATGTGTATCCATGCTTGCATGTATGTGTGCTTGTGTAGATTTTCTAGGTGCGTTTTTGAATTTTGTGAAAAGTCCTTTTTAAATATTTTGATTGAGTTTGGTTTTATGGACTTAGTATCAGCGTAAATGTCATCATTGACAGATAGAGTGTGCAAGTTTTTTTTTCTCTCTTTTTTTTTTCTTTTGGAGTATTTGTGTGTGTGTTTACTTGTATGTACACACATGTGTATGGGCATGCATGCATGTGTGTGTGCATGTGTGTGTGTGCAATTTTAGTGCTTTGACACACAAGAGCTCAGTTTAAAGTTTCATTAAATGGAAAATCTGTAACATAGCTCTCTCCAGTTTGGATAGTATCCAGAACCCTTGAATGAAGAGACAATGCTTTATGCTTTAAGCCAATTAGGCCATATGGATTGCATTGTGTAGCATTAGTCCAATAGTAATGATAATGATTGCCCTGCTATGATACCCCAGCTGGGTTCAATTCCCTTCAGAGCCACTTGTTTGTGGGATTTTTTAGCCCTGACCAGCTCCTACCTGGAATTCAGTTTGCTATGGGCTCAGTTTGGGAAGACTGGGACCACACAGTCAAGTTTTACCCACTTAATGGGTGTATAGATCTCTGAGAGTGCTGCTCAAATTTCTTGAGCAACACTACGGGTATATGTCTGTCTCAGTCCAGGTAGATGCTGGGATATGTTATGAAGGTAAGTGTAGAGTACAGCCCTGCCATGCCAGACTAGAATGTAAGTCCTTAACATCATCTTCATCATCCGCATCCTCATCAATCGGCATTAAAAAAAGTGTCTCAAATTTTGTGACCCTTACCTGTTCATGTCTACTGCTTTGGTTTGATTCTGCCTTGGTCAGTGATATCGGCTGATTCACGGGGACTCATGTTGGATGGACATGGGGGCTACCTCCAGAGGGAGAGCTCACTCATGCTGGCTCTGCAATTTAAGCAGTTATTGCCATCATTTAGGGGCTTAGTGGGTGGTGTCCTGCATATGATGGATCAGAACAGGAACCACTGATTATGACTGAAGTCACTTGGCAGCATTGCAGTGTGTCTCCTCTGGTGGGTTGCCCCATGATGACTTGACATTGATTGCTCCCTGTGTATTGTGGGTGCCTAGACTGTGGGGGAACGTGGGCTGTGGTTGAGGACAAGAGATCGGAATGAGTGGCGGGGGTACAATGCCACTGAGGTAGCACAAAAGATGGGACAGCAGAAAAAGAAAAAAAAGAAAAGAAATGACTAGCATTTATGTAGTACCTGACCTGTGGACCTAGGCATTTACAAAGATACATCCTTTCTTCTACCAGAGTACATTCGCATGGCTGATCAGTACATCGCAGTACCAGGGGGCACCAACAACAACAACTATGCCAATGTAGAGCTCATCCTTGATATAGCAAACGCACTCAAGTGCAGGTGGGTATAGGAATCTATGATGCTGTTTGTATTATGCCCTAAGCACTTCATACTCTGAATTTTTTATCAAAAAAAAGTTTTGTGTAGACCCATGACTTTTGCTTTTTCACGCTCAGCAAGATTGAAAAAATGTTACAATAGAGGACTATGTCATGTGTGTGTGTATGAGTTTGTATGTGTATACATGTGTGTGTCTTCATGTGTAAATGTTTGTGTCCGTCTCTCTCTCTGTTTGTTCTTTAGTTTAGCATCTTTTCACCTACAATGATAACAGACCGTTTGTGTATGTATGTGTTTTATATTGGACAACTGCTGCAATAGTTACATATGTACTGTTTGTTGTTGCCCTTTTTCATAACAGTTAAGTGCAGTGAGAATGGCGCTGAAAGGGAATGGAATGTGGGATGTATTAGAGTGAGAAAAGGAAAACACCATTGAAATTGATAGCATTGGGAATGGAAGGGGGTCAGTAAAGCTTACTGTTGTGGCACTTGGTGCAGGAGAAACCTGGATACTGTGCACACACCCACTTCACATCCCCCCCCACCCATCCACCCCCACCCCCCATTCTGGTTTTCCCACAAACCCATCCAGTTCTTTCCCTTTTCCTTATCCAGCTCATCTTTTTCCTCCCTTGGCTTTTCCTTCTTTCACTCTCCTTTAGTTTACCTCCCCCAAGCTCCCTTTCTCTATGTTCCTCTTTACTTGTTTTCTTTCACTTCTCTCTCTGTCTCTTTGTGTCTGTCTATCTGTTACCTTGCTGCTATTCTACTCCCACTTCCCACTCTCACCTCTTTTCTTTCCTTTCTCTTACCTTCATGTCCTGTTCATTTAAATCCTAACCCCTTTTTTTTCTCTCTTCTGTAGCTGTGGGCCTTTGTCAGCTGAGGTGTGTGTCCAATGTTTAAGAAAGGGGTTGGAACGAACTGAAAAGTTTTCTGTCTCCTAGGGTTTTGTGCGGTTTTGTTTTCCCATTGTTCTACTTCACAGACCGCCTTAGAAGCTTTGGTTGCCCAGTGACTGATGTGTTGTTGCTGTTTGACAGGCTGTGTGGGCAGGCTGGGGCCATGCCTCGGAAAACCCAAAGCTTCCAGAACTTCTTCACAAGAGCAATATCCAATTCATTGGTGAGATTTTTTTATTTGTTTGTTTGCTTGTTTGTGTAATCCTGTGAATGATCTTTTTGTACTCCCAGTTCTTATAGAACAGGGAGTACCTTACAATGGGAACGAAGAAATGCTGCCTGTGTGCCTGTCTGTGTGTCTGTCGGTCGGTGGTCAAAATGTGTTCCACTCGCTCCAGACAAAACTTCTGGGCTGATCTTTCTGAAAATTTGTAGGTTTGTTCATTATGGGTCACTGATGATGCCCTATGTTTTATTTTACCAGAATAGCTGTTACTAACGGCTGTAAATGATAATTTAAACAAAATCAAGTCCGATAAGGGGAATAACCACTGCACTGTTGAGTTTTTTCCCTTCCACTAACTGGAAATTGTCTCCCCTCTTTGTCACTGTACTGGGAGTATGTTTATATGCTTTGCATCTTGTTTGTTTTGTTTTGTATGTATGCATTTGAAATGGTACCAGATTTTCTGACAGCAGGCAATTTACTTTTTTTGTGTCTATATTCTTTTTTTGTTTGTTTTTGTTTTTGTTTTTATGAACAGTGGACACAAAAAGACACAGATGGACAGAAAAATCCTACAAACAATACAAAACTAAAAAACTGTCTATAAATGGATTATCTGTGGAATCAGGACCAGTCATATGTATACAATTCCATATACACGTCTGCTTGTGCAGTTGTACAACTAACAGAAAGAAAACTAAAGATGAAAAACAGAAAAGTGGTAGATAAAAAGGAACAAAAGATAAAGTCGGGCGTTAAGTGTGAGACTGAAAAAGCATTGAAGATCTTTTTTTTTATATTGAATAGATTCCTGAAAAAGGATAGATTCCTTTCTTTCCTATACATTTCCCTTCTTTTGTTTCTTTTCACCTCTTTTCCCTTTTTTTTTTTTTCTTTTGCTTTTTTTTTCCCTTCCTGTTTTTAACCTACCTCACTGCCTTGATTTGCTCTGTTGTTTTGTCATCTTGCTGGTTTTTTTTTTTTTTTTTTTTTTATTTGTCACCCAGTCTCAAATCCTGGTCATGCGATGCTCTCATGGGACCTGTGTATAGATTTCCTCACCACATTCATGCCTATGTGAGTTTGTGTTGAAGCTTTTGTGTCAGCAAGTTCATGGTGATTGTCATTAGAGGGATGTAATGACTCCCTTGTGTCGAGCGAGGCTCATGCATGAGTGCCCTGCGATATAGCTCTTACTGTTGTTCATCATGGGCTTAGTAGGCATGTCTTGCATACATCTGATGTTGTTTTCACTCTCTTTTTTTTTTTTTCTTGCTGCTTCATTACAGGTCCCCCAGAGAATGCCATGTGGTCCCTAGGCGACAAAATCGCTTCCTCCATCGTGGCTCAGACAGCAGGTGTGCCCACACTGCCGTGGAGTGGCACTGGTCTCAAGCTGAACTATTCTGAAAACGACCTGAATTCCTGCAAGACGGTGGTGATGCCCAACGACCTGTATCGTCGCGGCTGTGCTTCTGACGCTGAGGAGGGGCTGGCCAAAGCCCAGGAGATCGGCTTCCCTGTCATGATAAAGGCCTCCGAAGGAGGGGGTGGGAAAGGCATCCGCAAAGTGGAGAGCACCAACGATTTCTCCACCATGTTCAGACAGGTGAGGAAGCTGTGAGGTGCTGGTGAGTTTGCTGGCTTGTTCAGACAGAGAGGAGATGTGTCTTTTGTCAGATGTTTCAGGCTGAAAACATGCTTTCCAGAGAGGCACAACAAAGCTAGATCAGTGGCTGTTTCACTGTGAGGCATGTTGTGTGTAATACTCCATGGCAAAGCACCAAGTTTTAGACAGTTTCATTGCTTGCGCCAGCCAGTGCTTAAAGTTAATTGTCAGCAGCTAGCTGTCTGATTTTTAGTTCTTGTATTTTTTGGGATCAGTGGCCATGGATTGATTACAAATGAACATTAAAGAAACTTCTTCAACTAACAGTTTTGAGGTTTCCTGATTTGCACATTTGCTTCCCCCTTTGACTGCTGATTATAGGTTGGTATGAATGGGTTTGAAGGATGATATATTTTGTGTTTAAGTGTTGTTATGTCACTTGAGTGATTGTAGACTATACCATGTGAAATAAGATAGTAATATCCTTTAACTCAGTCTGTCCCTTCCCATCACAAGGATGCCACAGTCCTGATAAGCCTACTCATCACAAGCAGACAAGAGTTTAAATCCTAGTACTTCAGATCAGTTTTGCTGACAACAGTGTCTGTCTGTGATGACAGGTGCAGCAGGAGGTGCCAGGTTCTCCCATCTTCATCATGAAGCTGGCCTCAGCCGCCCGCCACCTGGAAGTACAGCTGCTGGCTGACAAGTATGGCAACGCCATCTCTGTGTTTGGTCGCGACTGCTCCATTCAGCGCCGTCACCAGAAGATCATCGAGGAGGCCCCTGCTGACATTGCTAAACCTGACGTCTTTGAGAGGATGGAAAAGGTACTCTTCTTGTTTGCTGTAATGGTGGTGATTGTCTTGTGGCATACAGTCTTGTTGGTTTTGTGGGGAAAAAAAAGGTGGATGTGTGTATTGAAATGGTGATGGTGGTAACCATGCAGCATCCATTTTGTGTTGATTCAGCAGATGCTTGTAATGAAATGGTGATGGTGATAATCCTGTACCACCAAGTCGTGTGGCTTCTGTGAGTGTTTGTCTTTAAATGGCGATTTTGATAATCCTATAGCATCCAGGTTATGTTTGTTCTGCTTAGTGTATTTGTGGACACTATCAGTACAGACCCTCAGTCTGTTCCATGTGCTTTGTAAAATTCTTGATGCAGTGTGTGCATTGCCTTAGGACATCTGATTCAAAAACAAACAAACAAACCCGATGTAGATGGCATTTTTTCAAAGTCAAATGAAGTAATCCTGTGTCTTTTTGGAGACATATTTCAGAAGTCAAAGTGATTGTATAGTGTTTGATTTATAGAATTAAAAACAGTCTACTTTCAGTCATTTACTTCATTTTTGCCGCCTTCAGTCTGCAGAGAGGACATGGGTTGGTGATACATCTTCAGATTTACCAGTGAAATCAGTGGAATGTTGCTGATTTCCTTTCCGTGACATAATGACATCAGAGTGACTGAGTACGAACACAGAGGCTTCTGATTGACAGTCCTTTGGAAAATTTGGTCACAGTTATTTGTGGAATGCCTGTCGCTATTATTCCTGCAACATGTCGCATCTTACTAGTGTTGTTACAGCACTTTGCGATATGGTGAACCAACAGCTGCAAGGATCCTTTTACAGTGTGTTACAAAAAACTTATGTTTTTCTGGTATCATGTGTTTGTAGATGTTTCATGGGAGTACACTGATGATTTCAGGCAGCGGTGAAGCTGGCCAAAATGGTGGGCTATGTGAGTGCGGGAACTGTGGAGTACCTGTACAACGCGGAGGAAGACATCTTTCACTTCCTGGAGCTGAACCCCAGACTCCAGGTCGAACATCCTTGTACAGAGATGGTGGCTGACATCAACCTTCCCGCCGCTCAGCTGCAGGTTGTACATCATCCTATTGCTCTTTTTTTCTCTCCCCCTCATATTCATCCCCTGTGTGTCTGTATGGGTATGGGTGCATGTGTACGCGATTTTATGTATGGATGTGGATTAGTATGCGCAGAGGTATGAACAATGTGGAGAAAGTGTATATGTGTGCTCATGTGTCTGTGAGATTGAGTAACCGATCTTGGACACTCAAGGATGAAGATAACTTGAGCCCAAGCCTAATCTCACAGTCTGTCCTTGTCTGACACACATCATTTTTACACTATTATTCATATTGATGAACAAACACAGAAGCACCTGTCAACATGATTATAGTACCAAAAGATAGACTTTAGTGAAGCTGAAGATAAGGAAAATGAAACAAAACGAATGTGAGAGAGAGGTGCTATATCATTCCACTTTATGGTGGTGAATGTATTAGCAAACTTGCTGATATGTCACCATGTACATATATCAGTTATGGCCTTTAAGTGTGTGAGCATGCACGTGTATTTTTAATGGGCCATGGGTAGTCTTGTGGATGATTATGCATCGTTTTCTTGATCCAAGTGTTGTGTGGTCAATGCCAATTAAAGACAGTTAAGTTGAAGACCATCTCTTCTGAGTCAACGTCTTTGCAAACTCCAGCCCCCAGCAGGTCCTTCTGATGACTTTAACTCAAGACTCTGTGTTTAACCCGTTCGCTGCTTGAAAATGTTACAAACAAAGGCTTTCCCAGTGCCAGGGAAATCTAATGATTTGGGGGTAATAATTAACAAAAAATTCTAGCTCAGAAACTACAAAAGATGTAACAATGAAATATATATGATTTTTTAAGGAAATTGAATGAAGATTTTGAATCTGGGCTTCTTTTGTTTTAATTTTGATAATAAAAAAATATTTAGGCATTTAGATTTGGATAGATTTTTTGCACGATCAAAAACATATGTATTTACCACTACAGTTTCACATCCAAAAAAGAACACAAAGCAAAAAAGTTGAAAATAAAGTTTGTATTGTCACACTACACATGTAATGAAAGTAAAACAGTTTAGAAGTCTATCAAGACGCTCGCACTCTATGCAGACAGGTCAGTCCACGACCACGCCCCCCTCCCCCCACCACGCCCCCTTGCTGGACTTCAACCCTCTCTTTCACTCCTCCTCTTCTCTTCTGCCCCATGTCACGCCGCGAGCAGGCCACGCTCCCCTCTCGCGCTGACTATCACATCACTGGCCACTGGCACGCAGTGCAGAGTACACACAAGGCGAGCTCGTTCGACGCTGGCAAACCAGTCAGCTGAACACACACTGAGGTCACACAGCCCGACTCAGTAACTGACAATACGGTCAGCAATTCCATCACAATCATCATCTCACCTTCATGCTCGAGTAAGTTGTTGAATAAAAGATTATTGTCTTTGTCAAAAATGATTAGCAGAGCCTGCTCAGCTGTGTAAATACGTTGATTTGGTCGCTACCCTTGTCGAAGGTTGGCCGCCATCTTTGCAAGCGAGACGAAGTGCTGGCTGGTCATCCAGTCAGTGATGAGAATAAATGGGCTTTCCCCTCACGTGTGGTCATTTGCATATCATTTTAATACTACAGACATATAAGGCTTACTACGCACACTCTATTTAAGTCTGTTAATAGAAATAGTAACGAATGAAAATTCAAGAAAAATGCATGACGTCAGTGGACGGCCCATAGGCACTGGGAAAGCATTTTTACTTTGGCGTCAGCTGACGGCTTATAGGCACTCTTCGGGTTAATCCCATGCATTGAAAATGCATGCATGAACCCACCACCCAGCTCCCAAAACTAAATCCTGTTCCATGATTCATAGAAGACTTGGCTGTTGTTTGCTGGTGGGTTGGATGACACACTCGCACACATACATGCGCACAAATGACAACATTCACTCTAAGTCATCATTGATGAAATGAATCTGGTTGCCTTAGTGATAGGATTGGAAAAAAAAAATAGTTACATGTACAACAGTTAACTTCAGAGTTCTTGCTGAGGAACAAAAAAGATACAAGTAATGTCCAAAATACAGGTATGTCTGAGAGTGTGTAAAGTTCAAACAATGTGCTTTCTTAACCATTGAAATTTTGGAATTTTCAGATTGCCATGGGATTACCTCTGCATCGCATCAAAGACATCCGCTTGTTGTATGGAGAAGACCCTTGGGGGGATTCGCCAATTAACTTTGACAATCCCTCCATAAAGCCACGACCCAGAGGTCATGTCATTGCTGCCAGAATCACCAGTGAGAACCCAGAAGAGGTGAGGTGCATCACATGGAGATGTGATCATGCTGAGTTTGTTGTCTGTTTTTAAAAGAAAAATAAAAAGATGAAAGTTAGTCTTCCTTTCAGCATAATTTTGCCAGTGCATTCTGTTTATAAATGAAATAGTTTGCAGTTTGGGGTGTTTTTTTCTGCTCAGGTCTTTGTATTACAAAATGTTCAAACTCACCCTAATTTTCATTGGAAAAGTCATAGGGAAATCAAGAACTCTTCCCTTTCTCAGGGCACATCCACATGGAATAAAGGTCAGAAAAAAAAATGAAAGGGGGGGGGGGGGGGGGGGTGTGGAGTTTGTTTTATCAGATGGAAAAAGAGGCCCCCCTCTTTGTGTTGGGTGTAAGAGAAATAACTTTTAAGTGCTAATTTGACCCCAGGTCAGGTGTAAGGAACAAGAGTTCAGTAGCTTCAAACAGCAAGAGGTACATGCACAGACAAGTGAAAATCATAGTGTCATATCCAAGAAGTTGTTGTAGGTTGTTTGAAACGTTTTGCTTCATTCTCTGTCTAGGGATTCAAGCCAAGTTCAGGAACAGTTTCGGAGCTGAACTTCCGCAGCAGCAAGAACGTGTGGGGTTACTTCAGCGTGGCGGCATCAGGAGGCTTGCATGAGTTTGCTGACTCCCAGTTTGGACACTGTTTTTCCTGGGGAGAGGATCGCGAGGCTGCCAGAGAGTAAGTTCATGAAAGAAGGAAGAGCAGAGATGTGTGTGTGTTGTGTGTGTGTGTGTGTGTGTGTGTGTGTGTGTGTGTGTGTGTGTTTCTTTGGCTGTTCCCTATTCTGTGCCATCTTTTTTTTTTTGTGCCTCCTCTCCATAGACTTGAGGATAATCTGGATCTTCTTCTTGGCCAACCTTGCCAACACACTGTGTTTTCGACCGGCGCCATTGTGTTCAGCCTGTGTGTCGCACAGGCAGGGACACATGCTGACTCACTTTCTCGCCAACGCTTACTCACCCCAGCCTTTACCACCCAACCTCTCCCTACCCGTTACGGCGTGTAATGGCCCTCCACTGTCACACCCACCACTACCCTACCCTGTGGTGACCGACTTTACGCGTCACTACCCTCACCCTTTCCCTCGTCAAATCTCTCGCCTGACCTACACACGGGACCAGCTGCTGGCTGGCAGGGAGCGACCTTCACCCCTTGACCCTTCACTCAACGTGACACTGAGGCGTCTCAGGATTGGCCGTGGTCTTCCTCACTGTCGCACAGCATGGGGAGGGAGGAGGAAACGGAGGATGATACCTACAGTCGGTAACGTTGCCCATCTCTCTCACCACTCTTGCCACAATCACACTCGCTCAGTAAACTGTCGCAACTTGATTCAAGTGCCTATGGCTCCTCGCACACAAACAACAACGAACATTTCGCTGACAGTTTTCAATGCCCAGTCACTTGGTAATACCTGTAAAAAGAAACGATCTGCTGTAAATGACTTTATACTCTCCAATGATATCAACATTCTTTGTGTAATGGAAATGTGGTTCAAGGAAAGCGGCGATGAACCAAAGCTACGTGACCTGGCCCCAGCTGGCTATACCACCAAGTCCTTCCCCCGCCCCACCACGACCTGCGGGGGCGGAATTGCCTTCGTCATCTCGGATAAGCTGCTCCCCTATTGCTCTTTTGACTCTTCTTTTGATTTTCAGCATCAGACCTTTGAACTTGTTCACCTGAAACTGTCCCTACCTAGCACTCCTGTCACTAACATTTTTGGGATTTATAGACCGGTACCCAGCAGAAAGAACAAATTTACGCCCAGCATGTTTGTCAACGAACTTCCAGACTTTCTTGAATTTGTAAATGACCTTCCAGGAACATTGTTATTGATCGGCGACTTCAACTTCCATTTCAATAAGCCCACAGTTGGATACACGCCCGAGGTGTTAGAAATTTTAGATACTTTCGGACTCCAGCAGTCCGTAAATGAAATGACGAACAAACAGGGTAACATAGTAGACTGGGTAGTCTACAGAGACAGTGATCATCTTCTCAAATCCTCAACCGTTGACAATAACCTAGCATCGGATCATTATGCTGTGAAGTGTGAATTAGATATCGTTAGGCCTGCCGTTCCAAAGACTTACAAGGAAGTTAGGAAAATTTCTGCTATCGATATAGAGGCTTTCAAATCTGATCTGACCATGGCCATACCGAGCGAGCCATCGGCCTGTCAGCTGACCTCTGCCCTCCGTGCCACACTTGATAAGCATGCTCCAGTGAGCAGGCGCTTGATCACTGATCGCTCACTGTGTCAATGGCACAACACAGTGGGTCCCGAGTTGTCAGAGGCCAAGCAGGACAGGAGGGGGGCTGAGAGGCAATGGCGCGCCACGGGACTGACTGTGCACAGGGAAATATATCAAACTGTGAGAAATCATGTTACTGACATTGTTCATCAAGCAACAACTTTGTTCTATTCTTCAAAGATATTGGCCTGTAATACGGCCAAGCAACTATTTAATGTCACAAACAGTCTCCTAGGCAAAGTCAGCTACTCCCCCCTTCCCACCATCTTCCAAATTCAAGTGCTCCCTCAGAAATTCTTAGAGTTTTTCAATGGAAAAATTGACACTCTCCGTGAAAAGCTAGATTCTACTGCACCTGTACATCCTCTGAATGACAAAGTTTACTGTGGACCTCCTTTGGCTTGTTTTAGCCCTGTTAGTCAAGACTATGTCAAAAAACTTTGTTTGCGATGCAGCCCTAAATCATGTGAACTTGATGCCATTCCCACTAACTTGCTCTTTCAGTGCATTGATGATGTCCTACCCCATCTTACTCATGTTATCAATACCTCTTTGTCCTCTGGTCATGTTCCTGAAATCTTCCGGTCCGCAGTGGTATGTCCATTGATCAAGAAACCTTCATTAGGTAAAAATGTTTTAAAGAATTATCGGCCCGTATCAAATTTGTCATTTCTATCAAAATTATTGGAGAAGATCGTTTTGGAACAAATTCTAGAACATCTCGAAAAGAATCACCTTTTGAATCCTCATCAGTCTGCTTACAGACAAGGCCATAGTTGTGAGACAGCACTCCTCCGTATAGTCAGTGACCTCCTCTGCGGGCTTGACGATGGGAATGTTTCCTTATTAGCGATGTTAGACCTCTCCACAGCATTTGACATGATCAATCATAATATTTTGTTCTCATGGCTTCAGACTTCGTTTGGATTCAAAGACACAGCTCTTGACTGGATTATCTGTTACTTGACTGGATGGACTCAGACAGTGTGTGTACAGGGAAGATACTCAGACAGTTCTCTTAGGTACGGTGTGCCTCAGGGTTCTGTACTGGGGCCTGTCCTTTTTGTGCTGTATGCTAGTCCTGTGTCTGACGTCATCAGTGGTCATGCCATGTCGCATGAGAGCTTTGCTGATGATACTCAGCTTCATCAGTCGGCTCCCATTGCTGAAATTGACTTACTGATTTCTCGGACGTGGGGCTGCATTGCAGATCTGAAGGACTGGATGACAACCAACAAACTACAACTAAACGACGACAAGACTGAACTCATGTTCGTGACAAAACAGCCTAACCATCCTTCTCTGCCTTCAGCTGTCACTATCAATGACTGTACTGTCTTTGTCTCCACCTCTGTCTGCAGTCTAGGGGTCATACTTGACCAAGCCCTCTCCTTTGAGAAACAGGTTTCAAATGTTTGCAAGATTGCCTGTTTAGAACTAAGAAGAATCAGCTCTGTACTTCACCTTCTCTCTACAGATGCTACAAAAACTCTCATTTGTGCATTTGTCTTATCTAGAATAGATTACTGCAACTCACTTTTGGCCGGCCTTCCAAAATACCTGATAGAAATATTACAGCGAATCCAAAATCATGCAGCCCGAGTCGTCTGTAGAGCAGGAAAATATGATCACATTTCACCTCTACTCCACTCACTTCACTGGCTATCTGTCTCAAACCGTATCTCGTACAAAATCTCAACTCTCACTTTCTCTGCTCTCTTTGAAAATGGACCTTCTTATCTCTCAGATCTCCTTAAAATCTACACCCCCTCTCGACAACTACGCTCCTGTGCTGACGACCGCCTTCTATGAATGACTCGCTTCAGGACTACTACTGGTGAAAGATCTTTTTCTTTTCGAGCTCCAGCGATGTGGAACAGACTGCCAGACTCTCTCAGACATTCAGATTCTATCTCTTCTTTCAAGTCTAAACTTAAAAACCATCTATTTTCTCATAATTAGTCAATGCTGTGGGGGGGGGGGGGGGGGGTACAACCTAACTCATAGCCGTCTGGGCCTTTTCAAATGTAGCGTATGTGTATGTTCTCTATTACATGTATTTGTTGTATGATTGAACGTTATAGGATTAAGTTTTTGCCGTGATACTTGAAAATTAAGTGAATGTCACACTCGTAGGATTAGGATTTGTTAGTTATTGTAGTAATGGTATTTGTAGCTGGGTGTAAGGTGTACTATTGTATATGAGAAGGGTGAATGTAGTATGACTTTGTAAAGCGCTTAGAGAAATTCGTTTGATTAAGCGCTATATAAGAAACCATTATTATTATTATTATTATCTTGCTGGTTTTACTTTGATCCTAGCTGTCCCATGCGCAGCCATGTTAAGGCAGGTTGTGTCATAACCCTGGTACCAGCAGTACAGAGACAGAAATTGGGTTGCTCCTTTCCACATTTCTGTTTCCTACTCCTCGCCTCATATCCCATCATTTCTCTGAACTCTTCAGTTCTTTCCCTTGAATTTCGATCACCGGTGATCGACGGTTTTCTTCCCGGAATTGTGGTATTTAACCCGTAGAGTGCCTTTAAGCCGTCAGCTGACGCCAAAGTAAAAATGCTTTCCAGTGCCTATGGGCCGTCCACTGACGTCATGCATTTTTCTTGAATTTTCATTCGTTACTATTTCTATCAACGGACTTAAATAGAGTGTGCGTAGTAAGCCTTATATGTCTGTAGTATTAAAATGATATGTAAATGACCACACGTGAGGGGAAAGCCCATTTATTCTCATCACTGACTGGATGACCAGCCAGCACTTCGTCTCGCTTGCAAAGATGGCGGCGCAACCTTCGACAAGCGCAGCGACCAAATCAACGTATTTACACAGCTGAGCAGGCTCTGCTAATGATTTTTGACAAAGACAATAATCTTTTATTCAACGACTCACTCGAGCATGAAGGTGAGATGATGATAGTGATGGAATTGCCAACCGTATTCGTCAGTTATTGTGTCGGGCTGTGTGACCACAATGTGTGTTCAGCTGACTGGTTTGCCATCGTCGAACGAGCTCGCCTAGTGTGTACTCTGCACTGCGTGCCAGTGGTCAGTGACGTGGTAGTCAGCGTGAGAGGGGAGCGCGGCCTGCTCGCGGCGCGGCACAGGGCAGAGGGAAAGGTAGGGGAAGAGGAGCAGTGAAAGAGAGGGTTGAAGTCCAGCAAGGGGGTGTGGTGGGGAGAGGGGGGCGTGGTCATGGACTGACCTGTCTGCATAGAGTGTGAGCGTCTTGATAGACTTCTAAACTGTTTTACTTTCATTTACAGGTGTAGTGTGACAATACAAACTTTATTTTCAACTTTTTTGCTTTGTTTTCTTGTTTGGATGTGAAGATGTAGTGGTAAATACATATGCTTTTGATCGTGCAAAAAATCTATCCAAATCTAATTGTCTAAATACTTTTTTATTATCAAAATTAAAACAAAAGAAGCCCAGATTCAAAATCTTCATTCAATTTCCTTCAAAAATCATATATATTTCATTGTTATATCTTTTGTAGTTTCTGAGCTAGAATTTTTTGTTAATTATTACCCCCAAATCATTAGATTTCCCTGGCACTGGGAAAGCCTTTGTTTGTAACATTTTCAAGCAGCTTCAAGCAGCGAACGGGTTTAAAACAACATTTTTGTTATCTGAAGCAATATATCGCCTAAAAAACCCGAAATAGACGTATTCATCACAGAAATATTATTATTTTAGAAATAATGTGCAGAATGTTACGAAAAAAAAAGAACATCCGTCTTGCAAAATGCAAAAATCTCAGAAACTGTTGAGAGTTAAGGAGTTTGCACGCATGATATTTGAGCATAACATCTGTTTGGCGTCATATACTTTACCATGTCAGACCATAGCATTCAACGGCAGTTAGCTCTGCCAGGCCGAATTTTTTGTGGCTAATGCAGTAATAAGACCATCACGTGACGCCCACCCTACTTCCACCAGGGAAGAAGCCGGTGTAAACTTCCTGTTCCTCATTCAGCGTCGGCCTCCTGCCTAACAAGGACAGGTTTTATTGCTCTGTCTCGCCTATAATACTTCTGTTTTTGTAGAGATTGCTTGTGTGCTTGCCTTCTTTACTTGTTCTGTTGTTGCTTACGCTAAACCATCATACTATTGCCGCTTGAAGCTTACGGTTGCCGTTTTATCAACCTTTATTCATGCTCTATGGCGTGACGACTCGTGACTTCTCTTGTCAGTGCCTTTTGTTCGCCATTGGGCCCTTACCTGCTGTTATAGGAATGCGTCCTCGTAGTAACGTGTCCTCCCTCTTAATTCTCTTCCCCTTGCTTTTGGCCAGTGATTCACCTATCTCGGTGCTTTGTTTATTCAGCGCTTCACCCCTTGAAATTCACTTTGACGATCGATCATCCCTGTAAATTCACTTCGACGATCGAACTTTGCCGGTCGCTCGAACCTCCAACTTTATTCACACCACGCCGGGCAACCCTTGCTTGGTCGTCCTCTTTCGTCGTACCTGTTCGGTGCTACGGAGGTTCTCCTCCTCTTTTAGCTCCTTATTTTCATTTGTAATGTACGGTGGATCGAGTTCTTTACGATCGTTTATTTATTTGGCTCACGCGCCAATAATTCAATTCCACTATCGAACACTCGCTGGTCCTCGGCCGTCATCTTTCTCCCTCGCCGGTCATGTTCTCCACCATATCTCCTCACCTCGTGCCGGCCTAGTACAACGTACTGGGTTAGGGTACGAAGTTTATCGTACTCATACTGGTTTAGTGTACGAAGGTTCTCGTACTAGTACACACTGATCGAGATTTGTGCAAGAAGTTTATCGTACTAGTACACGCTGATCGAGATTTCGATCTAGCATTACGCAGCATTTCTCAGTACCAGTGCTGTGTACGGGTAGATCGAGTTTTCAGTCGATTTCACGATTCCCTTGCACGACACACGAGCGACTTGGCTCTCGCTCAGCTCTTCCCGTTATGATCTCTCGATCCCCAATGAAATAAATTTCTAGTCAGTTTGATCGAGTTTGCTTCTCGATCTCTTGATCCCCAGTTAAAGAGAAGAAACAAGCCTCCTAAATTCTCCTCTACCTAGTCGCCTTTCGGCCCTGCTTCCGTACTGCTGCTGCGCGTTAGTTTATTTTACTCTCGCACTCCAATGCTGGCCACTTTCGGTGATCGAAACTTCCCCGGTCAATCGATCCGCCATCTTTGATTGTTCCACACGGGTTGACGTTTCCGCCATATTGCCTCACCACATGGGGTCCACCATCGGTTGCACCAGGTTTGCACCTGGTTTGGCAGGTTTATTGCCTCACCACAGGCGGTCACACCTGGTGTGCACCTGGCTTGGCAGTATGGAGGTTATTGCCTCACCGCAGGTGGTCGCACCTGGTCCACACCTGGTCTGCACCTGGTTTGGCAGTACACCTGGTGTGGCGGTACGGAGTTTTCCCGTATGGAGGTTTCCCCGGACACATTTATTAGTATCGTTTATCTGTACCTTATTTATCATTACTACTGGTAGATTGGGTGTCTCTGCGATCTCTTGATCTACCAACGTGTGCACATTTATTACTACTCTATGTATCATTATTACAAGGTAGATCGAGAGTCTTTGGCCTCGTACAGTGTACCGGGGTTTAGTGTACGCAGTTTTCAAGTGCCCCCTTCATCGTCCTCGTACTAGTACACACCAATCGAGTTTTTCAGTCTAGCAGTACACACTATTACTGTTATTAGTACGGGTAGATCGAGTTGTCCAGCGAACGAGCGACTTACGATCTTGCTCACTTATTATCGTGCTGTATCTATCAGTACTGTTACATAAAAAAAAAAAAAAAAGACGGCTGATCGAGGTTATTTACAATTTTCTCGATCGACCAACTTGTCTCCTCTTTGTGGTTGTGTGCTCCGGGTTTGCTCTACGACCATTGCCCAACATGGTGAAGGACACCGACGGGTCGAGCCACTTCGCCTTCCAGAAGTCGCTCACATTCCCGGAGAGCCCGCGTGTCGATTCCAATTCAGAGCAATCTGTTCTTACCACGGAAGAACGTACAGCCAGGGTAGGAGAAGACTATTCCGCAGAGGGGACGCGTGACCATCCCTCCTCTACCCGACCGACGGACACACGATCGCTGCGTCCGAAGGCTACAAGGCAAGCGGCCGCCATTACTAAATGCCTTTCTTTTGACCTGCCCAGAAAATCTAGGGCAAGGCTCCACTAAAAGGGCAAAGCCAAGTCAAAATGTCTCGTCGAAATTCTCCCTCTCCCCCGTCTCCATCAGCCAGCTTGCCTTCTACCTTTCCGACGCACAGTGAGACTTCTCTCTATCATGCTACGTCACGTGACCCTTGGCCCCCGGGAACTTTGCCGAGACGCGGACCAGCACAGGTGACGGGTCGGGGCTGGAATCACCACCCGTCACTCGCCTTGATGAGCCGCGTGTCAATAGTTTCCCCCAAACTTGACAGTGGACTCATGACGCGCTCCCCCACCGGGCACAGGTGCAGCCAACACCTGTGCACGAGGAGCGTCCAGACTCTGGAAGCAGACTTATAGTCAGGCCGTGCAAGAGCTCGGAGGTGTCCATAACTCTGGGCGTATGGTCACGCCGGGCAAGACCTCGGAGGTGTCCATACACAAGGGTGGTCGACCAACCCCGATCGACCGTCGCATATTCCCCTAGGGGTACAGGACGTTGGGGAGCCGACCTGTTCCGCTCCCCACTTGGCCAATGTCCGTGGTCCCATTCCTCCAGGGGGAGGATCGACCAGTGGGACCATGGGTAACCTGGCCTTCCACTCGGGGGGAGACCACGGTGCCGCAGCCAGCCCAATCCGCACATAGGCGGATAGGGGCTCGGCTACCGTGTCCTCCTCCGCACCACCACCTACACTAGGGCCCTCCCAGGCCCACACCAAGGACGTGTATGAGGCAGTGCATGCTCCTGGGCGGGTAAGACAGGCCACGGCCTCTCAATACCCCCCCCCCCCCCCCCGGTGTTTCAGGTTACCCGGGTCCCCGGGGACATTCTGCCCATACCCCAGGGCCGCCACATCCTGCCTACCTCCCCGGGGACCGGTGGCTCTATGCCCCCGAGAGAGTCCGGTGGCTTAATTCCCATGCCCAACACGAACAGCTCCACGGCCTCATCCACCTGGGTCGACCTCGGTCTCCCACCTCAGGCGCTGTCCGATCGGCAGGACGGGCTCCCCCACCCTGGTCTGGCCGCCGATCATAGAGCCACCAGGGACCCGCCCTCGCATTCCCCCACTACCCAGCTAGGGCGGGACCCTCATGCACCCCTGCAATTGCCTCCTGACGAAGGTTCCATACAACCTCTCCAGGAACCCGACCACTCAGAGGCCGAGGATGAGGAAGAAGAACCCTTCTCTTCATCGTGCGATGTGTACACCATGGAACGGTGGCGCCCTGACCAGGTTGTGAGGGAAGCCCCACCCTCTGACAACGTCCTTCTTTGTCTGAATGCGCCGGGCTGCCCCCAGCCCAGCGATCTAAACCCAGGATCATCGCACCTCAGTCGCTCACCTCAATCTGGGAAGGTCCAGCAACTCGTGCCAGGGGTGCACAAGCTGTCCCTCCGCCAGGACAGGGGTCCACTTCGGCCCCTAATGCGGCCCCCGTCAGCACTCTCCTCGCGGCCCGCAAGAAGTCCGCAGTCGCCTCCTTGTTCTCCGACTATCCTGTAACCAGGGAAATGGTCATTTCCTGGGCAGACTGTTGGCTGATCCCCAACCTGGCCCCCCTACTTCCGGCACCATCTCCATTAAGAACCTAAAGGAGTGGGACCGGGTAGCCAGAATGGGGATCCTACACACCACTGCTGGTCATGCCTTTCTAGGCATGCTCAGGACTGCAGCGGGCGGAGGTACTCTGGCCGGAGGAGGACGGCGCCATCCCAGTGTCATCGGACTCAGGCTCCGAGACACACCAGGAGACGGACTCTTGCTTGTTCAGCGACCCATTTATGCGACACCTGGTCACAGGATCTCGCATTACCTTTCAGCTGCGGCAGACAGCGCAGCCAGGAGCCACTTAAACTGCCTGTTGGTAGCTAGAGATGCCGTGCTGGCACGGTCCTCTCTCTCCCCGGCGCTTAAGGCAGCCTTGCGGTGCATCCCGGGCCAGGACCAGTCGCTCTTCGGCGACTATTCGACTGCGGTCATATCGCAATCAGTCGAAGAACGCAAGCAGGCAGTCTCATTTGCGGCCAAGCCACCGCCACGCCCTGCTAGGCCCCATTGCGTTCCTCCCCCGCCTTCTCCTGGCCCAAACCCTATCCCAGGCAGTCACTTTCTCACACCGCATGGCCCGCCAAGTGCCCTAATATCCCCTCTAGGGCCGAAACCGAAACCTCCCCAGCAGAATTTCGGTTCGGCCAGCAGACACGGTCCCGGAGGTGGCTGGGGGAGTCGCCCAAGGGGGACTTGGATCAGGGAGAACCCTTTCAGCACCTTATCCCGGCATGCCCGCCTGTGAGATGCAGGGGCCCCAGCAAACCCTCCCCGGGCCCAACAGAGGCGCCTCGCCTGGAAGCCCAAGATGTCCTCCAGAAAGGGGCCATCACGGAGATGGCCTTCCTGGCCAGACAAGAGGACATTCGCCTCCTGGTGTACCTGGACGACTGGCTCGTCCTGGCTCCCTCCCGTGCCCAGGGCCAGGCCCACACCACCCCCTCCTTAGCCTTGGTCACCAACCCCAGCAAGTGCGATCTCAACCCCAGTCAGCGGTTCTCCTTTCTGGGCATGAGTTTCTACACGATCTTCATGCAGGTCTCCCCGACCCCGGAGAGGTCAGCCCTCATAGTGGACCTCATCTCCCACCTTCGCGGGGCATCCTGCACCTCAGCCAGAACCCAGACCTCCCTCCTAGGGATGATGGAGTCCCTCTCGTCCCTCATCCCCCTGGGCCTGGTCCTCAAACGCCTACTCCAAAGGGAGTTCCGCCGTCGTTGGTCTCAGACCTCCGACCGCTGGGACCAGACCATCCCCCTCGGGCCTTGGTTCCTTTGGGCTACGTAGGAGTGGCTCAACCCCTCCACACTGTCCCCCGGGGTCCCCATCTCCCTCCCAACTCAGCCCCTCAAACTCTACATAGACACCTCCAACTTGGGCTGGGGCGCCCACTTGGAGAACAGTCATGCCTCGGGAGTGGGGGGGGGGGGGGGGGGGGGGGGGGGCCTCGCTCCTCTCTCTTCGGACAGAGGCCCTCTTTTGCTGGTGTCACACACAGGGAATCGCCCTGCGCGCGAGAAACATAGCAGGGACCGGCAGTATCCTGGCAGACTCCTGCATCTGGTCCAGGTCCCTCCAGTCCTATACACGGACTGGACCCTCAGCAGGCTAACCCTGACCACGGTGGGGAACATTGGTTCAGGCCCATGGTCGACCTCTTTGCCACTCGATCCAACAATTGTCTGCCAGTGTATGCCTCTCCCAGCCCCTATCCCCAAGCATATGCAGTTGATGCTCTCTCCCTCCCTGGTGGGATCGCTCAGAGCCAGCACTGAGCCTTTTCCTATGGGAGAGACGGTCAGATCGTCCTACACCCAGGCGTATAAGGATCTGCCCGTCTTTTCTCCTTGGGCCCATGGAGTCAGGGCGCTGGCCACTTCCACAGTGACCCAGCACTCTGTCCTCTTGCGCCACCTCCTGGAGGCAGCCTACTGGCGTGCGGAAAACCCCTTCATAAACCTTCAGGGATGTCCGCATGACCAGGGCTAATGGTTCTAGGGGGTCTTTTTGCGGCTAACGCAGCCATATCTATTTCTCAGCTAACCCCAAGAACCATTAGGGCACTATGCCCTCCTCCAATTCCTTTAAATTCTGCTATGGTCTGACATGGTAAAGTATATGATGCCAAAATGGGGAGTTTGTATTATACTCCCTGTTTGGCTAGTATACCTACCATGTCAGACTCTAATGCCCACCCTGCCTTCCCCGCTAGCGCTAGGGTTCTCGGGGTTACCTTGCGCAGAGGCCTCGTTGAATGAGGAACAGGAAGTTTACACCAGCTTCTTCCCTGGCAGAAGTAGGGTGGGTGTCACGTGATGGTCTTATTACTGCATTAGCCGCAAAAAATTCGGCCTGGCAGAGCTAACTAACTGCCGTTGAATGCTATGGTCTGACATGGTAAGTATACTAGCCAAACAGGGAGTATAATACAAACTCCCCATTCCTCACTCGTACAGATTTTCCTGAATGAATACCTGTAGTCACTTAGTTGCAAAGTGAGGTGACTGCAGGTGCAAATCTAAACAAATTTCAAAAAGTATTTTTAAGGCTTCGCCGAAAAACATAGACAAACAAATCACAAGATAAAACACGAGGCATTTCAACCTCTTAGGTCTTCTTCAGGCAAGATACACAACACTCAGAACAATGAAAATGAATGAGCAGTCACTTAGCTTCATTCAGTTAGGTGCAATCTTTTGAAATCTGTAGTGACTTGTTCTTCCAGAAACCTGGTTGTGGCGCTGAAGGAGCTGTCGATCCGTGGGGATTTCGGCACGACAGTGGAGTACCTGATCAAGCTGCTGGAGACGGAGGAGTACCAGGCCAACAACATCACCACGGGCTGGCTGGACCGCCTCATCGCCGAGAAGGTGAAGGCCGAGCGGCCTGATACCATGCTGGCAGTCATCTGCTGTGCGCTGCACATCGCTGATAACCACATCGCCACCAGTCTGTCTGACTTCACCACCTCCCTAGAAAAGTGAGGGAATTTGGGGGCTTTGCTGTGATACATTGGCAACACGGGAAGAGAGGGTGCTGTATTTTTTTTCTTTTTGTTCAGGTTTGAAGGTACCTGTTGCCTACACAATATTTGAGAAGGGTGTGTATGATGAAGTGTAACAAATGAATTGACTGTGACAGATCATAGGATTGGAGAAATCATGAATTATTTGTTGACACGTAAGTGTTTGCCATACATGAGTTCTGATTTTTTTCAGTAGCTGTTAAAGTAGTATCTGGCTATAATGATATACATATTTTTTTATTTGAAAAAGGACATATTGCAGAAAGCGTTTTTTATGTGTTTGTTTCAGAGGTCAGATTTTGCCATCCTACTCTTTGAAGAATGTAGCTGATGTGCAGCTGATCTATGAAGAAGTCAAGTATACATTACAGGTAATATGGTCCTGAGATTGAAAATACACATGCTATAATTGACATTTGCGTGGTTGTAGAATATGGCTGTCACTCTAATGAAAAAAAAAAAGGAACGCATTTTCTGTATGAGAATTTAGAATTGTAGTTGCATAGATGTTGATGTGGTTTACTAGAGGTGGTAATTCATAGATTGTCACATAACCTTTTCATATCAAGTTGTGAGAAAAACTTTCTAAACTAACAGATTAATTTTGCAGAACTCTATACAAACTGGAACAAAAAAAAAATGTCGTAAAGCTCTGACAATTCTGAATTGTGGTGAATTTTGTATTAAGATATAGTTTGATGTTTGATGTGTTTTGTGTGTTGCTGATGTTTATCACTGACCATTGTCATCATTCATTTGCACTGTGATGATTCACACATCCAGGCCAACTTACCACATCGGTGTTGCCAGCGGTATTGTCACCTAAGCTCGAATCAGTTTTAGTCTCGGTTAAGAAGTCTACATGATTGTCTGAGTCTTGGTTGATTCTGTTGTGCCTAGGCTGCTAAACTGTCAGCAAGGATGTTGAATGTATTCTCTATCATTGACATCTGTTGATGGACACACCCATTACAAGGTAAAGTAAAAATTGTTTTTAGTTTAATCTGAAGGCTTTGCAAACTGCAGCTGCAGAAAATGAAACTACTTGGGTAAAAACTCTACATTTTAGTTTATCAGCTCTTTTCAAATCATATGGTAACAGAAAGTCGATTGACCCATTGACGGAAGAATCAGTAATAAAGGAACAATTGCCGATCGGTAGATCAGTTGAAATGGCCTATCATGGAATGGGGACTCAGTAGATAACTCTTGCGAGAAATTGGAAAATTTCGAGTTTGTTGACAGAATATAGTGTGGTAGGGAGGTTTTTTTCTTTTACTTTTACTGTTCTCAAGACCTTAGAGATAGTTTACCAAGTACAGGACTTCCAATGATAAATCAAGGTAGGATGTCCAGCTTGCATCTGATGTGCATTAGAGAATCCATGGCAACAAGGGGAGGGGAAGGTGGTTCTGCAGCAAAATTCTTTAACCCTTTGACTCCCAGAACTATTTGTAATTTTTGGGAAAAAAACACCAACTTTACAAGAAAAATCGCAAAAATTCAAGTATTGCTCTAAAGCATACAGAAGTATACATTTTCTTGAAGGAAAATGAATAGAGAATATAATTATTATATGTTTCATGTTGACAGGATGAGATAACTCACAATCATGGGAAGATAACCAAGATTTTAAGAAAAAATAAACAATATTTTGAAAAAAAAAATCCATGAAAATTCAAGTCTCGATATATCATTGGTGAAAATGGTATTGAAATGTGCACAAATCTATAGGACATAACAGCCAAGTGCAATTATTTACTAAAAAAGCACACAGTGTGTTCAGGGATGCAATTATTTACTAAAAAAAAAAAAGCACACAGTGTGTTCAGGGATGCATTGAGTAATGCATGTCAATGTCGGCTAGAGATGCGACGTTTACTAGCACTTCACCTGTCATACAAAAAAATGGGCAAAAAATTAACATAACAAGTGCTGTCAACCACTGTCACTAGCGTCACACTCTAACAATTTTTGTGACACATTTTAACAATTTTTTCCTCTCCTATCACGTCCTCAACTACGCCCACTACCAGCACGACCACGCCCCCTACCTGTTGATGTACTTGGTAGATCAATATCTTCATCCCGGTAATCCGAATCACTTGACTCATTGTCAGGATGATCAACAACCACGTCATCTTCATTTTCCTTTCACTTTCGTCGTTGCTAATTTCACCTTCGTACGGCATTTCAAACACAATTCTCACCACCTCTTAAGCAGTAAATCTTCTGGCAGCCATGTTGATCTGCTCGACTAATTTTCGCTTTACAAAACGCAAAAAAAGGTGTCAAAATCAACCCAAAACTTATGCGATGATCCTTGAACCGCAGCTATATCCGCGGCCAGGAGTGAAAGGCTTAAACACTGTGTTACATAAACAAAGTAGAAGAAGAAAGGGGTTGGCACCATAATGTGATGACGAGCTGTTCCAGGAGAGAGAGCAGCCTGAATGTCATAGAAAATCTGTGCCCAGCAGTAAACTTGTTCTGCACAGTGCAATAAAAAGCAATTTCTGTGGGTGTTTACAGGTGGTAAAGACAGGACAGTCTAGCTACCTCCTCTGCACCAACAATTCCACTGTTGACATTGAGGCTCACAGGTAATTTCCATGATTGATCAGACTAGGTAATTGGTCTGCTTGTGAAAATAACACCTGATTTTTATCAAGCTTGTGAGTATGAAGCCCTTGTGTATCTAACTTCATGATTCATGATTAATTTTTATATACTTGATCTGATTGAAGACAAAAAAGATAGTGTGAAGTATATGGACATGGTGATGATTCTGCTGCATTGTGTTCCGAGGGAAAAGAGGTAAACTGGGAAAATGGGTATGATGAAATTGGTTGGGAGCAGCTGTGGAGAGAGGGGATGCTTTCAAGGTGTTTTGAATTGAGAGTGAGGATGGAGGGTGGGTGAAGGGGAAATCATGTTTGCTGGGTTAGGGAAATGCTTTGATGAGTTTGTGGAGAGAGAGAGAGAGAGAGAGGGCAAAGGGCAGGTAAGACATGAGAAAAAGTAGGGAATTGGAGGAGGTAGGGATGGGGAGGGGGATGTTGGGGATGGGGTGTCAGTGTTTGTGAGGCATGTTTTGTCAGATGCTTGTTTTGGAAGGAAACGAGTGTGGGAGGGGGTAGGGTACTACTGTACTTTATAAAGTTAAAGATATGATGATAATCTGTACCTTACAACTTGTTAACAGACTGAGCGATGGAGGATTGTTGATGTCGCTTGATGGATTGAGCTACACCACATACCTGAAGGAACAGGTGGGCTCTTACCGCATCACCATTGACAACCAGACCTGCACCATGCAGAAGGAGAATGACCCCACCATTCTGAGGTACTGGAGTTGTGCGTGTGGAGTTTGCTTGTACATGGAGGTGTGAGAGGGGATCGGAGTGGATGGGTGGATGCGTAAGTGGATGTGGATGCATGCTTCTTTGTTCACTTTTGTTTTGTTTTGTTTTTTCTTTTTTTTAATACCATTAGCCTTCCGTTAATTTTTGCTGGGCTTGTCCCCTATCCTCTCCATCTTCCCACTTTCCCTCCCTACCTTCCCTCCACCTCGCACCTCCCTCTTCTTGCTCCCATTCAGAAGAGAGAGTTGTGAATGCTGTAACACCTCAATGACAAATAGATCTCTGCATTCTGCCAGTCCTGTCCCGCCAGTGTTCCCTGTATTCCCGTCATGTTCTGTTGCAGATCACCCTCTGCAGGCAAGCTGCTCAACTACATTGTGGAGGATGGGGGTCACGTCCATGCTGGTGACATCTACGCCGAGATCGAGGTGATGAAGATGGTCATGGAGCTCCGGGTCACCGAGGATGGGAGGTCAGTTCTGAGGCTAGCCTCTCTTTTACACAATTTGCAAGGGGTGCGTTGTATGTTTATGTGCTTTTTTGAAAACAAAATTCAGAAATAGAGGGGGTCAGTTACCGCCAAGGACACAGACAAACAAAGTACAGGATAAAACACAACGCATTTCGACCTCTTGGGTCTTCTTCAGGCAAAAAAAAATAACATTTAGGACAGTGAAAACAAAGAACGAGAAACCACTTATCTTCTCATATTCGGCGCAAATCAAAACAGTTTTTGAAAACAGTTTGTATGAGTGGAAATAAATATGGTGACTACAGGGCCTCCCTCCCCCACAGCAAAAAAAGAGATTAGTAGTCTGACCTTAAAAAACTAGAAAAAAAAAAAAAGCTGAAAGGGGGTGGGGAGAGGAAGGCAGCTCAGATCTTTGAATAGTAGATATGGCACAAAACACTATGTTATGATCCTTTTTTGCTGGTGTAGGCTTCATCTGATCTAAGATTTTATGGAAGAAAGATGTTTAACGAAGTTTCTGGTGTGTTTTTAGGTGTATTTTAAAAAGAAGTGTGAATGGTGTTTCTTTTTTTTTTCTTCTTTTTTTGATGACTCTTGAGTTGACTTCAACGTGGTGACGGCTCTGATATGGCCCTTTGCGGTTGCCTAGGCTCTAAGCAACATTACCTTACCTTACCTGGAGTAGGCTCGTGACTGTCAATAATCTTATTTCCTTTCTCCATTAATAATTTGCAGCTCAGTGCTTTTGTACATATCCTGTGGATTTATATATTGAATTTATGCAGTTTTCTACATTTTCAAGGATAAAGTAGTGAAAACCATAGGAATTTTTTTTTTTGGGGGGGGGGGGGGGGGGGGGGGGCGAATAAAGCAATGAAATTATTACTTCCTTGGATAGCCACTGCCTGACTACAAAGGATCTTCCTTGCTTCAGTCATGCTGATGGTTATCCTAACAACCAAAACAAACATGCTGTTGGCTTGGAATTCATACAGGATCAGTTGATGAATTAAGATGCCTTGAAAACCCATGCATGTAGACCCTGTTGAGTGACCTACGGTGTTGATGGTGTGCAGCATTCACTTCTCCAAGAGGCCAGGGTCAGTGCTGGACGCTGGCACCATTGTGGCATACCTTCAACTGGATGATCCCAGTCGTGTGCAGCAGGTACGCTTCAAGAATCGTTGGTCATGACATCATCACAGCGTTTTTTTTCCCCTCACCCTTTTATATGACTTGAGGAAGTTTTATACTAAACAAAATGTTGTGATGTGTCATTAAAAAAAAAAAAAAAAGTTTTGATATGCAAAATATATTGGCAAGCATCAGTCTGCATTTTGCTTTCTGCAGTCGATGTAAGGCCCTGGTTGATTGGCTGCTGGCTAAAACCCTTCTTGATACAGAAATAGAGAAGTTAAAGGCAGAGAGGAGGGGTGGGGGTTGGGACTTTTTATGCACTCTAAGTCAAAGGAGAGAAAAACATCAGTTAGTGTCTCCTCCAGGGAATTTGGTTTCATCTGCATCAGTCTGTCTGTCTGTTAGCATGATTAAGCAAAGACTACTGTATCGATTATGTTGAAACTTGGTGAAAAGATGAATGTGGGAACCCATTAAATTTTGGTGAGGATCTGTCATGCTGATCTGTATCAAATCGCAGATCTGGGGACCTGTTGAGCACGAATATGATAAATTTTCCACTGAATATGAACACTGCAGAGATACCCTTCACGAAACTGATTTTAACCCGTAGAGTGCCTTTAAGCCGTCAGCCGACGCCGCATTAAAAATGCTTTCCCAGTGCCTATGGGCCGTCCACTGACGTCATGCATTTTTCTTGAATTTTCATTCGTTACTATTTCTATCAACGGACTTAAATAGAGTGTGCGTAGTAAGCCTTATATGTCTGTAGTATTAAAATGATATGTAAATGACCACACGTGAGGGGAAAGCCATTTATTCTCATCACTGACTGGATGACCAGCCAGCACTTTGTCTCGCTTGCAAAGAGGCGGCACAACCTTCGACAAGCGCAGCGACCAAATCAACATATTTACACAGCTGAGCAGGCTCTGCTAATGATTTTTGACAAAGACAATAATCTTTTATTCAACGACTCACTCGAGCATGAAGGTGAGATGATGATAGTGATGGAATTGCCGACCGTATTCGTCAGTTATTGTGTCGGGCTGTGTGACCTCAATGTGTGTTCAGCTGACTGGTTTGCCAGCGTCGAACGAGCTCGCCTAGTGTGTACTCTGCACTGCGTGCCAGTGGTCAGTGACGTGATAGTCAGCGCAAGAGGGGAGCGCGGCCTGCTCGCGGCGTGGCACGGGGCAGAGGGAAAGGTAGGGGAAGAGGAGCAGTGAAAGAGAGGGTTGAAGTCCAGCAAGGGGGCGTGGTGGGGAGAGGGGGGCGTGGTCGTGGACTGACCTGTCTGCATAGAGTGTGAGCGTCTTGATAGACTTCTAAACTGTTTTACTTTCATTTACAGGTGTAGTGTGACAATACAAACTTTATTTTCAACTTTTTTGCTTTGTGTTCTTGTTTGGATGTGAAGATGTAGTGGTAAATACATATGCTTTTGATCGTGCAAAAAAATCTATCCAAATCTAATTGCCTAAATACTTTTTTATTATCAAAATTAAAACAAAAGAAGCCCAGATTCAAAATCTTCATTCAATTTCCTTCAAAAATCATATATATTTCATTGTTATATCTTTTGTAGTTTCTGAGCTAGAATTTTTTGTTAATTATTACCCCCAAATCATTAGATTTCCCTGGCACTGGGAAAGCCTTTGTTTGTAACATTTTCAAGCAGCGAACGGGTTAATCTGTTAAGTAATTTGGTGCATTTTATGAAATATTACAGCTCACTGGTGATGCAAATGTCAATATTTTGTTTAAATCTTATTAAAAAGAAAAAAGGCACATGGGCAGTAACTCTTGAGTCCATACTCACTATTACTTCCCATGGAAAAATACTTTGCTATCACTTTTGAGCTAACTTGTTCTTGAAAACTAAAACAATAAAAAAAGAATTATGAAAAAAACCTGAAGCCTACTTGTTGAGCTTTTTTCATCTCTTACTGCAATAAATACACTTTCATTTTCTAAGCCTTTCATTTTGATTTGGATTGGGATCACAGACTGATGTAAGATCTGTTGACCGTGGCGGAAGTCTGTGCTTTCCTAGATGCCAGTCAAGTTTTGTTCGGTTTCTTCTGTGATGCAGTTGATTGTACATATCCATTAACTCAACGATACACTGTCAGCAGACACTCAACGTATTAGCTCAACAACACATCGTCCACAGACACCCAACGTTAAACATGGACCTCACCATTTCACTCAGTTTATGAACCACACTCTGGTCCACTGGTTTTGCTTTTATGGGATTCTAACCACAACAGTTCATTGTGAAACTTAAGACAGTGACCTACCTTTTTTTTAATTTATTCAATTTTTTTTTACGTCATTAAGTAATGATTACAGGCGAAGCAGTTCGAAGGCTCCTTGCCCAAGACCCAGAACTCTGTAGCTCAGGGGGAGCGACTGCACCAAGTGTATCAGCGTGCCCGGGCCGAGCTGGACAACATCATGGCTGGGTACATCCTCCCTGAGCCCTACTTCATCAGCCGGGTGTCGGCCACAGTGGAGAGACTGATGTCCTGCCTGAAGGACCCCAGTCTGCCTCTGCTGGAACTGCAGGTGAGAGGGGGGGAGGGGAGAGGGCCAGACTGGCCAAAGATTATGTTTAGAGTGTAGTTAATGACTTTGCAGTAAAGTTCATGACATGGTTTACTTCTGTTAAGTGTCTGCTTCCGTGCTGGAAGATCATCACACTGATTGAAGATCATCACACTGAAGATCATCACACTGATGGAAGATCATCACACTGATGGAGATCAACACACTGATTGAAGATCATCACACTGATTGAAGATCATCACACTGATTGAAGATCATCACACTGATGGAAGATCAACACACTGATTTTAGGATGAGAAGAGAATACGTGTTTTTCTTTAGAGCAAATGTTGTGTTACTAGCCTTGTCAAATGAATGGAACAAACAAGTTAAAAACAGACACAGCAGTGTTACAACTTCATGGTCTTCTTCAAGCATGATGAACAATTGAAGAAAGATACAATGAAAAAACTATGAAAAGAATGATGCACCTTTTTGCAGTGTCGGCAGTGTGTGAACTTTTTTTTCACTCTGTTTGTCCCATTCAATAGGTGGTTTAGTACTTCCTTTTTAGCTCTCTAATGTCATTTCACTCCTGCAATTACTCCACTTTGAAAATCTCCTTTTTCACTTTAAATGACTAGTTAATAAAGGCAAATCATTGACCAGCACTGTATCAGGAAAGTGGGATTGTTGCTACTGCATCAGGAACGTGAGATTGCCACAAAGAGATTTTGTCAGTTTTGTGAGGATAACTATTTTCTTGTAGGATTCAATGCCCATCTTGCGCCAAATTTGATGAGATAAGTGATTGCTTGTTCTTCATTCTCGCTTTCCAGAGTGTTGTTTTAGCTTGCCTGAAGAAGACCTAAGAGGTCGAAACGCATCATGTGTCGTCTTGTGATTCGTTTGTTCATGTTTTGCAGATGTAGTACTTTGATTTTTTTAAGATTTTTTTTTTTTTTTTTTTTGTAATTGTTAGGCAGAACCATTTCATAGCTGACTTAAAGACATCGTCCCAGTGTCAAACAAGTCATGCTGACTGTACAGGAGCTGATTGCTCAGTGCCGCGGGAGAGTGCCTCATCAGGTGGAACGGTCCATCCGCCGACTCATGTCCTCCTACTCCTCCAACATCACCTCCGTCCTCTGCCAGTTTCCTAGCCAGCAGGTCAGTGGGGCGCAGAGAAATATTAGAACATGGTGGTTACACGTGTTTCAAAAGCTCAAAGCATGATTTGTAAGTCAGTTTTGTGCATGGCTGTACCCAGACATTCCTGTACACACACGTATGTGCACACGTGCGTTCATGCATGCACATAAGCAGATTCATAAGCACATGTCACACGCATGATGCGCGTACACAAGTGCGCACATACGTGCGCGTGAGCGCGCGCACACACACACACACACACATTCATGCGCGCATGCAAGCATACTCACAAGAGCAAACACACCGACACTTGTGCGCACGCACTCACACACACATACACACGCACACGCGTGCACACACACACACACACACACACACACACACACACACACACACACTCACACACTCTCTCACACACACGCAGTCTCTCTCGCTCTCACACACACTATCTCTCTCTCACACATACCCCCCCCCCCCCCACACACACACACACACACACACACACTCTCTCTCTCTCTCTCTCGCACACGCACACACAGACATTCTCTCTCTCTCTCTCAAATGCTGCATGTATATAGCATACATGCATGAACTCTCCCTTTCTCATTCTCTCATATACACACACACACACATATTCCTTTTGTGGTGGTGATATCTTAAGGGACAACATACCTCCCGTTCTCTTCCTTGTTCTCTCCTAAACCGGTTTCCATACCCACCCCATCCCCTTTCCCTTTCCCCATCCTGCCTTCCTAAAAAGCTAGATAATGGTGGGTTCATGGTTTGAGTCTCAAATGTGACTGGGTTTTTTTTTCCATCTCTCATCCACCAGTCTTGGATGGTTGCATTGATGATTGTGTTTGTCATATGTAGAGGATTCTATTTGGGAAAAAATATTGCACTGGCGATGTTCTCCATAAAATTCCTTTTGAAATGAGTACTGTACCACTTTCAGATACAGAGAAAAAAGACAAGACTTACTTTTACGTGTATATTCTGTGATAAACAGTTGTCTGGTTATTCAGAATGGCAATTTTTGTTTTAGAGTAGAGCTTCCAGTTCTGCATGCTTCTATAGGCTGCTGTTCCTAGACAACAGTGCAATGTGTTCGAAGCATTGCACTGTAGCACCAGGAGTAAGCCTATTCTACTGGGCTGTAAAACATTTTTATTCTGAATATGCTTTGGGTTGATCTTTTAGCATTTGTTTTTGGTTGTCAATCAAGGCTTAAGGAGCCAAGAAGAATGGCTGGCAGTTCCAGCAGTGCATAGGTGTATCTGTCTTAGCACCTGAGTCGTGAAGTTGATGATCTATGATGCTGTATGTTCTATGTTTCCAAGCTTGATAAATCTTTTGGTGACTTGGAGCAAAGTTTGTTTAAGAGTGTTTTTTTTTTTGTTTTTGTTTTTGTTTTTGAATGGGTGCTGATGTGGCCCCGAGATGTGTGTGTGTGTGTGTGTGTGTGTGTGTGTGTGTGTGTGTGTGAGTGTGTGTGTCTGTGTCTGTGCCTGTGCCTGTGTGTAAGAGTGATTTGAGTCCTAATGTTAAAACATTAAAAAGATGACAGCAAAACACTCTGCTGCACGTGCCTATGAACTGTGTAATGACTGCCGTTTGTCAACACCCCCCCCCCCCCCCCCCCTCACCTCTCCTCCAACCCACCCTCTTCCTCCTCTCACCCTTCCTCCATCCCACAGATCGCCAGCGTGATTGACAACTACGCAGCGACCCTCCAGAAACGGGCAGATCGCGACTGCTTCTTCATGGCCACGCAGGGCATCGTGCAGCTGGTGCAGCGCTACCGCAGCGGCATCCGCGGCCACATGAAGTCTGTTGTCCAGGATTTGCTGCGACAGTACCTGCGTGTAGAACTCCAGTTCCAGCATGGTGAGTTGGGATGGGATGGGATGGGCAGATGGAGGCCTGAGGGTTGTGTACCTGGAGCCTGAATTCAGGCCAAAAAAAATCCATGGCTGTTCAGCATGTTAAAAAATGTGTTACCAAGATAAATCACACACACACACACACACACACACACACACACACATATATATATATATATATATATATATATATATATATATATATAATTACTATATAATATTGTATTGAATACCTTACCAGTTATTGTGCTTTTTTATTCCTGTGCTAAATAACACTTGGAGATGGTGTGTGTGTGTGTGTGTGTGTGTGTTTGCGTACATGGCATGCACGCATGCGTTCCTGTGTGTTTCTTCTTCGCTTATCATTTTCAAGTATGAGGTTCACTGTTGGTGAGATTTTGGGGGGTATGTGACCATTTATATCCCATCACTGAGTTTGCCGCATTTCGTCTTTAGGGCTGACGCCTGGATAAACAACAAGGATGTCATGTTTTTTTGTTTGTTTGCTTGTTTTATAGATTTTGTGTCATTCATCCCATGAGCTCATGCTGACCTCCTCTTTAATGAAGTATGGAAGAGCATTTGGTGTGTGCATCGTGTACGAGTTGAATTTGTTTTTTACTTTGATGCTTGTGTATACGCACAAGATTATAATTTAAAGTGTGATATGAAGGGCTTGAAGTGGTTTGAATCTGCACAGATGTTCACTCCAAAGAGAAAATCTCTGACCATTCTGTGCCAAGCAGGTTTCAAACCAAGACACCTAAGATCATGAAAAGAAATGTTTCATCCACCAGGTCAACGAAGTAACACCTACTACCTTCACACACACACACACACAGACACACACACACAAGCACACACACACACACACACACACACACACACACACACACACACACACACACACACGCACTTATACACACACACACATACACACACATACATACACTCACATACACTCACACACAGAGGTGTATGGGTGTGTGTGTGTGTGTGTGTGTGTGCATTGTAAGCAAACCTCTGGGCACCCCTGTGTACATGTCCATGCTCTGTGTGTTCTCTGTAGGTTCTTACGACAAGTGTGTGCATTCTGAGCATACCTCTGGGCACCCCTGTGTACATGTCCATGCTCTGTGTGTTCTCTGTAGGTTCTTACGACAAGTGTGTGCAGCAGTTGCGGGACAAGAACAAAGACAACATTCCGCTGGTCGTGCAGATCATCTTCTCCCATGTCGCTGTGCAGCAGAGGAACTCCCTGGTCATTCTGCTCATCGTAAGGGGACACTGCATTTTTTTTCTTCTCTCTGGAAGTTTTGTGTTGGGAAAAATCAAGTTGCCCTGAAAACATAGGAGGCTTGAATTGGCTGCCATGCGCGTATGGTGTTTGATGTGGTATGGTTGTATGCTATGTGAGGAGCTGCTGCGAGGTGTGTTGTGGTGTGGCATAAAGAGGAGTTTTGTGGGAAAGCGGTGGTAGTGGTAGTTAGAGTTAGGATGTAGTATATTGTCTAGGTACTTTGTTATAGTGAGTTTTGTGCATGTATGTTTACATCGCTCTTTTGTAGCAGATTTATCATTGCATTTGTACTTGCTGGGAGTGCAGTCACACTAGTTTATGTTATCTATTCTTAAGCCAACCTTCTAGATGCTGAACTGCAACGAGTTCACAAGATCATGGAAATGTTAGGTGGTCTTTTCCTAATTGCAGTTGTGTAAGCAGGTCTGTATTTTTTTTTAAACAGCGTTTGAAGCAATGAGTAGTAAGGAGAGACAAAATAACCAAAGTTGGTTGTGGACTGTGGTGTGTTGTCAGGATCATCTGTGTGGAAAAGAACCAGGGCTGACCGATGAGCTGGCCACAGTGCTCAGTGAGCTGACTCAGCTCAGCAAGACTGAGAACTCCAAAGTGGCCTTGAAAGCCAGGCAGGTGAGTCGCTTGGTTACATCTCAGGAATAATAATGACCGAAGCTGCAAGATAGGGTCCCATGTTACATTTCATCAGTAATGACTGTAACTGCAGCATGAGTTTTCCCCCCTCCTGCACACAGCCGCTCACGCTAACCCCCTCCCCCCCCCCCCCCCCCCCCCCCCCCCCACCTACATAGTGATTTTGGCATTTTTGGAATTTATTTTACATGTTACGTTTGTCCGTGTTAACATCATGTTTGGTATGTCTGAAAAGAAGAAATCAAGGACTTTTAGATGAATGTACTTTCAAAACTCTTAAGAGATCCTGGGTTGAGACAGCGCACGGATGAATGAAGTAACCAAAACACACAGAGATAAAAACAAGTGCAGAGTTTGACGATCAATGTTTAGTAATGGCATGCAGACAAATTGATACAAAAAAGCACTCACCTAATACAGTTATGGTTATGATGCTTTTCGCTATGAGTTACTATTCATTTTTGAACAAGTTCACAGATCTTGAGAGAGATTTTGCGAGTCAAGCGCCTGTGTGTGTGTTATTGAATCAGTCGAATCGGTTGATTTGTCATTGTAATCAAGAACATTTTCAAATAGACATCCATCATCTTCCCTATCATCTTCACTGTCGATCGACTCTCCTTCGTTATCGGAACCGCCTTGAATACATTGAAACAATACTTTGTTCTAAAGAAATGATTTGCCGGCATTGAGCTGGCATTGTGATAGCAGACAAAAGGCCAGTGCCAGAAACACAGTCAGTTCACGTTGGAAAAACCCAGCAAGGGGTTCTTTGTCTCAGCCGCAGATAGCGAATATGAACTTTGCTTGAACGTAAGAACTAGGGCATGTCAGACTACCAGGAACCCTCTACTAACTTCTGGCGGGAGTTTCTTCTCTTAGACCGTTACAGTTTGAATAGTAGAATTTTTCGAAATAAGAACACACTGGCGTAGACAACGGAGCTCTCAGTCCACGCACGGCACCGTGCATGCCGTAGGCAGCAGAGCTATGAGCAGCACACGGAGCTGTGCGTGCCGTAGGCTAAAAGTTAGTGCATTTCACAAATAATAGTGACTGTAGCTATGAGGAAGAGTCCCGTAATCTTTAAATAACTGTTATGCCCTGTTCTGCCTGTACCCCATACTCTGCTCAACTGATAAAGTGCACTGTACCGCTTTCTTGACTGACCCTATGTTTTGTTTCCATATGGAGTAGTTTGGGAAGCTTTGTTTTGTGTGTAAAGATTCATTACCAATCCCCCCCCCCCCCTTCCTCCCATCTCAGTTGACCCTACATTCCTTTCTATATGGGGTATTTGGGAAGTTAAGATTCATTACTAACCCCCTATTCCTCCCATCTCCCTATGTTCTTTTCTATTTGGGATATTTGTAAAGTTTAGAGTGTTTAGACACCTTGAAATATTTTTTAAAAAGAAGTAGAAGAAGAAGAAAAAGGAAATTGTCATTGTTTCTGTTCTGTGATACAGGTACTGATTGCAGCCCATCAGCCGCCCTATGAACACCGCTACAACCAGATGGAGTCCATTTTCCTGTCCTCCATCAATATGTATGGTCATGACTTCTGTCCTGAGAATCTGCAGGTCAGTTGTTTTTTTCTGTGCTAACAGAAAGAAAAGGAGCTAAGTGTGGCTTGTAATATGCTCTACTCAGGAAGAGCTGCCCTAAAATCATTTCTGATAAAAAAAAAAAAAGGTTGCAATTCAGTGCAGTATGATTCTATACAATATGGTACAGAATATAACAGTCCAATACAATTCGATTAAATTCAGTACAATACAGTATCATTTCAGAGTTATCCATGAACGATATCTGCCATGATTGCTGTTATTTCCAGCTTTGAAGATAAGATTATGTTCATTCTGTCCAGAAACTCATCAACTCAGAGACTGCCATCTATGATGTGCTCCAGGAGTTTTTCTTCCACCCCAATGACTTGGTCAAAGTGGCTGCTCTGGAGGTAAGTAGGCTGGTACTTTGATATCTGCCCATCATTTACTCACTTTTATATCCCGCTCTTTCCTCTTTCATTTCCATTTTCTAGCCTAGGTTCAGAGGTAACATTTGCCCCAGATTTTAGTATCACACCCACCAGAGCTAGGGTAAGGTCTACCACGCATACTGCTCTTCTGGTAGAGCATTTAGTTATTTGCTGCCTATGTGCTGCTGTTATGGTTGCATCAGTGTAGGATCTGTTCTGCTCACTCTCCTGTGATGGTTATTCGTGTAGGCTGTATACCTAATTTGTGTGACTATGTGAATTCGAATGTTACCTAACCTTTTTACTAATGGCTCAGGCGTGGCTGATGGTCTTTGTTTGAACCTTCTGTGCATTCTGTATTCTTCTTAGTTTCCTGCAAGTGATACATTCTGTCTATATGCTCCAGCATCATGTTTCCTGGTGTGAAATTGGAGTTAAACGCGGTTGCAGGTGTACATCCGTCGTGCGTATGTTGCCTATGAGCTACACTCACTGCAGCACTCCTCTGTGCCTGATGGGCATTCTGTGGTGGAGTTCCGCTTCCTCCTTCCTCGCTCACATCCAAACAGGTTGGTGGTGCATGCATCTAACTACCGTTACATGGGTTCAGAAATTACGATAACTCCTTCAGCTCACCCCACAACATTAGATCATGTGTATAATTTTTTTTTCATCCATTCTCAACAGTATTTTTTTCAAGGATAGGTGTCCATGTAGAGAAGTAGATGAAAAATGCACTTCTCTTGAGCTATGCTTTGCCCTTGTGTAATGTTTGATCTTGAGCTGGACATTCAGACAGTGTGAAAAACAGCATGTAGCCGGGAGTGTTGCACACTCTGGGATCTTTGAACAGAACCAAGCTGTGGAAAGATACCGGGCAGGACATGAGGTCTTATGACATAAAACTGATACAGAGGTGGAAAAAACAGTCTTGTAATTTTTCAGTTATGTTTTAATTTTGTGTTCTATATGCTGTTTTGACGTGTGTGCCTCGCTGGAGAAATTATGATGAGAGGTCATGACCTAAGATCGTTTGTATGTGTGCAGGATGATGGTGACCCGCTTTGATTCGCGCTCCATGGCGCGGGCCAGCAGCATGGAAAAGGAGTCCTCAGACTCCGACAACTGGGAGGACCCACCCGTATGTCAGCGCATGGGCGTTATGACCGCCTTTGAGTCCTTTGATGCCCTGTCCAAGTGAGTACAGGGAGGCGTTATGTTATCCTGTCCTGTTGTTTTTGTGTGTTTTTAGTCCGTATACAGCTCAGTGTGCTTGGCCTGGTAATAAACAGTAAGAAGTGGGCATAGCTACCAAAGTTGTACCGATATGAACGTATTGCAGTAAATGTGATATTGTGTGGCATGAATTTGGATTGAAGCTCTAATGATTAAAGGTACGACCTTTCCTCTAACTCTCTTCTCTCTAACAAGTGCTCCAGTGCTAAATTGATGGGAAAGAAAACGAATAGTTACTCACCTGTATGTATCTCCAGAGGTGTAAGCTCCGTAGAATGTGTGGCACTGAACATGTGCTTCCTGTTACTACTTTCAGGTTTCTATAGCACTTATTGTTTTCAGAGACCAAGCTGTAAGCACTTTAGAATTCATGCTCACTAATACACAATGGTCTGCCTAGAGTAAAGGCAAAAGAAAGCTGTCTGACAGTGCTAATCATTCGGTTCCCATGTCATTCAGTCGAATATCAGTCTCTCAGACTTGTGTTTATCCCTTCGATTTTTACGGAGGTTGCCTGCAATGAGTATGGGTGTCATCCATATGAACAGCCAAACTGGCCTTCTCTTCTGAAAGTTGTTGATGGGGTTTTATGTGTGCCCAAGATCTTATACATGTGTTCTTACAAGGAACCTTGGGTTATAGTCTCATTCTAAGGGCTTTTTTTAAATAAAGTCATAGCCAGTGTTAACTCTGAGGGAAAAATATCCCTCAGTATTGATACAACCCTGCTGAGATTTGAATCGACAATCCCAGAATCATCCAGATCATAAGCTGATGTACTGCCAATTGAGCTATTCTGGCCCAAGTAATTCCTCAATTTTTTAAGTCCTTTTGTGCACCAGTGTGTTCCTGTTTTTGGTTGAACCACTCTTAGTATGCAAAGAAACAAACAAACAAAAAAAAAGAATTCTCTCACCCCCACCCCCACCCTTCCATCTCAGTCATTCAGTCTTAAAATCTGTCAGACTAGAACCATGCATATGTGTTAGGTTGGTGCATGTAGTGTGTACAGACTAATGATAGATGGTGCATGTTTTGACACAGCAACTTTGAGGCCCTGATGGACAAGTTCCAGAGCCAGGAACGGCCTGACAGTCCCCTGCTGTCTGACGGAGAAGAGGACATTGGCTCTGTGCAGTCCATGCAGGTACTGTGGCCTGAGGTCTGTCTGTAGGTAGTCCTCGGTATTACTTGTATGGGGCTGTGCATGTGTTGCGGTTTTGTTTGAATGGTGCATGTTCAGTTGTTTTTACCAATGTACTGTGTGTACATTCAGACATCTGTGGACTGTTTCTGTCAGAACGGAGAACAGGTATCACAGTTTGTGGGCTGTACTGATCTAGAGATTAAATATCATTGAGGTCTGTAGGCAGTATTTCTGCAGTTGAGAAGATCATACACAGACTGATGTGCGGAGTTGAACTGAATTTTTTTTTTTTATCTGTGTTTCATATGCTTTCAGCTTTCAGATGAGGTTGGTAAGCAGTGAGAACAAGAAGTGAAATGAATTCAGTGGGGCATACAGCAGTGTGTGCTTTTTCATTCTGAACAGAGTTTATCGGACACCGATGACCCCATCCACATCATCAACATTGCCATGAGGGTGGACATCTCCGCCCAGGATGGGGGGCTGGCACTGCGCTTCCAGAACTTCTGCAAAGATAAGGTAAGTCATCTCTTCACTGATGGACTCCAGTTCACCTGGATTTTTTTTTCAGATTAAAAAAAAAAAAAGTTTTGGACTTAAGTAAATAAAAAAAATTGCCTGATAAAGCATGGATGGTACACATGAGGGGTATCAGCAGGACAGTTCAGTTGGTTCAGACAGATGGTTGAGCATTGATTTCATGAAAGATTTAGAATTCAGTCTTCTGGTTCCCAACTTGCTGTTCTTCTGGTACCGTCAGAGTAATGTAGATTTTTTGCTGTTATGGAAATTATAGACTTCAGTGTATCAGAAAATTGATAAAGGATGGATGTTAGATATGAGCGATATCAGCAGGACAGTTCAGTTGAAGATTGTTGAGCATTGATTTAAAGAAAGGTTTTGAATTTGCTTCTCTGGTCCCCAGCATAAAAATTGACGTCCTAGCTGCCTATCTAAAACTGGCTGTTCTTCTGGCAGCATCAGTGTAATGTAAGACAGGTCTCCCCTGATCCACTACCCTGGGATGCTTATCCCTGTCAGCCTTGTCACATGAGGTGGGTGTGGATGTTGAACCTGAGGTAACGTTAACTGTAGGAAAGAGCAAAGGCCAGGAGATCTGTTGCAACTGGATGCAGGATCCATGCATACAACCTGGCATCTCCACACCCCCACATATTCCAGATAGAAACAGTAATTCATTCAGGCTTCCTCACTGTAGAAGAATTTACATTGTAAACAGCGTAGAACTAGAAAGGTCAAACAGGTCTTGGATCCGCTCTTTTATCCAGATCCTTATCGAAATTTCCTTGGACCACATTCTACCTTTCATTGAGTTTTGTTCACATTGGTTCATGATTTTTGTGTAATCTTGTTGACAGACAGGCAAACAAACAAGCAGATAAACATGGATGAAGGCATAACCTTGATAGAGGCCATATTACTGCCATCCACAAGTTCACACCCAATGAAATACACACACACACACACACACACACACACACACACACACACACACACACAACACACACACACACAACACACACACACACACACACACACACACACACACACACACACACGTTCAGTTTGGTGGGGAAGATGTGCACCATCTAAAGACTGGTTGATGGCTTATATTACATAGGAAGCTTTAGAACACTCTGATGTTAATGTATTAGCTGGTCAGCTTCTACTATGACTGAATCTCAGTTGATTGTTTTCTCCTCTGTCACACAGGAACAGGCTTTGTATGACAGAGGCATCAGAAGAGTGACATTCGTGGTTGTGAATAAGGTATGAATAAAAAAAACTTTATCGCTTGTGATTTCTTATTTCTTCGGCTGTTTATTGATGAATTACATTGTCACAGTTTTCACTTCATTGCATATGGAACAAGAGAGTTACACATATTTGCTCTGTTTCTGTTCTCCATAGGGATTCATACAATGTTGTTTCTGTGAACAAGAAAATTTTGTTTTGCTGCATACGTTTACTGTTACTGTAATATCTCCAGTCTTGCCATTGAAATGTGTGTGTGTGTGTGTGTGTGTGTGTGTGTGTGTGTGTGTGTGTGTGTGTGTGTGTGAGTCATGTGTCGTGTGTGTGTGTTTTGTGTGTGTTGTGTGTGTGTGTGTGTGTGTGTGTGTGTGTGTGTGTGTGTGTGCGTGCGTGCATGCGTGCGTGCGTGCCTGTGTGTGTTGATGAGGTTTAAATGCACATCCTTTATTCTGACTTGTGAAGTTTCATATATTTGGATACACGGAGTTGCAGTAAGAATGTTAGTTTTGAATTGAATTTGGAAGGAGAAAATGTTTGATTTTTTGTTGATGTTAGGGGCATGTATGTGTGGATGCATTTGATAGTAAAGTCTGGATCAAGTTACTTCTGAGTGGAAGAGAAAGAACGAAAAATTCCTAAAGGGAGAGATGAGAGTGTGAGGGATTCTGAAGATCTGATCCACTTTTGGATATTAGATCCAGGATGCAGGAGGATCATAATGTAGAGGGATCAACCTTCAGATATAATGCTTGAAAACAAGAAAATCTTTTTTACGTTTGTCAGAACGAATTTTGTTGTGGAGGCATGGATATACATCTTTAAAATGTTTGTTGAATAGCTTGTGATCTAAGTATAATTGTACATGTCTGTTTTGTCTACATGTGCTTTAAATTAATGTTAGTGGTCTGTTTGCAGAGGTCTGTACCAAAGTACTTCACATACAGAGCCAAGTTTCAGGTAACTTTTTACCTTTTTTATTTCTGAGTTTGTCTTTGTTATTAGAAAACAGAAAATGGGTGGCCCACTTACAAGTGTTACAGGAAATCATCAGTAATAATCTTGGGGAGTGTTAATCCTTTGATATTAGACAAAGAAACAAATAAAGAAAGAACCTGGGTGACCAAGCAATGTATAAGTCAGGTGAAACCACTCTGTAAGTCTAAGTATTACTGAGGCGCTGATTGTTGTCTTAACTCCCTTATCTCCTAAATGTTTAGTAGCATCCTAGTTCACTAAGGTGATGATCTTGCTGAATAGGACAATAGCACTTGTTTAATTATGTAAGCATGAAAAAGTATGCTTTTTGAAGATCTCATGGAAACTGTCTTTGAAGACATCTGGAGATTTGACTTGGTGTAGGTATTGGAAAGGATATCTTATTTTACAGACTGGAAGTTTTGCTTCGTTTGTCCTCTGTGAAAGTGGTTTGCAGTGTTGGAAATTTAATCAAATATACTTTAACTATATAACTCAAAATGAAGACATCATCAGACTCATGACATGATACATAATCACTGTAAGGAAATATTGATTTAGAAGCAAGCAACAAGAATTTTTAGAATTTTTTTCCCCCAGAGAGCCCACCTGGCAACTTGAATGTTTGGCCTTCTTTATCAGTGGCTTTAACATTGATTTGGATGTTTGGTTGCTGCAGTTCTGTGAGGATCAGATCTACCGTCATCTGGAGCCGGGCCTGGCTTTCCAGCTGGAGATCAACCGGCTGCGCAACTTTGAGCTGGTCAACATCCCCACCGCCAACTCCAAGATGCACCTCTACCTGGGCAAGGCCAAGGTCGCCAAGGGCCAGGAGGTCACGGACTACCGTTTCTTTGTGCGAGCCATCGTGCGGCACTCAGATCTGGTGACCAAGGTAATGTTCTGCTTAGCAATGGTATGTGTTTGTGTGTGTGCGTTTTACAGAGGATGGAGGGCAGAGTTGTGTAATAGGTCACATTTTTTGTGTGTTTGTTTCTTGTTTTCTCCTGTTTTTATTAAAGCAATAACCATTTCTTAAATGCCAATTTACAGAATATTTTGGGTGTTAGCACTCGTGATTTTTTTTGTTAGGTTACAGGCTGGATCAGCTTTTTAATTTACACAGGTATAATACAAAATATATATATTATGAAATTATTTTATAGTTTTTTTTAAAAAGGAAAGAATCAATTTCTTTAAAGTCAAGCCATTTAGAGGATGAGGGTTGCAAGTACTTACAGCGTTTAAACAGTTTTTCAGTTTTAAACCATTTCAGACATATTTTTGAGACCATTGAATTTTGTTTCATGTATCTGTAGTTTGGAATGTTGAAAATTGAGAACTAAATGAAAGGGTAAGGGAAATAAGAATACAACATGTGTCACAGTTGATTATTGATACTGGTGAGTCAAAAGTTGTTCATTGTGATTTCAGGAGGCGTCATTCGAGTACCTGCAGAATGAAGGGGAGAGAACCCTGCTGGAAGCCATGGATTCCCTGGAGGTGGCATTCTCCAACCAACATGTCAGACCTGTGAGTTGCTGCTGCTGATGCTCCTGTATCAAGTTATGAACTGCATTATGTTTCACACCTTTATATCACCCTTCTTTGGTTTCCATGCTGAAAGTAATGCAAGTTGTTGAAACAGGGAAGAACTGACTGTGTAATGTGCTCTTTGCAAAATAAAGTGAAGCAATTTTACACAGAATCATCTTTGAGTTGATTTTTTTTCCCGTTAAAAACTCAAAGTGAAACATGAAAATATTACCACATTGTAGGTGGGTAGACTTTACTGGGTTTTTGTTGTTGTTGTTCAACTACTTAATCATTTGTTTGTTTTATTTTGATGGGGAAATGGTACTGTGCATTTTGTATTTAGTAACTTGTTTGTAGATTTGTTCCACCATTTTTTGTCCAGTCGGCCAAGACGGACTGCAACCACATCTTCCTCAACTTTGTGCCCACACTGACGCTGTCTGAACCAGGGAAGGTATGTGAGACATGTGCACCAGCACTTAACTCGGGCAATTTCCATATCCTGTCATACCATCCCTACATCCCATAGCAATGCACTAACACTACGCTAAGCTATGCCAAGAATAGTGCAAATGTTTCTCTGAGGCCTATGTCAAAGGAAACAAGAGTTTTGAAGCTATTAGAGTTGAACTTTTTCGTTTATTCATTACTAGCAGGGACACCCGGCGTTGCCCAGGATATGAACATTCTTTGCGGTACTCACGTGACGGCAAACATGTATTAATTGTTGGGATTTACAATCATCCCCCCCCCCCCCCCCACATTTCCACCCCTCCCCCCACAAATACACATTCTCTCTCTCTCTCTCTCTCTCTCTCTCTCTCTCTCTCTCTATACATTCTATTGCTTTCCGCCTGCCTCTGGCCCCTTTCCTCTGGATCTTCCCTAGCACGTCAAGATGCTTTTCTCGCTCGATTTTCCGCCTGCACTCACTGTTCCCATTCCCATTCTTCTTCTTGCCCTTAATTTTGTAGGAATAGACTTTGTGCAGAAGTAGTTTATTTCAACGGGTCTGTGTCTAATGTAAAAATAGTGTGTCAGGGTTTGCACTGTACAATCATTTTTCTGGCCCCTCTCATTCCTCCCTTTTCATCCCCCTACCCTGTCCCATCCATGTTGCAAAATTACTTACCGTTACTGGACATACGCATACCGAATTTTATCAATAGCGGTGTAAATTTAGAAAATAACGGTTTTTAACGGTCAATGTTAAGTTTTGGTTCGTAAAATTTGCATAACATGGTTCAGTGCTTAAAACTGTACATGCATACGGAATATTATCAAGAACAGTGAAAATTTAGAAATTCAGAACATAACGGTTTTTAACGGTCAATGTTAAGTTTCGGATCTTGAAAATTGTATATCATTGTTTAGCGTTCAAAACTGCGCATGTATATCGAATTTCTTCAAGAATGCTCTAAATTTATAAAATAACGTTTTTTAACGGTCAATTTTAAATTTCAGTTCGTAAAAGTTGTATATCATTTTTCGGCATTTAAAACTGCACATGTATACCGAATTTCATCAAGAACAGCCTAAATTTTGAAAATAACGGTTTTTAACGGTCAAATTTAATGGTCATAATGACTATCTAATGACCCATGTTACCCGCTGGATGTTCCTGTAGACTTATGTCAAGTTTGGTGGCGATCCGATAACTCACGTGGCCGCCATCCTCAGAAGATCGGGTTTTAAACAGTTTTTATAGGGTTTGGTGTTTTTAACTATTATAAATAACGTTTCTTAACTGCCAAATATCGGTTCTAATTTTAGAGAAGTAGCCCCGTACCTGTGCAATGTCACAATGGCCATTTGATGAAAAGCAGAGGAAAAGATGTCTTTGAAACCGTTATAACAGTTTTTTAACAGTTTTTAACGGTTTTATTTTTTTAGAGATTAGCCCAAAACCATCCTCGGGTCACAACAGACGTACCTGCTAAATTTCAAGAAGATCGGGTTTTAAACAGTTTCTTTTATAGGGTTTGGTGTTTTTAACAGTTTTTAACTGTTATAAATAACGTTTTTTAACTGCCAAATAACGGTTCTGATTTTAGAGAAGTAGTCCTGTACCTGTGCAATGTCACAACGGCTATTTGAAGAAAAGCAGAGGAAAAAGATGTCTTTGAAACCGTTATAACAGTTTTTTAACGTTTTCTAACGGTTTTATTTTTTTAGAGATTAGCCCCAAACCATCCTCGGGTCACAACAGACGTACCTGCTAAACCATCCATGTTGCAGAATTACTTACTGTTACTGGACATACGCATACCGAATTTTATCAATAGCGGTGTAAATTTAGAAAATAACGTTTTTTAACGGTCAATGTTAAGTTTTGGTTCGTAAAATTTGCATAACATTGTTCAGCGCTTAAAACTGTATGTACATACGGAATGTTATCAAGAACAGTGAAAATTTCGAAATTCAGAAAATAACGGTTTTTGACGATCAATGTTAAGTTTCGGATCTTGAAAATTGTATATCATTGTTTAGCATTCACAACTGCACATGTATATCGAATTTCTTCAAGAATACTCTAAATTTATAAAATAACGTTTTTTAACGGTCAATTTTAAATTTCGGTTCATAAAAGTTGTATATCATTTTTCGGCATTTAAAACTGCACATGTATACCGAATTTCATCAAGAACAGCCTAAATTTTGAAAATAACGGTTTTTAACGGTCAAATTTAATGGTCATAATGACTATCTAATGACCTTATGTTACCCGCTGGATGTTCCTGTAGGCTTATGTCAAGTTTGGTGGCAATCCAATGACTCTCATGACCGCCAACCTCAGAAGATCGGGTTTTAAACAGTTTTTATAGGGTTTGGTGTTTTTAACGGTTTTTAACTGTTATAAATAACGTTTCTTAACTGCCATAACGGTTCTAATTTTCGAGAAGTAGCCCTGTACCTGTGCAATGTCACAACGGCCATTTGATGAAAAGCAGAGGAAAAAGATGTCTTTGAAACCGTTATAATAGTTTTTTAACGGTTTTTAACGGTTTTATTTTTTTTAGAGATTAGCCCAAAACCATCCTCGGGTCACAACAGACGTACCTGCTAAATTTCAAGAAGATCGGGTTTTAAACAGTTTCTTTTATAGGGTTTGGTGTTTTTAACGGTTTTTAACTGTTTTTTTTTAACTGCCAAATAACGGTTCTAATTTTAGAGAAGTAGTCCTGTACCTGTGCAATGTCACAACGGCTATTTGAAGAAAAGCAGAGGAAAAAGATGTCTTTGAAACCATTATAACATTTTTTAACGGTTTTTAACGGTTTTATTTTTTTAGAGATTAGCCCAAAACCATCCTCGGGTCACAACAGACATACCTGCCAAATTTCATTACAATCGGTTGAGCCGTTTTTGAGTCTATAGCGTACACAGACACACACACACACACACACACACACAGAATTTGCCATTTATATATTAGATTATGATAGCTATTTATCTTTGCAGCAGCTGGATGGAATGATATGAAAAAGTCTATAATTAAGAAATACAGGGCCTTTAGTCAGATGGTTAAACTATTTACCTGTGGAACTGATGGTCATCTCATAGGGTTAGGTTTTTGACAGCTTGAAAACCGTTTCAGTTCACCCAGCCATGTATGTGCACCTGGTTAAGGTCAGGGAGGGTTAGGATGGCGGAAGAAAAGGGATGGCTCCACCTTCCATAATGCTGTTGACCTGGACACAGCGAACCTCTTAAGAGTTCACTGGCCCTGCAGCCCGAGACTCTAGCCTTTTAACTGTATATATCATGCTAAACAATCATCACTTAAAACTCTGCATTGATTCTTTTCTTTTTTCTTTTTATGTATGATTTTTTTTATTTGTTGGAAATTTTCATTAGTTTTGTCTACAGTAAGCATGACAAGAAGACAAAAACATTGAAAGATAAAATTTACTGAACAATCGCATATGTCCGTATCATAGGCTTGTCAGGGCATGTGCACACATTCACATACTAGAGTGACAATGCATGTACACTTGTCATTACAGCTGGTGGAGACCGTGCGTACCTTCATCATGCGTTACGGCAGTCGCTTGTGGAAACTGAGAGTACTCCATGCAGAACTCAAGTTCACCATCAGGTGTGATGAGTGTTTTCCTCTCTCCTCAGTGATGTATGTGTGTGTGTGTGTGTGTGTGTGTGTGTGTGTGTGTAGAGAGAGAGAAAGAGAGAGAGAGAGAGCGAGCAGTCATTTTCCTTTAATAGTTGTGTGTGCATGTGTGTGTGTGAGGAGAGAGAGAGATTGAGTGTGTGTGTGTGTGTGGTGTGTGTTGTTTGCACATGCTTGACCCTCCTTTTTAATCCATGCAGAACTCAAGTTCACCATCAGGTGTGATGAGTGTTTTCCTCTCTCCTCAGTGTGTGTGTGTGTGTGTGTGTGTGTGTGTGAGAGAGAGAAAGAGAGAGAGAGAGAGCGAGCAGTCATTTTCCTTTAATAGTTGTGTGTGCATGTGTGTGTGTGAGGAGAGAGAGAGATTGAGTGTGTGTGTGTGTGTTGTTTGCACATGCTTGACCCTCCTTTTTTTCATGGTGTTGTTTCTCTGGACTCGCATTTCATTCAGTGACAAGGGGAAAATAAGTGTCGAGGTTCTGTCAGCAAGGATTATCCCGATTGGCAGTTTAAAAAGTTAAAGCATTCTGAAACTTGGTTTACATCCTCATTAGAATTAAACAACTTTGATTGATCTCAAGTTTTACTGATGATCTCTAAGTCTTAGTCTGTCTTACTAAGTTAGCTCTCTCTCACTCTCCCTCTCTCTCTCTCTCTCTGTCTCTCTGTCTGATTTTTGGCCTGCTTTCAGTTTTGATGCCACTATCCTTTCCTTCTCTGTCTGATCTGACCTCCTTATCATAGTCTTCTCCAATCAAATGGGGAGCTCTGCTGTGGTGAATACTCAAGCTGCTGGGGATTTCCACAGCTCTGTGTCCTGGGGGGTCGTGTGCAGTAACATGACTTCAAGTTTATTGCTGTTTATAAAGTAGAGGTCAGTTGTTTTCTTTTATCTGTGTCATCATTCATGCCTCCTTTGTGGCATTACGACTGCACTTCTTATTCCAGCCAGTTTATATACAGCCACACTAAGCCTTATCCCTGCAGCCTGGACACAGGTAGTCAGAGGGAGCAGTCACTATCTGGTCATCATGAACTAGGGAGGGTCAGTCATAAGTGGACACTTGTTGTCTGGAGGATGGGATTAATCCATCCAGAATGTCACTTGCTATGTTAGGAACGGTACTGCCCAGTTTGAACGCTTGTTGCACAGTTATGATTTGTTATGTTTCCAACAGTCTGGTCCAGTTCTGACTGTGCAGAGTTGCGTGACATGGACATCTGTTTGAGATAGGTTTGAAGGGTCCTCTCATTTTGGTGGTGTTGAAATGGGTTGTAGAGCAGAGCTTTTACTGTGTGCCTGTTGTGTTTTCTGTGTCGATCAGGTTGACAGGCAACACCACCAGCACCACTAGCTTCCCCATCCGTCTGTTCGTGACCAACGAGAGTGGCTACTACCTGGACATCAGTCTGTACCGTGAAATCACCGATTCTCGGACAGGCCAGGTCAGTGTGCGTATGTGCATGTGTGTGTGTGTGTGTATCCAGTGAGAGTAACTCCTGCTGGGGTAACAGTCTGCAGTTTGAAGTCACTAATGCCACGACAAGACAATTGAGGTGGGAGTTGACATTTTACAGTATTTGATTTGATCAGGTCTTTTGTGCAGTAAGATTTTTTTTTTTTCTCTGAACTCTTTCATTAACCTTTACCAGCCGTGTCACCCAATAGTAGGTGACGGGATTTCTTTCCCTCGAGCCAGGTCACCCAAGGCTAGGTGATGGACAGACAGTACATTCTGCCGTGTCACACTCTACCGGGTGACTGGAACATAAAAAAATTCCTACACTTTCCATAAAATGGTCCAAGGAAAATAAGTTCTGTAACTAGTCTTGGGGATGTCGTAGCAAGTTGTAGACCTTACTTTCAGTGCTCTATCGTGAACTTGGCTGACCCCAGCAGCTTTGAAACAAAGGAACTGACAGCACCGGGCTTTGCCGCTAAGTGTGCGCGAAAAAATGTCGGTCAGACGAAGGGGTGGTAGCGATTTCTCACTCAGTGAAGCGCTTGAAATCATATTACAAAGTGGATCTGGTGATGAGGGAAGTGATAGAGAGACAGAAAACTATGAAAGAGAAGAGGAAAGTGAATTGTTTGAAGATGCAGCCATCCCTTCATCTTGTGATTTGGTGTTGTAAAAGAACGGAATAGAATGTAAACAAAGATTTTTTTTTTACTTGGTAGACATGTTTTTCAACGCACAGTCGTGTCTACATATTGAAAGTAAATGATTCGAAATTACTATGTTCGATTAGTTGAGTGTTTGTTCTTTCCTATGACACCTAACACAACACTGTCAGTTGTTGTCTAGCTACCGTAAAAATAAATTTAAAAGTGGCGAAATATGCGCGTTGGCAGGGACTGAGCGCCATGTGCAAGCGTCCAGCAGCAGGGAATTGTACTGTACGCTCCGCTCTCGGCTAGATAGTATTGAACAGTGTATATCTGACAACAGTGGTGGCAATGATTTTCTATTAGCCCCAATTGCAGCTGCAAGCTGAAATTGTGGGTAAATCACATTTACCTCCATAAGAGAAGAAAAAAACTGTTGACAGAAGGCCACTCAATGAGTAAATCAGAAAGTTTCTCTCCATCTGTAGCTTTTTCTTTTCTTTTTTTTTTCTTTTTTTTTTTTCTTTTGCTGTCCCAACCTCTGCACCATCTCAGAGGCAGTGCACCCACGCCGCTCATTCCGAACCCTGTCCACAGCCTCAGCCCGGTCGGCCCCGCCGCAGCCCCGGCACGGGCAATCCACAGGGAGCAGTCAATGTCAAGTCGTCAAGAGGCAACCCACCGGAGGAGACACTGCACTGCTGCCGAGTCACTTCGGTGGTGTTCAGTGGCGCCTGTTCTGATCTAACATATGCAGGACACCACCTACTAAGCCCCCTACTGACGACAATAATTGCTTAGTTGCGGAGCGGCGTGAGTGAGCTCTCCCTCCGGAGGGCACCACCACGTCCGTCCAACGACAGCCCCCATGGACCCGCCGATACCGGTGACCCTGACGGAACCAAACCAAGGCCACAGACGTGGAGAGGACATCGAAATTGAGGTCACCATGAGAGCAGGGCATGAAGGGCCACAGAATCTGAGACATTTTTTTATAATGCTGATCGATGAGAATGAGGGTGATTAAGATGATGCTACGGATTTCCATTTCGGTCTGAGACTACATGACAGGGCTGTACTCTACGCTTCCTTTCATAATATATCCTGGCGTCAGCCAGGCCCGGGAGATACAGACACCTGCAGTGTTGGTCAGGAAATTTGAGCAACACTCTCAGAAACACGTCCATTAAGTGGATAAAACTCGACTGTGTGGTCCCAGTCTTCCCAACTGAGCCCGTAGCAAACTCAACTCTGGGTAGGAGCCGGTCGGGGCAGAAAAACCCACATGACTCTGATGGGATTCGAACCCACGACCTCCCAGCCGGGAGTCCGCGACGCTAACCACTTCGCCACGGCGGCTGGTCATCTGTAGCTTATTTTCTCTGATGGGAGGGAGGGGGAGGGGGGGGGGGGGTTAGATGTGGAAATGGTTAAAATATTTGCATTCTGTTCCATGCTTGGTGAGATGGAATGTAAAGGAGTCGATTTCAAATATTATTTATCTTGGCAAAGAAGCTGTTTTGATATTGGTGTGTGTTTATTGACGGCCTCCTGTGTCATGGCGTTGCAGATCATGTTTGAGTCCTACGGGCCCAAGCGGGGAGCCCTGCATGGTCTGCTGGTGTCCACCCCTACCTGACCAAGGACCACCTGCAGCTGAAGAGGTTCCAGGCTCAGTCCAGTGGCACAACCTATGTCTACGACTACCCCGAGATGTTCAGACAGGTCAGTCTTGTCCATGGCCCGGAGGATGGATAACTGGAGCGGATCAAAGATGTCACAGAGTGTAGCATGGCCATTGATGAGTGGTTATGGTGTGTGCATGTTTTCTGTCATTAGAAGGATGAGTGAAACAATGAATGCACATGACTTACTTTTTGATTAGCTTTGGCAGATATACTGAACATTTGGAATGTGCATTATTTCTTAATGCACGAGTGCTTATGTATGTGTAAGTGTGTGAGCATGTGTGTGTGTGCGTGCGTGCGCGTGTACACCCACACATGTTTGCTCAAACCATGCAATCTGCATTTTTCAACTGTAGGAACAACAGTGTAACGGATATGATTTTTCCCTCCATGTAGGTAAGGTTGGTTATTGTGTGCGTGTCTTGTATGTGTTTGTATGCAGGTATTTGTATTCACTGGACCACTCTACAGTCAATTTTTACACTGAAGTCTATGCTCTGAAGGCATCTCTGTATCCATGTGGTGACTCTCTTTAAACAGAAACAGAAAGGTTTGATAGCCAAGTGGAAAGTGATTCACAGTCTAGATGGCCTGGGTCAGTATCCTTCCAATCCTAGTCTCATGGCATTAGGTCATAGGATGGCATTTGGATGCTTGAACAGTCAAGGATCTTCATCTCCTCCTGTCTTGATTATGAGCAACAGAGCAGAAGGGTCAACAAGTCCAGTCCTTCACATTGTTCACACCAGAATGGTTTTTGACTGACTCTTCAACATTCACCGTATGCTGCACCTTGTTGGGTAACATAGGACTGGAAACTATGGCGAGGTCATGCCATACCAAACAGACTTGATTCCATATTATGGAAGGGTAAAGGGACGGAGGAATGGAGGGGTAGAGTGGGTGATATCCAGCATGTGCTGTCCCCTAAAGTAAGTAGCTCATAAGCAAAAAGAAAAAAGTTTTGACGGTGAGTGCAGCACATATAGACAGAGCGAAAGAAGACCACAACAGAAGAAGAGCTGAGCTTGGTTGGTGTGTGTAGTTCTGCACTGTGTTGGCGTCATGTCCCCAGGCACTGATCCAGCAGTGGGAGCAGCACGACAAGGCAATGAGCCGGAAGGAGGAGAGGAACCCCCTGGATGTCATGACCTGTGTGGAACTGGTGCTGGACTCCAGGGAAAACCTCTGTGTCCACAACAGGCTACCTGGGGAGAATGAGGTGAGACATGTGTGTATGTGTGTGTGCATGTGTGTGTGTGCGTGCGTGCGTGCGTGTGTATGAGTGAAAGGGAGAGAGAGGAGAGCTCAATGAGGTCAGGGGAACTTCATGAAACTGAGTTCAACTTTTCAATCATCTCTACCAGAAATCCCTCAGAATTTGGTTTTAGATGGAAGAGTCGTTTGTTGGAAGGTAAATCCAGTGTAGACCTGGAGAAAAATGTTTCAGAAAAACAAGTCTTTACAGGAGGAGTTTAAAAGAGGGAAGTAGTTACTTGTAGGGTCTTTGTGGGATGCTACTGTAACAAAAAAGTAACTTTAGGTTCCACATTGTCAAAGACACACAACTTGAAGGTCATTCTGTTTTGACTGAAAGCCAGTTTGTACATAAGTAGTTATGTAACACGTTTGTAATTGAAAAAAAAAAAAAAAGAAGAAAAAAACATACGCCATTCTTGGTTTAAGAGTTGATTTGTATGCATACTTGTGTATGCCCTTTCTTCTGTTCTCTGTAAAATATTTCAAATTGTGAACCACAAATCTTTAGATTTAAGTTAAAAGCAAAAACCAGCTTTGATTCTGCAGGAAAATGAATAAATCCATTATGGTGGTGGCTGTACAGATTGGGATGGTGGTGTGGCGAATGACGCTCAGGACACCAGAGTTTCCTGATGGCCGGGACATCATTGTCATCGCCAACGACATGACCCACAAGATCGGCTCCTTTGGACCCCAGGAAGACCTGCTGTTCAAGGTGAGTTTGTACAGATTGTTTTTTTTTATTATTATTCTCCACCCCCACCCCCAACTCCATTATCCTTTTCCTCCCCACCAGCCGACCATGACATTCAAGGGTTTTCCTGTTATATGCGCCCCAAGAAATAATTTTCAGGTCACTGAATGTACTTTACTCGGTTAAAGTTTGTGCCTGTATGGCCATTATGGATTACCTTCCAACACTCCTGTGTTCAGTGGAATAGCTCTCATTCATGAGAGTGTAATTATTATGGAAGGAGCTTACTGTGGTTGGAGTTAGTCCTTCATTGAAGTATATTGAATGGTGTGGCAACTAATGTCGATTTCAGGTACAGCTTAGATCAAACACTGACAAAGCATCAAGGCCATATTTTATTTTTGGTGGTTTAATGGAAAGTGTATGCTTGAATGTGCCAGAGTTTTTATTTGCAAACTTCTTTCACATGGTTTTATCTTTCCATAAAAGGACTTGTTGGGGGATCGCTTGCTTGAAACAGCAAGACGCAGTGCCTTAGTTGCTTAGTTTTATGTACCATGGAGAAAAGTGATATATCTTAAATGAGGTTGATTCTGGTTATTTATTCAGTTATTGATATAAGTTGATGCAGATTATTTATTCAGTTATTGATATTTTGGATTTATGAGTCTCCAATTACTAGGCTTTTGTTAATTGGTTTTGTCATGACCTTGGTTTCAGTTACCTTCCTGCATTCCTGTCCAAAGTGAGTTTGTGTCAGCCTTCCACACTGGCAGGTGTATGGGAACTGTCAATATGGTGGCATCTTCAGGAGGGGAATACACTTATACTGGCTGTGGGACTGAACAGTTATTGTCATTAGTAGTGTGCTGGGTAGGTGGTGAGCTGTGTACATTGGATCAGAGCAGGCACAACTGAACACCATGGAAATAATTTGTTGGCAGTACATTGTTGCAAATGATGATGATCTGGTATTGGTTACTCTCTTTGGACTGCTTCTTTGCTGGGGCTGTGACAGAAGAAACACAGGTGTGGATGTATATGTGGGAGCCTGAATGAGCTGCGAGGACGCACTGCCACAATGTGAACACACACTCGCATACACACACACACACACACGCACGCACGCACGCACGCACGCACGCTCGCACGCACAAGAATAAAAGGCATTTTGAATTTATCTGTTCCAGAAAGCATCAGAGTTGTCTCGTAAGGAAGGACTGCCCCGTATCTTCATATCGGCCAACAGTGGAGCACGCATTGGATTGGCTGAGGAGATCAAATCGCTCTTCCGTGTGGCGTGGGAGGACCCCGAGAATCCAGACAAGGTAAGCACATCACAAATATTATGATTTCGTATTCAGTCCTTTTTAACAAAACAATTGCTAATATTACAAGGCACTGATGAAGATATTGTTCATATATCTAAAATTTCCTTTTGATTTGATATGATTGTTTCCCAGATTGACTTTAGTTTGTCAGAAAGACACCAGTGTAGCATTTCTTCTGTGTAGAAGTATGGAAAGCTAGAAGCCCAGAGACAGGGGGCATGGTATTTTTCGCAATAAACGCTCAGGAGCTCTGAACAAATGAAAATAAGTTAGGAAAATGACAGATGATTAACATATATAAAACTATAATGGCTGGGCCTGTGATGAGAAAGAAAGCAAGAAAGAAGAGGGAAATACAGGTCTCACTTACGATGGTGTGTTGTTCATTCTTACAGCTGAGAGATATATATATACATATATATATATATATATATATATTTGTTAAAAATATTTTTTAAAATGAAGTATAAAAATCTACAAGCTTGTTTCAAGCCTTGCTATCATCAGGATATCTTTTGGGGGGCACGCCAACGATCTTTTATGGCGTGCGGGGCTTGATTTCAACTCTGTGTGTGCAGGCGGATCTTATTTGCTGCACGTGCGGCCTGTGGTTCTTATTGGGGCCTGTTCAGATGGAATGTGCTAGCAAAGATTTCCACTTGTGCCTGCAATTGTTTACAATTTCTACTTTTGTGTTCAGAGTTGCTAAATGTGGTTTACATAATATCAACCATTTTTCTGTTGAGCATAGCTTGCATCTTTTTGAAATATTGTTGTATGGTGTTGCTCTTTTTATGATTTTCCATGATATGTTGTAGTCTATTTTTTTATCTTTGAGTCTCCAAATGTATTTACTCAGCTCTGTTTGATTTTTGTATTTTTCATTTTTGAATGACTGTTTGTGGTTTGCGTATCTGGTTTTGAAAGTGTTTTCAGTAATCCCTATATATGTTTCTTTTTCATTTTCTGATGTTACCGTAGCTTGGTATACAATGTTGCTGTGAAGACATTTGTTGCTTAGGGGGCACTGTTGTTTTTTAGTGCAGTTGCAAGATGTCCTTTCAGCACCCTTCTCTTTTGTGTTGCTTTTCTTTTTGTTAGATGAATCAATTATGTTTTTGAGGTTAGGCATACATGAGTATGATAGTTTAATGGTGTTTTTGTTGAATATTTTGGACAGTTTGTGTTCTTTTGGAAATGATGTTGCCAAGATTTTAAAGAATTCTTTTCCTACATTTGTTTTTACTTGTCCATTGTATGGTGGGTTGTACCATATGATCTTTCTTTTCCTATATTTCTTATTTCTGTTCGTGTTATTGTCTGGACTGTATTGTAGTTTGTAATTGTAACCACTTTTTTGTAATGCTTCTTGATATTCTGTTGCTGCATCATTCAGTGCGTTTTCATTGCATGACAGGTTGGATAGTCTCTTGTTTATACCATTGGGTATTGTTTTTAGTATAGATGGTGGGTGGTTGCTTTTGATGTTTACGTAGATTGGTATGTCATTGGGTTTTTTGTATGGTTTGTACACATGGTCATTGAGGTCTAAAGTTATGTCTAGGTAATTCACTACCTTTTTGTTTGCTTCTATTGTAATTTTTAAGTTGTGGTTTTTAAAGATTTTACATAATTCTTTTTTCTTGTTTTCAATGGTTCTTGGATTATTGTTTAATGCAGCGAGGCCATCATCTCTGTATAAACCAACCTGTTTTCCAAGCTATTCATGCTATCCAACATCCAAAAACAGCTTGGAAAACAGGTCGGTTTATACAGAGATGACGGCCTAGCTGCATTAAACAATAATCCAAGAACCATTGAAAACAAGAAAAAAGAATTATGTAAAATCTTTAAAAACCACAACTTAAAGATTACAATAGAAGCAAACAAAAAAGTAGTGAATTACCTAGACATAACATTAGACCTCAATGACCATGTGTACAAACCATACAAAAAACCCAATGACATACCAATCTACGTAAACATCAAAAGCAACCATCCACCATCTATACTAAAAACAATACCCAATGGTATAAACAAGAGACTATCCAACCTGTCATGCAATGAAAACGCATTGAATGATGCAGCAACAGAATATCAAGAAGCATTACAAAAAAGTGGTTACAATTACAAACTACAATACAGTCCAGACAATAACACGAGCAGAAATAAGAAATATAGGAAAAGAAAGATCATATGGTACAACCCACCATACATGGACAAGTAAAAACAAATGTAGGAAAAGAATTCTTTAAAATCTTGGCAACATCATTTCCAAAAGAACACAAACTGTCCAAAATATTCAACAAAAACACCATTAAACTATCATACTCATGTATGCCTAACCTCAAAAACATAATTGATTCATCTAACAAAAAGAAAAGCAACACAAAAGAGAAGGGTGCTGAAAGGACATCTTGCAACTGCACTAAAAAACAACAGTGCCCCCTAAGCAACAAATGTCTTCACAGCAACATTGTATACCAAGCTACGGTAACATCAGAAAATGAAAAAGAAACATATATAGGGATTACTGAAAACACTTTCAAAACCAGATACGCAAACCACAAACAGTCATTCAAAAATGAAAAATACAAAAATCAAACAGAGCTGAGTAAATACATTTGGAGACTCAAAGATAAAAAAATAGACTACAACATATCATGGAAAATCATAAAAAGAGCAACACCATACAACAATATTTCAAAAAGATGCAAGCTATGCTCAACAGAAAAATGGTTGATATTATGTAAACCACATTTAGCAACTCTGAACACAAAAGTAGAAATTGTAAACAATTGCAGGCACAAGTGGAAATCTTTGCTAGCACATTCCATCTGAACAGGCCCCAATAAGAACCACAGGCCGCACGTGCAGCAAATAAGATCCGCCTGCACACACAGAGTTGAAATCAAGCCCCGCACGCCATAAAAGATCGTTGGCGTGCCCCCCAAAAGATATCCTGATGATATCAAGGCTTGAAACAAGCTTGTAGATTTTTATACTTCACTTTTTAAAAATATTTTTAACAGATGTTGCTCCCCAAGGGGTTGAGCATTTTCAGATTTTTTAAGGACACTTTTATATTGTTAATGATATATATATATATATATATCCTGAAAATAGATCCAGTATCTTTCTTCTCACATTGCTGAAAAACCTGCAGTTCTGCTTGTTTCATCATAACATTTGACACAGAGTCTAGGAAGTGTGTAATTTTTGCTTGTATGGACAGGGCTTCAAATACCTCTACCTGCGACCTGATGACTTCAAGAAAGTAAGCGCCATGAACTCTCTGAGGGCGGAGCTGATTGAGGACCAGGGAGAGTCCAGATACAAGATCACCGACATCATTGGTAAGACAGACCAGTGTCGGGAGAATTAAATTTAACTGATGGGGGAAAGTACAAAGGACTGGGGAATGATTAGAGGTCTCTGTATCGAATCAAAGGCAGATAGTGGAGAGGACCAGTATCTCACAGTATCTCACATCACTTTCCCACTGTTTGCCTTTGTCAGGGTCTGTGTGTTATCATTTCTATGTGTATTCTTTGTGATTTGGCTGGGATAATTCGAAGAGGATACCCAAGATCAGTTCCATAGGTCTGTCTTTCTTGATCTGTGCATTTTTTAATGCCTGGCAGAATTGAAGGAAAATTTGCGAGTTCAGGTCCAAAGATCTTTAATTTTCATCTGTTCTTTGTGATTTGCTTGGCAGGGTTGCATGACAGTATTGTCAATCAGGTTTAGGTTTTTGTGTATTTCTGTATTTGCCTGATGGTGTTTGAAAATGATATCCATGATCAGATGTGAGGGTGACTGTGGCTGCACTGAAGTGGATTTTTGATTGATGACAGCTAATTTGGTTTTAGATTTTAATCTTGGGTTTTGATTTGCACATAGTTCTGGTTGTAGTGTGGTTGGTATGGCCTCTGTGGTCGGCTGGGCTACAAACAAGATGATTTGATCTATGGCAGGGAAGGAAGAGGGACTGGGAGTGGAGAACCTGAGGGGGTCAGGCATGATTGCTGGAGAGACCTCTGCTGCCTACAACGAAGTGGTCACCATTAACCTGGTCAGTTTTCTCTGTGTGTGTGTGTGTGTGTTTGAGTTCCTTGCTAGGAATGTGCCTGGTTTAGTATGTATGTATCTGTCTATCTATCTATATACATGTGTATGTGTGACAATAGAATTACACAGTCTGAAGACCTATGTCTGTCAGGATGTCCATGCTTTTCTTTGAGTAGTTCTTATGTGCATATAGCTTTGCCTCTGTGAAATTTAAGTTCAGTCGTGGCTCCTGGACTTGAAAATGGTGCAGAAGATGAGCGTTGATTACCTGCTCTGGTGCCTGAAGAAAAAATCAAGCCATGCAGATCACACTGGAGCGCATTTAGTGTCACCCTAACCCTGACACCACTGCTCTTACAGCTGGCCTCTATTGTGTGAAAGTAGGCCTGTTTATGTTGAAAATAGTTCAAAGATAAAGTTACAATGAAATTGAAGCTAAAGCAGAGATATTGCTTTTCACATTGTGTAAGTATCATAACATCTTGGTTATGTAAAGGAGAGCAAGAGACTGAAAGTAAACTTAATGTTTTGGTTGACTTTCGCAACCTTTTGTGATACAAGTATGTTGACAAGTTATGTCATCTGAAGTGGTGAACCCCTCCAGTTGAGTTTCATTGCCTTAAATGGTGTGATAGTTAAGTCATAGCTACCTTGTCCATGGCAGGTCTTCCTAATGATCTTTGTACATGAAAACGCAGCTATTGTTACATCACAGAATCAGCTTGCGTTTAGAAAATTCAGTGTATACTTTTATTTAATGCGAAGTATTGCTTGCTTGGAGTAAAGTAAATCATTTAGGAATATGTAATTTGAATCACAACCTTACTTAATGGTTTGTTTTACTGATCATGATCATGTTAAGGAGTTTGTATGGTTGTTTTCTGATTTAGGTGACGTGTCGAGCCATTGGTATTGGCGCCTACCTGGTGCGTTTAGGTCAGCGAGTCATTCAAGTGGAGACATCCCACATCATTCTCACTGGGGCTTCAGCTCTCAACAAGGTATACTTCTGCTTCCCAAGGGTTCATGGGTATTTACCATACAAAGATGTAGAATCAGAACATATTCCTAAAAGCTCATGGTACTAATAGGAAAAATACTCTTCAGCATGCATGCGCATGCACATACACACATATGCACACACACACACACTTTCACATATTTTGACTGACAGTTGTATGTGCCAATGCTTTGAACCTATGAAAGTCTTAGGTCTGTGTATTGGACTTCATAATCATTAACTTGTATCTGTGTTGAAGTTTGAAGCTGTAAAACATGACTTACTCTGTACTGTGCAGGTGTTGGGGAGAGAAGTGTACACAAGCAACAACCAGCTGGGAGGCATACAGATCATGTACAACAACGGTGTGACGCATGCTGTAGTGCATGATGACTTTGCCGGGGTGGCCAAGATCTTGCATTGGTTGGCCTACCTGCCAAAGGTCATTATCTGCACTGAACAGACATTTTTACCTGTTTATTACTTTGGATTGATACGATCTCAGTTTATCTTAGACTGACTCTGTGTTTGCCAGTTGACTTGGTTGCAGAATAAGGGTTGTTAGAACATGGGAAAATGGGACTTGGGGCTTGTGTTTGCCAGTTGACTTGGTTGCAGAATAAGTGTTGTTAGAACATGGCAAAATGGGACTTGGGGCTTGTGTTTGCCAGTTGACTTGGTTGCAGAATAAGGGTTGTTAGAACATGGGAAAATGGGACTTGGGGCTTGTGTTTGCCAGTTGACTTGGTTGCAGAATAAGTGTTGTTAGAACATGGGAAAATAGGACTTGGGGCTTGTGTTTGCCAGTTGACTTGGTTGCAGAATAAGGGTTGTTAGAACATGGGAAAATGGGACTTGGGGCTTGTGTTTGCCAGTTGACTTGGTTGCAGAACAAGTGTTGTTAGAACATGGGAAAATGGGACTTGGGGCTTGTGTTTGCCAGTTGACTTGGTTGCAGAATAAGTGTTGTTAGAACATGGGAAAATGGGACTTGGGGCTGAAGATACAAGCACCAACATTGCACAGGGGATCAAAGATCAGATCTCTGGGCTCTGAGGGTTGCAGATACAAGGCCAACAGTGTCTAGTGGTGAAGGATGAGAATGTTAGACTTACTGAGGAGTAATGAAGGATCAGAACACTAGACCGTCTGAGGGCTGCAGGTACATGCCCTAACAGTGATTTGTGGTGAGAGTTGAGAATGTTAGACTCATTGAGGTTATTGGTACAAGCCCCAACAGTGCAGAGTGATGAAGGATAGAATACTATTTGGCGTCATATACTTTACCATGTCAGACCATAGCATTCAACGGCAGTTAGCCAGCTCTGTCAGGCCGAATTTTTTCCGTGGCCAATGCAGTCATAAGACAGTCACGTGATGTCACCCCACTTCCGGCCCCGGAAGAAGCCAGTGTCAACTTCCTATAAGTCATTCATCTTCGGCCTGCCGTCAAAGCAAGATAAGTCTTGTGCTCTGTCTCGCCTATACTTGCCTTTGTGTTAACTTTGCTGTGTTTTGTTCTATACTTGATTCAGTTGTGGCTTGCAAATGTGAGGCTCTTGGTGGGAGCGTATTTATCAAAAGATTTGTCTCTTTTACCGGCACTCTCGGGAGCGTATTTATTAAAAGATTTGTCTCTTTTACCGGCACTCCCGCGACTTTGTTACTCGCGATCGTCGGCACCGCTCGCCGGTCGTGTTCCCCCACCATATTGCCGAGCCTCGGGTTCAGCACGCATTTTGTGCTGGTTCCGGCTTGCACTAGACCCTGAGTATTTTTGCCGTGTGAGGCTCTTGGTGGGAGCGTATTTATTAAAAGATTTGTCTCTTTTACCGGCACTCTCGGGAGCGTATTTATTAAAGATTTGTCTCTTTTACCGGCACTCTCGCGACTTTGTTACTCGCGATCGTCGGCACCGCTCGCCGGTCGTGTTCCCCCACCATATTGCCGAGCCTCGGGTTCAGCACGCATTTTGTGCTGGTTCCGCTTATTAAGGTTTAGGGCTCAATAACTATCACACCTGTACTCTTTACCCTTCACAGGTAGAACGTGTTCGAGTAAGGGTGTGTGACACTGATCTGCTTATTAAGATTTAGTGCCCAAGAACTATCACACCTATACACAGTGATACTCCACGTGTAGAGATTGCTATTAATAGCCATACCAGTCACACGACCGGTGGCGTGTACGGGTAGTTCGAGTTTTCAGTCGATCTCTCGAGCACTTTGCACGACACCACACGGACGATCGAGATTAATTGATTTTCTCGATCGGCCACCTTGTCTCCTCTTTGCGGTCGTGTGTTCCGGGTTTGCTCTATCCACCTGTGCCCAACATGGTGAAGGACACCGCCGGGTCGAGCCACTCCACTGCTCGGAGTTCGCTCAATTTCCCGGAGAACCCGCGGGTCGATTCCATCTCGGAGCAATCCGTTCGCACTGATGAACGTACGGTTCGGGTAGACAGAGACGACTTCTCCGCGGAAGGGACGCGTGATCTTCCTCGTCTACCAAACCGACGGACGCACGACCGCGGCGTCCCAAGGCTGATAGGCAAGCGGCCACCATTTCAAAATGCCTTTCATTTGATCTGCCTGATAGTCTAAGGGCAAAGCTCCCCTCAAGGTGCTGCCCAGAAAGTCTAATGGCAAGGCTCCCCTCAAGGGGCCCGGCCGAGCAAAGACTAGCCAACGGAATTCGCCCTCCCCCACCCCTTCTCCATCGGCCAGCTTGCCCTCTAGCCTACGGACTCGCTCGGAGACTTCTAACTATCATGCTGAGTCACGCGAATCTCGGCCCCCGGGGCACCTTGCCGAGCCGCGGACCAGCACGGGTGACGGATCTGGGATGGAATCACCATCCGTCACTCGCCTTGATGAGTCACGTATCTCTTTTTCCCCCCAAATTGATACGTGCACTCATAGCGCTCGGCCCCACCGGGCACAGGTGCAGCCAACACCTGAGCTCGAGGAGCGCTTCGACTCCGGAAGCAGCCTTATGGTCACCCCGACGCACGACCTCGGTGGTGTCCATAATCCTGGGCGTGCGGGCACGCCGCGCCATGGGCCCGGCCGTGCCCATGCACAAGGACGGTCGACCTACCCCGATCGAACGTCACCTTCTTCCCTAGGGGTATTGGACGTTGGGGAACCGACCTTTCGGATCCCCATTTGGGCAACGTCCGCGGTCCCGCTCCTCCGGGGGGAGGATCTACCAGCGGGACCAAGGGTAACCTGACATATTCCTCCAGGGGGAGGAACACGGGACCGCATCCTGACCAATCCGCACTTTCGCGGGTTGGGGGCTCGACTTCCGCATCCTCCTCCATACCATTATGGCCCTCCCAGGCCCATTCCAAGGACGTGTATGGTGCAGTGCACGGACCTGGACGGGGACGACAGGCCACGGCCTCTCAAGCCCCCCCCAACAGTGATTCAGGTTACCCGGGTCCCCGGGGACTTTCTGCCTACAAGAAGAAGAGGGTCTCGTGGCTACGACTCGGCGGATGTCTGACCTACGCATTCGCCCAACGCGCTGGTCAGACCTTGAGTGCGGCCTACCTACCATGGTTTTTCCCCAGGGCCGCCACAGCCCGTTTACCTCCCCGGGGACCGGTGGCTCTATGCCCCCGAGAGAGACCAGTGGCTTAACGCCAACACCCAGCACGACCAGCTACATGGTCGAATGTGGCACCCGGCCTCACTTACCTGGGTCGACCTTGGTCTCCCTCCTCGGGCGCTGTCCTATCGGCAGGACGATGTCCCGGCCGCCGATTATAGGGCCACCGGGGACACACTACAGGCACCCCTCGACTTACCTCCTGAAGACGGGTGCTATGAACCCTCTCAGGACCAGTACCTCCCTGAGGCGGACGATGACGAGGAGCTAGCCCCCACCTCATTGTACGATGTCCGCACGATAGAACGGTGGCGACCAGACCTCGTTAGGAGGGAGGCCGCACCCGCTGACGAATTTCTCTCCCTCTCCCCCGGCCCAGAGATCTAGACCAATCTACCCAAGAACCCCTCAGTCGCCTCCTTGTTTACGGACAATCCCGTGACCAGGGAGATGGGCATTTCCCAGTCGGACCGTCGGTTGATCCCCCACCTGCCCCCCCCCCTACTTCCGGCGCCATCTCCTTTAAGAACCTAAAGGAATGGGTCCGAGTAGCCAGGATGGGCATCCTCCACACCACGGCGGGACACACCTACTTGGACATGCCCCTTCAGCGAGCGGAGGCTCTATGGCCGGAGGACGATGGTGCCATCCCAGTACCGGGGGACCCGGGCTCTGAGGCGCACCAAGAGCCTGACCCTCGCTTGTTCAGCGATCCTTTCATGCGACACCTAGTTAACAGGATTTCGCATCACCTTTCGGCTGCGGCGGACAGCGCAGCCAGAAGCCACTTCAACTGCTTGTTGGTCGCGAGAGAGGCCGTGCTGGCGCGGACCTCTCTCTCCCCGACGCTTAAGGCAGCCCTGCGATGCATCCCGGGCCAGGTCCAGTCGCTCTTTGGCGACTACTCGGCTGACGTCATAGCACAAGCAGTTGAGGAACGCAAGCAGGCTGTGTCCTTTGCGCCCAGGCCACCGCCACGCCCTGCTAGACCCCCACTTCGTTCCTTCCCCAGGCACAGACCCTATCCCAGACAATCGCCTTCCCGCACCGCACGGCCCGCCAAGCGACCTAATCTCCTCCCAAGGCCTAAGCCAAAACCCCATCAGCAAAATTTTCGGTTAGGCCAACAGTCACGCTCCCGGAGCTGACTAGGGAGACAGCCCGAGGGGGACTTAGATCAAGTAGCACCCCCCCTCGCCCTATCCCCCACCCACCAGCCCAGACCCTCGCCCCCCCTGGCGGGCAGCCTCTCCCGGCATGCCCACCAGTGGAGACGCATACGCCTCACCCCTGGATAGTGGCGGTGCTACAGGAAGGGTTTCGCCTTCCTTGGGCCCACGAGCGTCCCCCCCCTCATGCTATCTCCCCCTCCCTCCCCCAACGAACCCTCCCCCGCCAAAGCAGAAGCTCTTCGCACGGAAGTCCAAGACCTCCTCAAAAGAGGGGCCATCTCGGAGATTTCCCACCCAAACCCCGGCTTCTACTCTTTGTGATCCCAAAAGCCTCGGGAGGATGGAGGCCCATTCTAGATCTTTCGCCCCTCAACAAGTTCCTCAGGCCCACCAAGTTCAAGATGGAGACCCCCACCCAGATCCGAGACTCCATCCATCATCGCGACTGGGCCACATCCGTAGACCTGAAGGACGCCTATTTTTCAGATCCTGATTCACCCGGCCCACAGACGATTCCTACGGTTCGTCTGGCAGACCCCGGAGAGGCCTGCACGCATAGTGGACCTCATCTCCTGCCTGTCACAGGCACCCCACACCTCGGCCAGAACCCTGTCCTCCCTCCTAGGAATGATGGAGTCCCTGTCTCCCCTCATTCCCCTGCGGCGGGTCCCCAAACGCCAACTTCAGAGGGAGTTCCGCCGACGTTTGTCACAGACCTCCGACCGCTGGGACCAGGTCATTCCCCTCGGACACTGGTTCATTTCGGCGACGGAGGAGCAGCTCACTCCAGCCACTCTCTCCACCGGGGTCCCCATCTCCCTCCCAACCCAACCCAACCACTGGAACTTTATACAGACGCCTCCAACTTGGGCTGGGGGGCCCACGTGGAGGACAGTCACGCCTCGGGGAGTGGGAGCTGGAAGCGGTCAGGCTAGCCCTTCTCCAACTCCAGCACAAGGTCGCGCACCGACTTGTTCTCCTCCTCACGGACAATACGTCGGTAGCTTGCTATGTCAACAAAGGGGGAGAGGCCCGCTCCATAGGCCTCTCCCTCAGAACAGAGGCCCTCCTTCGCTGGTGTCGCGCAACCATTGGTTTGTGCCCATGATCGACCTGTTTGCCACCAGCTTCAACCATCACCTGCCCCTGTACGTCTCTCCCGTTCCAGATCCCCAGGCGGATGCAGTCGACGCACTATCCCTCCCCGGGACGGGCCTACTGGCGTATGCCTTTCCCCCTTCCCCATCCTACACAAGGTGATCAGGAAGGCAAGGCTGGAAAGACCCAGGCTGATCCTCGTAACGCCATGGTGGCCGACCCAGTCTTGGTTCCCGGACCCCAAGTCCCTCACCCACGTTCCCCCCCTCCGGCTCAGCCCTCGCTGGGACATGCTGAGACAACCCCGGTCAGGTCTTCCTCACTCCAATCCCAAGATGCTTCGCCTACACGCGTGGCTTCTATGCCAGCCCAACTGCGAACATCTGCATCTACCCCCCACTCGGAGAGACCCCAGTCCGTCCTAGACACACTAGCCGGGGCAGGGGCCTCTCAGGGATTACGGGACTTCGCCTCGGCATCTCGCAGAGCCAGCACCGAATCCCTCTACAACTACCGTTGGGAGAGATGGATAACCTGGTGCTCAGATAACTCTGTTCCCCATTACTGCCCCTCCAACATCCAAATAGGAAATTTCCTCTCCCACCTATCCTCTTCCCTTAAGCTGTCGGCTGGCTCCATTCGGGGCTACAGATCAGCTATCTGCACTACCATTCGTCAACTGGGGGGCCCTTCTTTTGACAATGACTTTCTCCTCAGAGAGGTGTCTAGAGGAGTTGCTCTACGGGAAGCTCAGTCCCCTAGGCGCATTCCCCTCTGGGACCTTTTTACGGTCCTCGATGCCCTCAGAAAAACCCCTTTTGAACCCATTGCTTCTATTCCTTTTGACCTCCTCTCCTTTAAGACCACCTTTCTCCTCGCCCTGGCCTCGGCCAGAAGACGAAGTGAGATTCACGCCCTCAGCGGTGACCCCACAGATATCGCCTTCCACAGGGACGGCTCAGTCTCTCTCAAGTTCCTTCCGGAGTTCTGACATCTTGGGAAAGGGAGAAAAAGATGGAGACATGGACCTTTGCCCTCCAGGTGTCTCAGGTACTACTGGGAACGCACACGCCCCAGGCGCTCCTCCCAGAGACGACTCCTTATCTCCCTCAACCCCAACAATACTAGAGATATCTCGGCGGGAACTATCTCCAGGTGGCTCTCCAAGACGGTGAGATCTACCTACGCTCAGGCGTACAAGGATCTCCCTGTCCTATCACCCAGGGCCCACGAGGTCAGAGCACTGGCCACTTCCACAGCGTTCCAGTACTCTGTCCCCGTGCGCCACCTGCTGGAGGCAGCCTACTGGCGTTCGGAAAATCCCTTCATTAATTTTTACCTGAGGGATATCCGCATGACCAGAGCTGATGGGTCTAAGGGGATTTCCTTTGTGGCGGCCAATGCAGCCATATCGGTCAACCCCAAGAACCACTAGGGCGCTCGCCCTCCTCCGATTCCTTTAAATTCTGCTATGGTCTGACATGGTAAAGTATATGACGCCAAAATGGGGAGTTTGTGTTATACTCCCTGTTTGGCTAGTATACTTACCATGTCAGACTCTAATTCCCTCCCTACCTTCCCCTCTGGCGCCAAGGTTCTCGGGGTCACCATACACCAGGCCTCGCTGAATGACTTATAGGAAGTTGACACTGGCTTCTTCCGGGGCCGGAAGTGGGGTGACATCACGTGACTGTCTTATGACTGCATTGGCCACGGAAAAAATTCGGCCTGACAGAGCTGGCTAACTGCCGTTGAATGCTATGGTCTGACATGGTAAGTATACTAGCCAAACAGGGAGTATAACACAAACTCCCCATACCTGTCTGAGCATTGCAGATATAGTACAGTACTTAATAGTGAAGAATAAGAAAGTTAGATTTGCTGAGGGTATGAACAAGCCCTGACAGTCCTTAGTAGTGAAGAATAGGAACACCAGACTGTCTGAGTGGCAGAAATCATCTCCAGCAGTACAGTATGGTTGTGTGTGTGTATGTGTGTATATTTGCATGTGCGAGAGAGAGAGGGTGTATGTGGGGTAATGTAGCTAGAAGTCTGTGATTCTGTGTGTGTTCTCACAGTGCCATGGAGGACGGCTGCCCATTGTGGAGTCAATGGACCCAGTCGCTCGGAATGTGGAGTTCATGCCCACCAAGACCCCTTATGACCCTCGCTGGATGCTGGCGGGGCGCAGAGTCCCTGGTCAGTGGGTCTTCACTTGTATCTTATCTAGCTTCAGCTGTAGGATCTTCCCCAGTGCTTTTGTTGTGTTAGAGTTGGAGTAGGGATAGGGGCAGGAAGGGATTAAGCTGTGAAAAATGCCATCTTAATTGTAACTTTGGTAGCTATGAAATTATTCCCCCACCGCCTATCCACCCACCTCAGTTCCTTTGTAGCATGTAGGTGGGGCGGGAAGTCCTTGGATCTTTCACTCTTAAACAGCATTCACTGTCTGAAAATTCTGCGCTTGAAATCTCTCTCTCTCTGTTTCCCAGGATGTTTGCACTGTCTTTCCTCTTCTACTGTTTCTGGTTGAAAATTATCATTCTTCTGTCTCGTGCATAATTTTGATTGTAACTCAGCTGGTCATAGAATTCACTTTGTTACCATACATCAATCCGAATGAGTTTTAAACTGCATGTTCATTTATTTGAGCAGAGTGGCAACAATATTATGAGTGGCAGCAATATCATGAGTGACATTAATTGTAACTTTTTTCTTGAACCATAATATAATGTAGAGAATCAGGTGAATGTTGCATACCCAAAGTGGACAAGAAAGTATGTAACTATGTGGATGATAATATAGATATGCATTTGAAATAAATCGTTTTTTTTTTTCCTCGTAAAAGTCACACATGGATTAAAAAAGGGAATCAATGGTATGAAGTTATGGCAATGTTTAAACAGATATCCCACATTCATCTGATATACAGCTGGCTTTCAGTTGCAGTATAGTCATAAAGGATCTACTTGCAGTGTTTTGCACTATGGGAATAGCAAGCTGTGAAAGGGTTCAACAAAACAATCATGTGTTTATCTGTCCTTGGCTATCCCCTCTCAGAGACCAAGCAGTTCCAGGCGGGGTTCTTTGATGTGGGTTCCTTTGACGAGATCATGAAGCCGTGGGCGGAGACTGTGGTGGTGGGCAGGGCCAGACTGGGCGGCATTCCTGTGGGCGTGGTGTCCGTGGAGACCAGAACTGTGGAACTGACCGTGCCTGCGGACCCAGCAAACTTGGACTCTGAGACCAAGGTGAGTTCCCTGGTACATTGTAAGTCATACATAAGCTTGGCGTACACACACATATCAATGCTGTGAAACTTTCCAGTAACAGGATATATATGGGTCAGAAAAGAATGTGTGAAGTCACGGAAAACACGGGGCTTTTTTTTTCGTCTTTTTTTTTTTTTTTTCAGACAGTAAGATTTGGGCTAGGAGTCAGGACGAAAGACAGATAGCTTTCTTGCTGAATGAGAACAACAAAATGTTGCAAAGGCATGCTCAGGTCAACAGGATCACAATCAGAACCAGAAAAGAATTCATTTTAGTTCTATTTAAAAAGTAAGACCATACCAGCAAGTGAAGAAACAAGGCATGAGAAACACTCGTGTTCTGACTGTGTTGTCAAGGAAACAGCTCACTGCTTTGAAAACAGTGCAGTTTAGGGGATGGATTTGCTCAATGTTTTTTTTCTCTGCTTTTTGTGCAGTTAACACTTATAATAAGATTAAGATTAAGGTGAGAGAACATGTTGAGGAAAGTCAGGGAATTAGTATTGATATTGCTGTGAGAGCCCAGAAATAAAAACCTCCTTAAAATAAAAGCTCCCACTCTTTTTTGTTTTTATCTGTATCTGGTTTAGTTCATAGGAAAGACTACCTCACTTCAACAGATCTGTGTTAGAAGAAAGTTGTCGTCTTTGTTGATTTGAGTACAGCAGGCTTTGACTGTACATATGTATGTATACACAAATGCTTCAATATTTCTGCATTGCTTAACTGGTGTTCAGGTGATCCAGCAAGCTGGCCAGGTGTGGTTCCCTGACTCGGCCTACAAAACAGCGCAGGCCATCAAGGACTTTGCCCGGGAAGAACTTCCGCTCTTCATCTTTGCCAACTGGCGGGGCTTCTCTGGCGGCATGAAAGGTAGCATCCACAGCTGTCTGTCCGTGGCATGAAACACTGTAGGTTGTGGTGAACGCTTATGTACTGAGACAGAGGTCTGGGGTTAAAGTGAAGATTCAGAATGTGACTTGGTCAGACAACATTTTGTGTGTTTTCAAACATGATGTGTCCTTAATTACGTAATTGTTTGTGTCTGTTTTGTAATTGGGCACACTTAGAGTTGAATTGTGGAGTGCTTGGCCAGCTGTTGCCCATCTTTGGACATCAGGAAGTTGTCATCCACCCTCTCCTTAATCAGTCTGTGTATCTTCATCTGTCCTCCTCTCTCTGTCTTTCTTTCTACTGTTTTCACACTGTTCTGCATAATTATCTAATCTGTAACATTTACACTGTTGTTTTCAGTGCTGTTATGTGGTGTTCAGATATTCTTCATAAAGGGCTCGAATGAACCATCTCAATCTGAATTTTTGTTGTTTTTTTTTACTCCTATTTCTGTCATTTCCACTGTCGTCCCCTGTAGATGGTTACATGACAATGCTTGGCATATTGCTGTCAACAGACATGTACGACCAAGTGCTGAAGTTTGGGTCGTACATCGTGGATGCCCTGAGGGAGTACCAGCACCCCATCATGATCTACATCCCTCCCTACGGAGAGCTGAGAGGAGGATCCTGGGTCGTGGTGGACCCTACCATCAACCCTGACCACATGGAGATGTTTGCTGACTCCCTAAGCAGGTGGGGTTTGTGTGGGAGGACCCAAAAATTATACTTGATTCAGTCTCCTAAGAAAAAAAGAATAATAGAATTGTGGAAGTGGATTCAGACAAGTCCAGTGTGTTAATGGAGGTCATGACCAGAACCCTGTGGTGACAGGCGGAATACTTGCACCTTATGTTTGTTGTCAGCAAAACTTTCATTTGTTCAACTCATGCCTGTAGGCACCCGGTTTTCAACCATGTATTTTCAGATCTGTCAGAGGGCCCTCAGGGAAACTTAACTGATTACCCCTGTCCTTCCCTTTCCCCCCAGCAAACACCCGCTTTTGCGCTCCTCCACCCCCCCACCCCCTTTTCCTTTTTGATACAATTCACATAAATAACTGTTTGGAGCCCTACCTGCTTCTTCTGCCATTACTTTGAGTTTGTGTTTGTTTGTTTGGTTTTCTATAGTAATTTTGGGAAAGGGGAGGAGGGCGTAACAATTTTCGTATCTTCAGAATTCGATTGTTTTCTTTCATAGAATGGAAGAATGAGAATCACACATATAGAAACTAGAAATGCAAACCGAAAATTAGCTTTGTGATATTAACTATGAGAGGAATTTGAAATTCAGCAGTGTTGAGAACCCTGCTTCTTTTAAATCTTTATTTTCATTGTGAAATTTTCATATATCACTTATCCTATGAGATTCTAAAAGCTATACATTTTAAGTAAGCAAAATCGCGAAAAGGAAGCAATGCAAACCAAGGTGTGGGCGCATGTTTGTATACCTGACATCTGAATTTAGGATGACAGATTCCCTTCAGAAAAAGCTTGCTCCCAACTTCCAACCCTCCAAAATACCGCCATGATCAATTTCACCTGTATGGAGGTATGCGCAAAATTTGTCTAGAACAGATGGATTGATTGGTACTAACATTATTTTATTACCCCAATTTTTGGTGAACCAAAAGAAATAATATGTCTTTTATTTTCAGTTAAACCTACTGAGCTTGCATTTGATCAAGTTCCACCAGTTCCTCAAAAGTTCTTAAGTTGCCTGTATCTATGTAAAGCTGGTTAAGTGTGTTCACATACTTCACTCTTCAGACATGAACACTGTCTGAAATCCTGTCCACTAGGGGAGGTGTGCTGGAACCAGAAGGCACCGTGGAGATCAAGTTCCGGCGCAAGGACTTGGACAAGGTCATGCGGAGACTGGACCCCCAGCTCAAGCAGATGACGGAGCAGGTGTCGGGCACGGATGTCACGCCAGAGAAGCGCACGGAGCTGCAGAAGCAGATCAAGAAAATGGAGGACGGTCTGGCACCGCTGTATCACACGGTGGCCTTGCACTTTGCAGATCTTCACGACACCCCCGGCCGCATGGAGGAGAAAGGGGTGATCTCTGTAAGTGGCACAGGGGTTTCAGTCCAGTGTGTTTGTGTGTGTTGGTGTACCAGTGTTTGCCCCTGATTACCTCATTTGTGCTGTATGTTCTGATCGGATTTAAGTACAATTGGACTAAAAGACAAAAATTATATTCAGTATGTTATCCTCCCCAACTGCGAAGGGAAGAGGGGGTGGGATGGTATGGGATGAGTAAGCTCAGTTTGTTGTTGTATGACTGCATGTCTTTTGTCAGCTTCAGTTTTTCAAGTTCTTTCATAGGAAAACTGAGACCCTTCACTTGGGAGGGTAGGCCATTGATAACAAGTCATGAGCAGATTCGGCTCTTGGCTGTCCTTTCTGCCTCTGTTGAGTTGGGTAACAGGTCATGAGCAGATTCGGCTCTTGGCTGTCCTTTCTGCCTCTGTTGAGTTGGGTAACAGGTCATGAGCAGATTCGGCTCTTGGCTGTCCTTTCTGCCTCTGTTGAGTTGGGTCTCTTTCTCTTCGGCTCTGCCTCAGTGTCTCTTCACTTGTTTCTGGGTCATCCCCTCTTTTGCTCTGTTGGTTCCAGTTCAGACCCACATGGGTGGTGTTGGTTTGCTGGCTTTCTGAGGGCATGTTCAATCCAGCCCTGCTTCTTCCTCAGGATTTGTGTGGTTACTGGTTCCTGTCTGGTCCTTTTTCATTTCTCTTTGTTGCTGATTTTGTCTGTCAGCTGGATGTTAAAAACGTGTCTCAGACAGGTATCGGTAAAGGCCTGTACCTACCATTGCATCGCTTCCGTGTCTCAGAGCCGTGCACCAGGACTTTGCTTTGGTGTGGGTGGGGAAAACCTTGATTTCCTCTATAAAATGTGTGAATGTGCACACTCCACTTCACTTCTGCCTCCTCACTGAAGAGGGAGAATGTGAAGAGAGCCCAGAACGCATGCAGCATGTTTAACACTATGGGAGAGAAGCAAACTCTTTGGAGAAGGGGATGATCTCTGTGAATGGGTGAAGGGGATATACTCTGTACTGTGCACCCTGTACATGCACATTTCACAGTTTTGTGTGTGTGTGTGTGTGTGTTTCAATGGGTCCATGTGATTCAGTGAGTGTTCCAGTGGTTTCCTTAATGGAGTACCTGCATAATAGTTTGGGGAAAAAAAATGAGGTGGTTGAAACTCTTTCATCCTTCAACATTTGAAGCATAGGGGAGCCTGTGTGTGCTTTTTTTTTTTTTTTTAGCTCAATGGTAACAATTTTAGAGTGGTTTGAATTGCTCATTTTACAATCTTTACAGAGCACATATATATACAAACATCAGCCCTGCTCTCAATGACTGACTTTTTTTTTTATCTAAATCTCTAGATCTCTGAATTATCACAATTGATTCCTGTTGAATAGTGGAACATTATTGCCAGATCATGGTGATTGAGACTCTGGATAAAAAGAAAAGGAAAAAGAAAAGAAAAGAGAAAGGAAGAAAAGAAAAGAAGATCATAAAACATTCTCAGCATTCTCAGACTATTTTTGAGCAGTCAAAAGGAAGTTCACAAGAGTTCTTTCTCTTCCTCACTGTCATTTGTACAGATACTTTGGTAAGAGTTTCAAAAAACTTGTTTTTTACGTAGAGAAGTCAGGTTCAGCGACACTTGACCTCTAACTTGTTATAGGGCACAAAAGGTGTCTCATTTTCACTCTATCTTTGAGTGACCTTTTTTTTTTTGTTTTGTTTTGTTTCTTGAGAACTGCAGGTACTACATTCAGGAATCTGTTGCAGGAGGTGATCCAGTGGCAGCAGAGTCGTCAGTTCTTCTACTGGCGCTTACGACGCCGTCTACTGGAGGCTCAAGCCCGCAGGAAGATTGAGACCGGGGATTATCGCCTGGGATCCCGTGCACACCTGGACTCCATTCTCAACAGATGGTTCACCGAGGACCAGGGCACTCTTAATGTTAGTGTTTTGTGTGTGTGTGTGCATGTGAGAGAGAGAGAGAGAGAGAGAGGGAGGGAGGGAGGAGGAAAGATCCAATGAGAAAGAGTTTATGGGTGTGTATAATTTTGAAAAGGAGGATATTGTCAGAGTTAGGAAAATTATTGACATAAGCACCAGAGTAAAGGAACAGGGAGATGGTGGTAGGATCTTCTTGGAGAGGTTGAAAAGTTAACATGATTGAACCCAGCTTTTCCTCAGTGCTGTTAGAGAATAGTATGGAGACTGAGGAACTCTCAGAGACAGCAGAGGTGAATGCAAGGTGTTGGTGGGGATGGAAAGGAGGGAGGAGGGTGTGAAGTAGGGTAGGAAGTAAGGGCAGGAGAAGAAGACAGGATGAGAAATGGGGCAGTAGGGGAAATGATGAGGGAAGGGGTCAGTGACAGGCATTGAGGCCATTGGAAAGATGTTCCTAGGTGGGCTAGATAGTGGATTCCATGCTTTCTTTACACTCTCAGACACGCAGTATGTTTATACATGTACATACACTCATGTGCAGACATGTATTTATTTCATATACATTCCACATAAACACACACACACACCTGAAAGGAAACCCTAAAGATTGATTTCATTTTGCATATAAGTACACTATAGACACTCGCATATGCACACCAAAAGGAAAAAAAAACGAAAGATGGATTTCATTGTGCATGCACATGATCGATGTTCATATCAGATTTATGTGTATGGAAGCAAAAGTTTTGGCAGTTCTACAAAAAATCAGGGAAGCTTTTGATGGGAATACAGATTCTGCTTGTATACACCAAACCATCCTGTAATCAAGACTTGTCAACTGTGAAGACTTAACCTGCCAGTTTACTCTGTATTTTTGCAATGTTTGTGTTGCAGGATGACACAAGTCCGATGACTGTGTGTGTGAATGTGTGTGTGTAGCATGCACTCACGCGCTCAAACAGGCATGAATATATCTGAATGTGAACAAGAGATGCCTCAAATTTGAGAATGTTGTAGTGGGGAAAAATGTTAAAACACGCTTGTGCATATGGAACAATAACAGAGCCTTGCCCCAGACTGAAATTGCACAGATGTGTATATGAATGACTGGTCTTGTTGTCGCCATGCCAGGCCTACCAGTGGGAGGATGACCAGAAAGTGGTGAGCTGGCTGGAGACACAGCTGGAAGGGAAGGAGGGCCACACCCTGCTGCACGACAACATCCAGTGTCTGCACAAAGACCACCTCAAGGCCCATGTCAGAGGGTTAGTGCTCTGTCTGTACAGTTTGTCTCTACAAAAACCACCTCAAGACCCATGTCAAAGGGTCAGTGTTCTGTCTGTACAGTTGGTCTCTACAAAGACCACCTCAAGGCCCATGTCAAAGGGTCAGTGTTCTGTCTGTACAGTTTGTCTGTACAAAGACCACCTCAAGGCCCATGTCAAAGGGTCAGTGTTCTGTCTGTACAGTTTGTCTCTACAAAGACCACCTCAAGGCCCATGTCAAAGGGTCAGTGTTCTGTCTGTACAGTTTGTCTCTACAAAGACCACCTCAAGACCCATGTCAAAGAGTCAGTGTTCTGTCTGTACAGTTTGTCTCTACAAAGACCACCACAAGGCCCATGTCAAAGGGTCGGTGTTCTGTCTGTACAGTTTGTCTCTACAAAGACCACCTCAAGGCCCATGTCAAAGAGTTGGTGTTTGTACAGTTTGTCTCTACAAAGACCACCTCGAGGCCCATGCCAAAGAGTTGGTGTTCTGTCTGTACAGTTTGTCTCTCGACCAGTGTGTGAAGATTTTTCTTCTCCTCACTTTCCCAGCTATGTTTGATGTTGTCACTCGATCTAAGTATGAAAGACAAAAATAGTACAAAGTGATCATTCATCCATGCTTGGATTCACTGAGCTTTCATGTCAAAAGTGGAGAAATTTTGTCTTCATTTTACAAAGGACAAAATGTTTTGCAGTCACATCAATAACTGGACAAAGACATACACATTTTACAATTAAAAGTTGTTTTACAAAGCACTGATCAGTCCAAACAAATGCCTTATCCCCACTTGGTGTGGAACATTGCCATATCTACAGGATCAAAAAAAAAAAAACTTGCATGAAATTTGTTTATAGTTTGTCAGTATCTCACACTGTATGAAGTCTTATTTTTTTCACTTGTGAAATATACTGAACAGGAAAAGAAGTGCAAATTCAAGGGCCCAACAAACTTGATCAACTTTTATTTACATTTCAAATTCAGATCGATAGATTTCTGTGGAAAATGGTTGAGCGAGACCTCGTTTTATTGTTTTTCATTTACATTTTCAAATTGTCTTTCCTTTACATTTTCAAGAAAATGTTCAGTGCATTCATAAAGTATGGATGGTGTCATCAAACTCAAGTGTGATATGAACTGGGGTTTCAGCATCTTTTCAGTATATTCCTGTTCCATTACCTTTCCCATGGCTATATGGAATCGATTTTGACAATGTGATATCCCTGGTATGGCCTCCTGAGGTTAGTTGGGCTATAAACAAAATGGATGATTGAATGAATCAGTTTTAAGAAACTGACAAACCTTACACGGCCCACTGTAGCCAGCTGGGCTCCAAACATGAATTGAATTGTTCCTATGGCCAGGGTAGGTATCCTGGAAGATGACAGGGTCATCGGAAGCCTGTTCAATCCAGTCCTACTCCAGATCATGATACAGCAGATGGTGTGCTGTTGGATGTTGCTCTCAGTACTCCTCTGGTTGTACTTTCACCACATTTTTTGTATGTGACTGTTGCGATGGCGGATGCAGTGACAGCTTTCATCAGTAATTGGGACACTTGCCATCACCACCAAGTCCGCTGCTCAGCCCTCTCCAGTCAGTGTTGACTGTGCCGTGGAGTCGGCATTGGTGGCCTTGCAGTACAAACAGCTATACAGCTGTCGTTCCGACTGCCTGCGTCATGTGTTGTCCCCGCAGCAGCAGGAAGAATAGTTCAGGCAAGCGATGGCCTTAGATTTGGAGGTCTTGTCAGGCAGTAGTCACGCAAGGTTGTCCGTGTCTGGTGCCAGCACAAGGATAGTCAAGACTGCCTTCGTCCATCCCACACTCCCACCCTTTCCTGTGCTGTGTACGAAAAAAAGTTCAGATTATTCTGTTTTTGTGTGGGCTGCACACACACACACACACAGGGAAGTTTGATTTTAAAGTAGTGAAGTGGGTGTATTTTTGGTATGGCAGACATGATTTTTACAGGTTATATGCCAGGCACTGTGCTGACTTGTGTCAGCCAAAAATGTTTGCTTAACCAGCCGCCGTGGCGAAGTGGTTAGCGTCGCGGACTCCCGGCTGAGAGGTCGTGGGTTCGAATCCCATCAGACTCATGTGGGTTTTTCTGCCTCGACTGGCTCCTACCCAGAGTTGAGTTTGCTGTGGACTCAGTTGGGAAGACTGGGACCACACAGTCAAGTTTCATCCACTTAATGGATGCGTTTCTGAGAGTGTTGTTCAAATTTCCTGACCAACACTGCAGGTGCCTGTATCTCTCGGGCCTGGTTGATGCCAGGATATATTATGAAAGGAAGCGTAGAGTACAGCCCTGTCATGTAGTCTCAGACCGAAATGGAAATCCGTAGCATCATCTTAATCATCCTCATTCTCATCGATCAGCATAAAAAAAAAAATGCCTGAGATTCTGTGGCCCTTCATGCCCCTGCTCTCATGGTAACCTCAATTTCGATGTCCTCTCCACATCTGTGGCCATGGTTTGGTTCCGTCGGGGTCACCAGTATCGGCAAGTCCATGGGGGCTGTCGTTGGACGGATGTGGTGGTGCCCTCCAGAGGGAGAGCTCACTCACGCCAGCTCCACGACTAAGCATTTATTGTCGTCAGTAGGGGGCTTAGTAGGTGGTGTCCTGCGTATGTTAGATCAGAACAGGCGCCACTGAACACCACCGAAGTGACTCGGCAGCAGTGCAGTTGTCTCCTCCGGTGGGTTGCCTCTTGACGACTTGACATTGACTGCTCCCTGTGGATTGCCGATGCCGGGGCTGCAACGGGGCCGACCGGGCTGTAGCTGTGGACGGGGTGTCAGAATGAGCGGCGTGGGTGCACTGCCTCTAAGGTGGCGCAGATGTTGGGACAGCAAAACAAAAAAAATGTTTGCTTACACTGCACCCCGATTGCGTGAAATCTGACATTGTCACATCTCACAGCTGTGTTTCTTTTGCAGTTCAGTATTTGTCCAAGGCTGACCAGTGCTTTGGCTTCATTTGTAGGTCAGGCACCTGCTGAATCTTGTCCATGAAGCTCTCTCGCCAATTTTCTTCTTTTCAGGATGTTCATTTCTGTATTCAAGGTGTAAACTAAGCGTATTATGGTCTCATTGCCTTGCAAATGTGTAATGTATAATGACTGCTTACCATGCAGCAACATGTCACTGATGAAACTGCAACATATTTTAGTACTTATCAGTAATTTTACATTTTGTTTTATTGTGACAGGGTGCTTGATGACAATCCCGACATTGCCATGGATACTGTGGCCCACATGATGCCAGTTCTGACAGCGGCACAACGCACGGAACTCGCTCGACTCCTGGCCTCTGTGGAGAGCTCTGACCCTCCCTCAACTTCACCCTCTGAATAAGCTGGATGACTTTTAAGGGGGGTGGGGGGGGGGGGGGAACTGTGTTCATTACCTGTTGACTGCCATCAGGGAGCAGCATGCTGTGGTTTGTTGTTGGTAGCGAGGGCCAGGGGCTATCAATTGTTGGGGCCATGGATGTGTACGACTGTTTGTGTGAGCACACAGAGAATTGAGCTTGGAAGTTGGGGCAGTTGGTCATGACAGTTCTGCGCGCTTGAGCACATTTACTCGATTTTGCCAGTGCAGATCCATTGAAACACATCTTTTCCCTTGGATAGAGACACAGGGGAATAAAGAAAGATGGAAGAATGAACAAGGACTGTAAAAATGCATGTTTCGGAAGCTGTAAATATCAAATCAAAAAAAGGAAACTCGTTTTTTGTTGTTTTTTTTGCATGCGAGATATTTTGTTCCCTGCCCCACCTCATAACAATCCTCTGCATTATTTTTCTGGAAGCAGTGCGCTTGCCTGAATATAGAGGTGCATGGTACCTTGGTATGGCACAAACATGGTTGTTGCTGTTTTGCGCAGTGATTGAGTTGGTCCACAGTGAGTGCAGGGCAAGTCCGGTAGAACAAGAAGCAACTGTGATACTACTAATCAAAACTAGACATTGAAGAGCGTAGTGCTTGTCTGCTCAGGGATGTGTGCAAATTTGTACATGCAAATACAAGATTTTTAATGCCATGTCCAACCCATCCCCATCCCCTACCCCCCACCTGTGACAAAAGGCATGAAGCGTAAACCATGACAGCATAAGCATACACTGCAGAGTCTGATCTTGCTCTATTGTTGTAGTTGCCTCCGACATGTAGACAGTGCTGCAGGCATCGTTATCAATCATTGTAAACGTGTGACATGGTGGTGCAATGCTTTTTTACTTAGCGGCAAAGAACTGGAGACTTCACTTCTGATAAATGTGACATGAAGCATGATCTCTTTCGTGGCAACTGACTTATGGGTTTTTTTGTTTGTTTTTTGGGGGGCGCGGGCAGTGTGGGGGGATGGGGGATTACTGTTGTCATACGCACTAGTTTTGCCATTTTGAAATATGTTGTGAGCAAAAGCTGTTGCTACAGGGGGATACTTTTTTTTTTTGCAGCAGTATCATGCCTATACTTGTTTTAGGAATATAACTGGGAATATATATTTATGCTGAATGTGTGTGAGAGAGAGATCATTCTCATTCATGTTAAGTAAAAACAACACAGAATGAATGCTTTTTGTTACCAAAGATGCCAAGTTTCATCTAAGAACTAGTTATCATCATAAATTCTGTCATGGTACTGGCAGTGATCGATTTCATTTTTTTCAGTGTTTTCATTTTTTTTTCTGTCATCATTTGAAGATTCATCTGCTTACATCACTTTCTGCAGTGTCCATTTGCTGAAGAATGGGACCCTACAGTCACTAGTAAAGAATTTCAGGGCTAACTGCGTGTGTGTGGTAGAGGGAACTGGATCTTTTTGTCACCAGAAATAGAAGGCTTGAATTTGGGGTTGAAGTTGCATGTGTGTGTGTGTGTGGTGTGTGTGTGTGTGTGCAATTTGAGAATGAATCTTGCAGAATGTAATACGAAGGTTTCAACACCAGTATGTGTGGTTGGGGAATGGACTATTTTGGCCTCAAAATGGGACACTGAAGTGGTTAATCATCCCTATTAGGCTAAACGCATGTGTGCTGGGAGAAGAAGGGAATGATTTGGGATGCAAGAGAGCTCTCTTGAATTGCTACTTATGACTATGAGGCTGGTTGAGTGGAAGGGAATGGATTATTTTCGTTTTCAGAAAAAGTTTGGAAGAAAATGATTTTACCTTGCTCAGCAAATTATTGCCGGATGTTTCACTGATCTACCAGTCTTTCTATTGCATGGGCTGAGATTAATTTCATTTATTTATTCATCTGAGAACACTTACTAAAGAGACATTGGTTATCTCTGTGATTTTTTTTTTCAATGACTTCCCCACTCCCACCCAAACACTATGGGAGAAATGTGGGAGAATGAATGTGTGTATGAATTTGAGGAAAGGAGAGGGGTACACATTTTTTTTTGTAAAAATTGAAGATGTTTATTTACCTGTTTTAAGAAGTTGAGAAAAACTGCTTGAATAAAAACACTTTTTAAAAACGACTAATCATATGTGATGTGGATGCATCATCTTGCTATAACAGCAGGCTGATACAATTTTGTTTTTGTTGGTCTGTCAGTAGAACAATTGATGCATTACTGGTGTGGTTGTTGTTGTTGTTCAGTGTTTGTCACATGTATTTTACAAAGAAAAATCTAATACATTCATGACCAAAAATTGCGAACATTTTGAAAAAGAGTAATATAAAACACATTTGAGAATAAAAGTAACACAAAAAGTAAACTGTATGTATTGCTGCATGAGTGTGTATGTGCATGCAAGATGTTAAATCAGCACAGAAATATTACATAACAGCACACACTTTAACATTTCCAGTACAAAGAACAAATTTTGTTTATTGCGAAGACTGTCATTCATATCATGCAACAAAACAGGCCGAATACAATTATGCTGGACATGTGGATAAAAAATAGTTGTCCAAGATTCTGCATCACATCAGTCAAAAACTTAACACACCACTCCAGACTACTCCTTTATATATCGGCTAGTATCACTCTGCAGCCAAACCTTGATGCAGCACAACAAAACCCAACAATATTGTTACGACTGAAAACATGCATCCGGCTCAAGGGCAACTGCAACATCTTTACGATCATCAGTTTGTTATTCTCATGAGTATCACCATGTTTTGAACAAATGTCTGAACAGTAATGAATCAAAGAGAAAGAAAAAGACTGTATAAAACAAGTTGATAAATAAAACCAGACATGTTGAACCAGAGAAAATCCAGTTACAATATTCAGAGTTGAACATGACTCTTGGTCAACATTCACTCAGCAGAATTAAAGAAACCTGTGGTTCTTAGAGGAGAATGATCACGTGTGTGATTCTTGGATATGTTTAAGGTTCCATGAGGATCAGCACATGTGAGGTCTCTTTTTTTCTTCATTTAAATTTGCTGACTTCAGTTAATAGCATCCAGAAACTGTGAGACTAAGCACACACAATCATGTAGAAGTGAACAAACACAAGTGTGCTACCTATGAATCATTAAATACTTGATAAAAAATAAGAGCAAGATTATACATCAAGCAGCGCATGTGCTGAGAAGTATGTGTTTCAACATGAAATAGTCCTGTTTACTCTGTAACATTTAGACATTTCGTCCAATAAAATAACTTCTATCACAAAAATTTGAAGCACATCATGGCACCATTCTTTAACATTAAATGGCCAGTGAGATTTGGATTGTTAGAGCAACTTTATTACAGTATAATATCATGTCACAAATGTCAGTGTTGCGAAGATTGTTCATGTGTTTCAAATGAAGGACAATGTTTATCAATAGCCCAATCTTCCAGGATGAGAATGGACAACAGAAAACTGATGCTTCATAATTAAAACTGCTTAAAAAAAAAAAAAGGAACCCTAGGAAGCAAACGAACAACACACAGAAGATGGAGGTGAAAAGAAACTTGATTACAACATCTGTCTCATTTCTAGTTGACTGAATTCTACATCACCACTCCAAACAGTTCACTGAACATGACTACAGATCCAACTGAAATAATATCCTATGGCAACCAACTCAAAAACATTTGTGATCAGACAACACTTGCATACTAAAATGTTGATATGCTGGAGGGCAAAGGTTTTCAACGAAAGGCCAGCACACTGAACACGGAGCAGGACTAATTAATGAAGGGGTGAGGGGCAGAGAAGGGAATAGGAGGGGGGAGGGAACCGATGACAAAACAAGATGCAAAATCTTAGCAAACCAACTTCCCAACAACAAACTGTTAAATGTGGCACTTAAAGCCTTTTCCAATACTTTTTTATTTATTTTTTATAAGTACAATGTATTGTTCAGACAATTTCGTTGTTCAGCAAGAATCACAGTGGTATAAAAAGCAGTAGATGTCTTGTATGTTTATCAATAATACTTTTTTTTAATTCAAAATTTAAGATTTTGATCACAAATTATTATAACACACAAGTCACAAACCCCATCCCTGACGAATTTCATTTCAGTGAGAAATGCAGAATGCTTTAAGTATACAAGAAATACTAGCTCTTAAAAAGCACATACTTCTTGAACGGACAGAAACCATCACCATCAGCAAGAGATTTAATAGAAAAGGCAGACCATAGCACTGACTCTTCTCCTGTCTGCTGTTCTATTCCTGGTAGACTTGGCAAATAAAAACGAAAACAAAAACACATGTTGGCAAGATCTTCAACATATGCAGAATGTCGTCAATGGGCAAAAGAATCTCTTATCTCTCCCATTGTCCTCCCCTCTCTAAACAAAACATGTCATGAGAAAATACATATGCATGCCACACTTTATGAACTATGGCAAATTATGTGTGGCTTTTTTTTTTGTCTTAATATTCTTTAAGTCATCACATGCCAATATAAACTCTAAAATCAAAACCCTTCAGTTTAAATCTTTGCATTCCATGTAAAGCCATATTGTCAGGATGTCGATGAACTGTCATTGAATTCACTTGATACAAAAATCTGACTAGTAACTCTCTGACTGAATTTTAGAAATAAATGATTCTACACTCACCACATTTTGTTTGATTGCCATCGTTTGTGTTCATTTCTAATAGGATGCAAGCGACCCTTGAGGTACCAAGTGAACTCAACAAAGTGTCCAATACTGTTAAACTAGCATGAAGTCGATCTCATCTTGCAGCATGAGAACACGCAACACACACGCACAAAAACAAAAGGAAAAAATACACATGGGCTTGTATCTGCAAACTGAAAAATGAGGAACCTCACCTGTTCAAAAGATGAGGATGATTCCAGCTGTGAGTGAACAGTAGGCACCACCCTAAAAATTTGCTTTCACCCTCCTTCCCCTCTTTCTAACCTCTCCTATGCTGCATTTCAGACTCCCCATCTTTCACCCTAATCCTCCCTCCCGCCTTCACTTTGCTCATGATATGCCATCTCCATCCCTCCGCGAAGAACCTCATCTTTATGGCACGATTGTTTTACAACATTGGTCGTTTCATTTCACCTAACAAGCCATGGAAAGCTGCCCTATATCACAGTGAATGAACACTCAAAGGCATTGATTAGATTGTTAGTTTAAAAAAAAAATGATTCAACACCAGAAAATAATGGAGAAAAGCCTAAGTGTCAAATAACAAATGTATGTTAAACATCTGGTTTTAAAGCAAAAAACATACTTCATTATTCAACTGCTTGTGAAAAATATGCTTTTCTGTTTTCTCTTTTGAGAAAAAGAAAGTCTAGACCCCAGCTCACATGTTTTAGGGAATCTCTATTGATCTTCTTCTCTATAGCTGTGCCTCATGGTACAAAAGAGCATGAACCCATACCATAAATAAATACAAACGTGATCAGAATTAAGGCCCATGAATTAAAAAAAAACAACCACCAAAAACTGGCAGTCAAATCACACATCTTTCAACGACTGTGGATGCATTTTTCATGTGGTTATGACTGTTCTCACTTTCATATACAGAACCAAATGTGGCATTATACAGCCCATTTCTTGCTTTGACAATTAACATTATCAATTCAAAAAAAAAAAAAAAAAAAGGAAAATAATTCATAACACATGCGCAGTGGACAGATGGACAGACAGACAGACACGCATGTGCATGCACGCACACACACACACACACACACACACACACACGCGCCTGACTTGGGCCGAGGTTGGAGAACTTAAAAATGGGCAGTTTGTACCTCATAGTCTTTTGTCTGGTTATTATACTTACCTCATGGAACTGCTCCAAGCTGCGACCAATATGTTTGCCCTGCTGGCCAGATTTTGTGACTAATACAGTATTACTACCCCTTACAGGCCTCTCACAGTTTCAGCTAATCAGTGGGTTTTGTTTTTTTTCAAAATGCTTCCAATGCAGAAGACACTTAAGCCCCTGACATGTACCTAAACTCCAACATCAAGATCATTTGGTCTTTTAGACCAAACTCACGCCAATGGTGTAAGCAAAGGTAACGAAGTTGGCTTCCCCTCTGAGGGAAGGGCAGGAGGGGATGGATGTGGGGGGAGTGGGTTTAATAATGAATGGAAATACGTCTGCTATTTCAGTTCAGGGCAGTTTCACCAACTCACACTTTCGCACACACAGACACATGCCTGTCTAGCTGGAAACCGGGTTGAGTTATCTGAATCAGTCCTGCTCTTCTATCATTTTGTTTCTTCCTCAGTAATGTTCAAAAGTCAATACTCAACAGCAGCAACTTGCCATGAAATGGCCCCTGTGCATATTTTCTGCACCGACATTACTCAAGCTTAAACAAAAACATGATTATGAAACACAACATTTTAGGAATTATCTCCTGAACTTTTCAAGCTTGAAAATAATAAGCACACTGACAAAGCAAGCAAACAATTGAAAAAAAAACAACAACAAAAAACCATAAGACTGCTGGTCAAAAACCCACTGAATTAATTTAAATAAAGAATCTATCCTTGGGGACTGGTCCCCTAAAGCAAGAGAAACAAACAAACATAATTATGCACTAAAACTCTGAACATGAAACGCTGCAAAACGTAAAAATGTTACGCATAAAAAATGAAACAAAAAAAAATCTGGGGGGAAGTTGGTCCCCAAAACAATGGCAGTTTAAAAAAAAGCATTCTATCACAGAAATAAACCACAAAGAATACGAAAGGTTTTAAACAATTCTTTCTGTTGCTGTGCTCGTTTTCAGTATCAATGTCAAGGTCAGCTAATACTTGCTGACAGTTGCAATTTCCTAAATCTAGCTCTGAATTTTGAAAATCATACCAACTACGCATGTCACAGAGTGAGATAATTCACTATTCTCTTATTTGTTGATTCAATGAAAGTTTCTGAATTTATTCAAACAAAAAAAAAAGAAGAAAAAAAAGCAGATTCAGCCCAACAAAATGTCTTTAACACAGAGTCAAACGCAAAAAGCCACTTCAGTCTTTTCACCATGGACACCATCCTTCTAAACTATGCCACTCTTCTAAACTACACCATTCTTCTAAAGTTGGCCATTCTTCTAAACTACTGATCATGCAGTTAGTATTGAATATGTCAAGACTACACAAGATTAGTTACAGCAACTTCTGCTAAACGCCGCTTTCAGAATGAAAATCCTGGTTAAAGCAAACACAGAAGACATTAAAGTATCATCAAGAAATCGCATCAAGAAATCGCACTGGAGTTGTATGTCAACAAAAAATATCTGTCTTTGCCAGTAACATGCAACTCTGTGTACACTGCACCATACAAGGACCTGTGTTGGTTGTTTGCGAGTATCAGTGCCCACACTATGACGACACACAACAAAAGAAACTCCCCACTGCAGTCATGGACAAAGATCCTGAGTACATTATTGCGATGTGCCGATGAACTAAGAAAATCCTGCTGATTTTACACAGACCAGAGTGACCTAAGTGTCCGTGAGTACTAGCAAACTGAAACAATATTGCACACAAAAAAAAAAAAAAAAAAACACCACCATCTCGATCCACCCCCAAACAGTAACAACAAAAACATCTATGTCGAGCTAAAGGTGACCAGTACTATTTTAGATATGTGGCAGCAATGTTTGAGATATGTGGCAAACTAAATTGGGAAATGGTGATGAAATCCTGCTCCATGGCCGGACTGACTGCCTGGCTGATGGAGACGGCTGACGCTATGGAACTTCCCCTGGCTTGGCACGCTGAAACAACATACATAATAATAGCATAATATTTATAAAGCACCTTGCCAAAGGTTGTAGGCGCTGACGATCCACACTCTCGTGTATGCAACGGGCTGCTATCTACTTGGGTAGTGCTGACTGAAGAGCTGCCTGCCAGCGCTTCATTCAGTCGTTTCCCCTGTCATCCAGCCAAGATCGTTCACTCAATTTCCTTACTTCCTTCATTCTTTCAATTTTTCACGCAGGGTAAATGCTATGTGTAACGTGTCATCTGTACCAACGGCCAAACTGGCCTTCTCTTCTGAAAGTTGGTAACAGGATTTTACGCGTGTGCATGATGTTACGCATGCGTTCACACACAGAACCTAAGTTTATAGTTTCATTCGCAGGACTATTTGGGAAATGTCTACTCCAAGGGAAAAATCTCCTTGTACCAAAATCACCTGGCAGTTATTCAAACCCACAACCCCAGGATCACCAAGATTACAAGTCCAGCCCTTTACCAATTGAGCTATTCCCACCCAACCAGGCTCGCTGACACTTCCTTATCACCAGCAAGGTAGGAACATTTCCATGTGTGTGACTAACACGCTCTGGCTCTCTCTATATATATTGAACGAAAGTGGAATAGCTGTTGGTAATAGCTCACTAGGCAAAGCGCTGAATGCGTGATCCTGGCAATCCTGGGGTTATGGGTTTGAATCTCTGCAGGGCTGTTTCAGTTCAGGGAGATTTTTCCCTCAGAGTTAAACTTGGTTCTGACTCCTATTTCCGGAAAGTCCTTCAAACCTGACTATAAACTGAGGTTTCCTACCTGAATACATGCATAACATCTTGCACACATGTAAAATCCAATCACTAACTTTTGGAAGACAATGCCAGTTTGGCCGCTGGCATTGATGACACATTTACACTTAGCATACACATTCTATGGATGAAAAATGAAAAATGACGGAGTGACTGATTTTACACTGAATGAAACAGGAAACGACTGAATGCAGTGCCAGCAGGCTGCACTTCAGTCGGCTCTATCTGGGTAGGCAGCCTGTCGTGTAAATGAAAGCATGGATTGTAAAGCATGTAGAGCTTGGTCTCTAGCCAAGGACAGGTGCTATACAAACACTCTGATAATGACAATGCGTTTGAATGGCATTTCAGAGAGGAGGGCGGGTATTCCAGAGGTAAGCAAACAAGTCCTGGAAAGATGGACTAGGCTGTCGCATATTTGACCTGGGACACAACTTGAGACTGTTTGACTTTTGCAGGCAGACACCATACAATTTTTGCTATCAAAACCATTGATATTTCTAGTACAAATCAAACTCTCAGCCACTTGAAGAAAAACTTATAACAAAACAAAATGAAACAACACATACACACACACAACCCATGTACAAGCAACCATGCCACAATAAAGATGGGCATGGTTGACTGATGTGTAGATGGTCATGGTTGAATGGTCTACAGTTCTGTATAAATCAATCAATAAACAAATACCTATCTATCTGCCTACCTATGTGTTTTACACACACATCCGCGTGCACTAACACACACACACACACACACACACACACACACACACACACACACACACACACACACACACCTCATATTCATTCATGATTATGTTAATGAGTATTCTATCACACTTGGGTTTAACTTCTTTAACTGTGCAGAGCAGCTGTTGATACTTTCGTCCAAAGCATCTGTCATGACATTTAACAATGCATTCTATCATCTATCATTACTGGATAACCAAACTTAAATTATATGCACAAAACTGACACCATGGTGAAAGACTGATTGTCACTGATGAAATGCTATAAAATATCACACACCACACACACACACACACACACACACACACACACACAATCTCAACAACAACAACAACAACAACAAAGGTAAAAATAGAGCAAGAAAATTAATGGCTATCAGCTAACAAAGGTAAAAATAGAGCAAGAAAATTAATGGCTATCAGCTGAGTATGCTCAAAATATCTTACATATATTTCAACCATAAACAGAACCGGCACTATCATACAAGTTCAATTTCACTTTCATATGCATACCGAGACGGATCTTTTTATGTCTTTGACCAGTTTTTTCTGTCTACCCATCAGAACAACTGAAGATGACGAATGTATGGCCACTAAGCACACACATTCTGTGTCTAAAAAAATGACTTCACTGAGTATCAGATGATCCATACAATCAAGCCAACCCGGAGAAGCATGAAACATACAAGAACACTGATTCAGTATTTCCATTTGTAGCATCACCCCATCTCCTTCTCAACCAAGTGAAAACACCATCACCCTTCCCCCATCCACCCCCACCTTTCCTTATTCTCAAGTAACTTCTTTCTTACCAACAGTTTTGCAGTTTAGCAGGTCACTCGCTGTTCTGGGTCTGGAAAAACAAATAAACATACTTCAGTCATATTAATCCAAACTTGACTCTGCTTAGGTTCACATCTCGATGAATCATGCACACTCTGTTCCTTTCTTTCTTTGTTTTCCCCTAACATGTAATTCAAGTTTTTACAAAAAATTCTTTTAAACATGTGCACTGATAAAGCCTGTGGCCTTATCTCCCTTTTTGATGTCCACAGTGCAGTTAAAACCCATTGTCCACGTTCATTGCCATTTCAATTAATTTGTAATATTGATGATTTTCCGCTGTCACACACATGATTCAAACACGGAAATAACTGAACTAGTCAGTATTCTTAACTCTCAAAAGCAGAAAATCTACGTGAAAAAGAATTTTTGAACATTTTCCCCAACTTACTTGCATCAAAATAGAAGACCTGATATCAGCATTTCAAAAACAAATATCATTTCACTTTTTTCTAATAAAACTGAAATAATCATCATTCATTCCACCACCAAACCTGCAAAGCAACTTCTTTAGCAATCAGTTCCAATCCAAAACGGGACTAAACTTTAGAAGAAAAAAAAAAAGCATGTGAAATGATTTGGCATTTGAGTTTAAAACCCCACAGTGGTCAATATGCTGTTGTTGCTATTGCAGCGGAAGTGTGTTGGCTTTTGGGGGGAGTAACGGAATGGACTGGGTACTGGGTGGTGATGAGTGGGGTGTGTGTGTGTTTGTTTGGTTTCCTAATCACTGCATAACTGAACTAGTGTCCAGGATATGAAAGCCAGGGCAATCTGGCCTACATTGCACTTGGGCCCAAACCCCGACAGGTGCAGCCTTGGTCTTTCATTTACCCCTATTTTAGTTATCAAATCCTGATGTAACTTTTAAAGGGAATGGATAGTCTATGTCCTGGTGACCACTTTGTTTGGTTTTAATAACAAACTGCATGGTCCCTTGTTGGCATGAAGAGCAGCAGACCCCTTACAGCTGATTTTTTGTGTTGGTGATACCATCATAATCCTCATTAAGTGTGGGCTTTATTTTCCATCATCCTTGTTCACAGGTGTCCAAAGTTATCTGGTTGAAGTGAAGGCACCAGTTCCTTTACAACTTTGGTCAGCTTGAGTTGTACTTGGCGGCAGTTCTGAAGGGTTAGAAGCAGGGGTTGCAGAGGCAGATCTCATAGGTAGATTCTGAGACCTGTAGCCCCTCAATGGCCTCATGATTAAGCAGTTTGACTGCTAGATTTGGATTTTTCAGTAAAGATCACAAAGAGATGCTATAACAACTGGCTGTAATTATATGAGTTTGTGGTAGAACTGAAACATGAAATTAAATAGGACAAATCCACTGGCCACATACACATGCACTTATGGCATACTCATATATACACACTTCAACATCAACATTGTTACTCTCAAAACAACAATAATAATCCAGAATAATCAGCAAACCTGTAAACATTCAGAAACAAGTGGAAAAATAAAATTTCTGTTTCTTCCAACCACCAATACATAAATGAAACTAATAATATCTGCACAAGTTTCTGGAATTAATTTGCACGCTGTTCTCTTATACACTGTGCGTCCTAAGCCTTTTCAATCTAGTCAAATCAAGTGACACTGATAGTGGTAGGGAAAAGTTTAAGTAATGAGAAACTGGTTTGGGCCTGAATTTTTCTTTTCTTTTTTTTTTTTTTTAAATATGAAACTGAATTTTTTTTCCATATAAAGTCAAAACATACAATACAACTTCTATTGACAAAAAAGAGAGAGAGAGAGAGAGAGAGAGAGAGAGAGAGAGAGAGAGAGGACAGACAGACAGACAGACAGACAGACAGAGAGAGAGAGAGAGAGAGAGAGAGACAGACAGACAGACAGACAGACAGTCAGACAGCGAGACAGAGAGAGAGAGCAAACCATTTTGCTCATTCGCTTCTGGATTTGACATGGATGAAAAGACCCACAGATGTGAGCTAATGACTGGCATGCATAAACATTTAGTAGGACAAATTCTGTGACAGATTAATTTCATTTTATTACTTGAATAGGTCGAAATTGCTACACTTTGTATTAGCAGCTAAACAAACAAACAAAAAGGACAAATCACACATGATCAGTTAGCAGACTACGCACTAAAGTCTGGACAAGGATAACTAATAGACATTCTGATTAAATCCTAAAGCTCTATGTTACAAAATGGTATCTTAATGTCACTACAAGAGTGTCTCCTGCACCTCTGAGCACTCACACTTCCAAACACTTTCATGCACATGCCTACATGTTACTCGTGCACAAAAATATGAATCTTTGAACAATATATCTTAGAAGTCATGTTTTTTTTTTTTTTTAATGGCGATATCAGGAGGTGATCGCAAACACTTGCCCAATCACTTTGACACATGACTCTGAAAACCTGTCACTGTCAAAGCGTTTCAGTAGGCTGTGGTAATGAGTCAAGCCAATCATGTTGGGGGTTTTTTGCGCAACTGCACACCAATAGGAACCCCCACCTTCCCCCCGCCCCCTCCTCTGCCATCCAAAAACACCTCCTCCACACTTTTTAAGTATTCTAACAAGGTACAACCATGTCGAGATTCAACATTCAATTCATTCATTTTATTATCCATTAGAAATTACAAACACACACATAGGCCTACATACACACACACACACACACACACACACACACACACACACACACACACTATCCATCTGTAGCATATGCATGGCAGAATATCAGTAGTGAGCAGACGACATGCTGTTAGAAGACAAGCAGTCTGGGTCACTCTGGGATGAAGAAAAATAGCATGGTCCAAAAAAAAAAAAAGGAAAAAAAAAAAAGTCAAATTTCTACACATAGCATTCTCTGTCACTTTGGCATAACTGTCAGCACTGACACCAACGGAACTCCATGCCAGGTCAAACCACACTTTTGCAAACAGGGGACAGCACTCCTGCAGGCTAGCATTGACACCGAGATCCAAGATCCATGCCATGTCACACCATATTTTTTTGCAACAGGGGACAGCACTCCTGCAGGCTTCAATGATGCAGAAGATGTTACCTTCACTTTTATAAGTCGCGAGCTCGTCGCCTGCGACGGCGAGCCTCTCTGTCGTCCTCTTCGGCAGCCTCTGCCTCTTCCTGTTTCTGCCGCTCTTCCCTTCGGCGGCGGCGGCGCGCCTCGCGGTCATCCTCCTCCGGCTCTGTGGTAGCAGCAGTAGCAGCGGAAGCTTCTTCTCGTCGGCGCCTGCGCCTGGCTTCACGATCATCTTCCGCGGCTTCTCTTCTTCTGCGGGTTTCTCCTCTTCTCCTCGTCTTCGGCGTCGTCGAGCAGCAGCACTGTCCTCTTCAGGTGCCTCTTCTGGTTTCTTTTCTTCAGGGGGCTGTTCCTCTTCTCGGCGCCGCCTGCGACGCCTGCTGGCGCTGTCATCTTCAGCGTCTTTTTCTTCCACCTCTTCCTTCTTTGCTTCTTTCTTTTCTTCCTTTTCTTCCTCCTTTTTTTCTTCTTTCTTTTCCTCTGGCTCTGCCCCTTCCTTTTCGGCTCGGAGCCGCCTTAGTCTTTCAGCTGGGGTCTCCTCTTTCTCCTCTTCTCCCTCTTGTTCAGCTCGGAGACGTTTCAGTCTTTCGGCTGGACTCTCCTCTTCCTTTTCAGCTTCCTTTTCCTCTTTTTCAGCCTCTTTTTCTTCTTTCTTTTCACCTTCTTTCTCTTCTTCAGGCTCTCCTTCTCTTTCGGCTTTCAGACGTCTCAGTCTCTCGGCAGGAGTTTCTTCTTTTTCCTTCTCAGCCTCCTTCTCCTTCTCCTCCTCTCCTTCTCTTTCTGCCTTCAGACGTCGCAGTCTTTCAGCCGGCGTTTCTTCTTTTTCTTTCTCGGGCTCCTCCTCGCCTTCCTTCTCTGCTCGGAGACGCCTCAGCCTCTCTGCCGGACTCTCCTCTTCTTTTTTCTCCTCGGGCTCCTCCTCCCCCTCTCGTTCTGCCTTGAGGCGCCTCAGTCTCTCTGCTGGGCTCTCTTCCTCTTTTTTCTGATCTTCCGTCGTCTTGGCTGCTTCCTTCTTATCTGCTTCTTCCTCCCCTTTGCCTTCTCCGAAGTCCAGCTCCTCCTCTTCATCCTCTGCGTGTAGTTTCTTAAACCTGGATGCCAGTGCTGCAGCGGGGTCCTCCTGTTTCTCTTTTTCCTCTTCCCCTTTCTTCTCCTCCTCCTCCTCGTCTTTGCTTTCTCCGAAATCCAGCTCCTCGTCCTCCTCGTCCTCCCTCAGTTTCTTGAACCTTTGGGCCAAGGTGGCTGCTGGATCCTCTTTCTTCTTCTCTTCCTCCTTCGCCTTTTCTTCCTTCTCCTTGCTCTCCTCCTCTTCCTTCTTCTCCTTTTCTTTCCCCGCCTCCTCCTCTTTGGTTTCCTCATCCCCTTCTTTCTCCTCGTCCCCCTTTTCTTTGTCTTCTTTGCTCTGCAGGAAGACACAGTCAGGAAACACAGCAGTACATAGATCTCATTCCTCTTGTCACATTTAGTGGCATGGGGATGAAAATTAGCAGCAAAAGCTCTCTGAAATTAACCACCCTGCACATACAAAATTCTGAAAACAATGTAAAGAGCATGACGAGCCCACATTTTTCTGCCAACTTGTCCCTTATTTAACCCCAAAGATTTTGCAGTTATGACTAACTTACCTCTGGAACTGAAATGTAATAACTTAGATCAAACAGGAAGAGAGAAGCAGAGACAACAAACTCTGGGAAGGGAATGAATTCTAGTTGAAGTTTTGTCCAACAACCTTTCAAAGGAACAGCTGACCGGCCTTTTTTTTTCCCTTTTCCAATGCATGACACACCAAGATTACAACAAATCAAAATAGCACATTCTTTATCTTCATATCAAAGCTTTAGCCCCATAAAAAATAATGCATAAAGTATTTTGGATAAAGAACACTAAGACAGTTATTTTTTTCTGATTCAATCCGTCTCTCTCAACTTGGGAAAAGGAAACTATGTAGAAAATTTGAAGCTGCCTCATTTTGTTACATCAACTGCAGCGTAAATTCTTACATTTAATTAATAAATGCTAATAGTCAAGCAAAGATTTGAGGGGGAAACTTAACCTGTTATCCATCAGATCTCACACCCTTTACTTTGCATCACCCTCCTCTCAAATCCCTCTTCCATTCATGAATCGTACAGTGATATGATATAGCCACGGATGGTACTACTTCACATACCACAAACGTAGTCCTGAGTGACTGATTTTCCCGGATCACTGACTGAATGCCTGTTCTGATTTTTATTTAGGGACTAGCCACTTTACTGACAGACTGAAACTGACTAACGGAGGATTGATCCAATGTCTGAACAACTGTATATTGGTAGACTGATGCTGGACTGACTGAGCCGTTAATGAACTACTGACTAATTCAAACATGGATGCTTGATCCACTAACTGATTGATGATGCGCATGAGAATTAAGAACTTAGAATGCATCTTTCTCAAAGTTTCGAACACATGCTAACCAGAAACAGGGGATAAAGAAGCCTCCCAACTGACATCAAGTTCGCATTTGATGAAAAATGTTCACTGTGTGTGCAATGCTGAACTCTTTAAGATTTGTTTGCCTTGAAACATAAATAATCTGAAGCTAGTTATGAAACAAACAGAGAGAGGGAGGAGAGAAAGAGAGTGAGAGAAAGAGACAGAGAGAGAGAGAGAGAGAGAGAGGGGTGGGGGATTAGCTACCACCTCTCCATCCACTTCCCCGCATACGCACAAAGCAAATGCTCTTCAAAAGTTCAAATGAATCAGTAAGTTTCTAAACACTTTAAAACAGAACGGAATGAATGACATTAAAAAAAAACGACTTTCACTGTGCATAAATCTTCATCTGCAATAGCATCAATAACAAACACAATGTAATTTCTGCAGTCATATCATATAGTTAAAAAAAAAATTTTTTTAAAGCACCAAAGGAAAATTGACAATAAGAGGTATGTAAAAATGTGTTTCTAACACCACAGAAAAATTGTGAATAAGAAAGAAGGCGCTTCTTCAAGCTAATGCAGGTGCTTTCCCTTGGGAAAGAAAAACAGCTACAGACACAGCGTGTGCTATGATGAAAGGGAAAAAGATGTGAATGGTGCACACAACTACAGTACTCACTCCTCTGCCCCTTCACTCCTTAAAGAACTGATTTGGAAACAGTCCCTGGAAGCCTATGGAGTACTAAGGATTCTGGCTAACACTATGGAGGGTCTATCCCTGACAGGACAGTTACTTTCAAACTTAAACCAGGTACAGAAGAGTCAAGACTATAAACCTGTTGTCACAATCCATGTCTGCTTTCCAAGCCTCATGAGGAATGATAATGTTGGATTAGACAAAACCAAACAAAACAAAGGTGGAACAGCACAGCACAGTTGGGAGAATTCCATGCCTACACACATAACCTTTGCCCAGCAACATTTGCATGTTCTGCCGTAGATTTAATTTGGAAGGAAAACTAGTTTTATTGCCTCAATATTGGAATCTGTGCATGATCAGATATTCTGCATGTGAGTTGAAACTGCTAGTCGTTAAGTCAAGTTCTGAATTACAGTGCATCCCACTGGAGCCCCTGTTTTGTGAACAGAATGCGTTCTTGATCGTCATAGAGAGTCAGGGAGGCACATACATGTGCATGAATGGGAACCCTGCCTACTTTCATCAACCCCACTCCATTCCCAATACTTCTCTCTGCGGAAGAGACACACATACACACGCTCACACACACACCACACACACACACACACACACACACACACTCCACTGGAATGCTATGAAATCAACAAGTTGAAAATAAAAAATCTGTATACTTTTAAACTACGGTGGGAGGACAAGAGAGTAAGTAAGTAAGTAATGTTGCTTATAACCCAGCCGACCGCAAAGGGTCATATCAGAAAGACAACTCACAAGTCAGGGTGGAGAAGAAACAGGGAGATTAATCCAACTGACAGGGGGAACAGATGTGAGGACTGGGCTAAGCTGTGGAAGGGGGAGGTGGGGCAAAACACAGAAAGCAAAATGTGAAGGAGGCAAGAATTCACTGAGGCCAGGAAGAAGAGGAAGTGGGGTCACTCAGTTCATAGGAATGGAGGAAATCATAAATGTCATTCTGAAGTTTGTGGGTGAGAGAACTGTGTGGAGCAGTATTTCATCCTCTTTGTTTCTTGGTTATGTTGTTGCTGTTGTTAGTTAACCTTCAGACAGGTGGATGAGTCAGAAATGTGAAAGTTGGCTGTTGTTTTGTTCTTGGGACTGTCATTGCTCATAAGAGGATAATCAAAAACGCTGGGAACAAAATAATGATGGTCAAGCAGAGGGAAGGATGGGGGGAGGGGAGAGGGGAGGAAGGAGACAGGAAAGGCGAGGAAGAGCAGAAGCAGGAAGGTGGGGGTGGGGGAAGGTGAAAAGAGGGAGAAAGAGAGAGACTGACACAGAGAGAGAGAGAGAGAGAGAGAGAGAGACAGACAGACAGACAGACAGACAGACAGACAGACAGACAGACAGAGACAGAGACAGAGACAGACAGACAGAGGAAGAGAGAGAGAGAGAAGGAGACAGAGCAAGAGAGAGAGGAGACAGAGCAAGAAAGAGGGAAAAGCAGGCAGGGAGGTGCACAGATGAACAGGAAGAAGTGGCGGTGACAGGGAGGGAAGTGGTTTGAGAGGGATGAAATCACACGACACTGCAAATCACACAATACCTCATCCACCTTCTCCTTCTCCTCCTCTGCCTCTTCCTACCAAATCAACACCACAAGATACAGTCAGGAGTGTGTTGTATGTATAGCATTTGTATGCACCCCATCCCCTCCCTCCTCTCAAATCACAACTCGTGCACAAACAGGTACCCACTTTTACAGAAATGAAGACACACACACACACCACACACACACACACACACACACACACACACACACACACACACACACTACAGATCATTGATGATTCAGTTCATGTTGTTTATAGCCCAGCCAACCACAAAGGGCAATATCAGGGATCTCAACTCATCACAGTCAATAAATTTACATAAATGTTTTGTTTTTTTTAATGAAATTAAAGATTTTCACCTTTCATGAACTAAAAATCACATCAGGTTGGACATCTCTGAGCAAGATTTTCAAACTTTTAACACATGGAAATAATATTAAAAGACCAAAAATGCATTTTAGATAAACTGAAAAAAAAGAAGAAAAAGTTGGAACAAAACCACTGTCTTCCATATTCTATTTCATTTGACAGGTACGCAATTAGAACTGAAAAAAGTAACCACATTTCAATTTGAAATAGGACACATGTGTCACAGTACAGTAGGATGATAAATATAATATCGAACAATGATAATAATAAATCTGGAATATATTCTTCAATGATGACACACAGCTTTGGGTAATGTGTAATTTACCTCTTTAGAAACACTATTCAAATATATACAATAGAACAACTCTCTCTCTCTCTCTCACTGTAGGAAGAAACTCTACGGAGATCTTGACAGCAGAAGGTCTTCAGAGAAGAAACTTTCTGCGGTCAAGCTCTCCTTAGAGTTTCTTCTTTCAGAGAGAGAGAGAGAGAGATAGAGAGAGAGAGAGAGAGTAGGAAGAAACTCTACGGAGAGCTTGACAGCAGAAGGTCTTCAGAGAAGAAACTTCCAGCGGTCAAGCTCTCCTTAGAGTTTCTTCCTTCAAGAGAGAGAGAGAGAGAGAGAGGGACACTGTAGGAAGAAACTCTATGGAGATCTTGACAGCAGAAGGTCTTCAGAGAAGAATCTTTCTGCTGTCAAGCTCTCCCTAGAGTTTCTTCCTTCAGTGAGAGTGAGAGAGAGTGAAAGATAGAGAGAGAGAGAGAGAGAGAGAGAGAGAGAGAGAGAGAGAGAGAGAGAGAGAGAGAGAAAGACTCTGTCTCTCTCTCTCTCTCTATCTCTCTCTCATAACACAGATCATGAAAAATCTGCTCCTGTCGTAGCACATGTTTTTGACTGGAATGTTCTAAAAGCAGGACAGCATTGATTCCAAGATTGTTATTTCTATGTTTTTGTTATAATTCATTGATGTCTGCAGTTATGTAAATCTCCGACAAATCATGCTTGATGTTAAAAAAAAAAAAAAATTCAAGGATTTAATACCTACATCCACTTCAGAAGAAAATAGCTGTGCTTTTCATGTAGACTACTGGAGGAAAACTGTGTATTTCGAATAAAAGTAAAACTTTCACAGAAATGGGCAGAACTACAGAGCAACTATGGTGAAGTGAGAGACAGGTGGAAAGGGGATGGGGTGAGATAATGGGGTGGAGAAGGGTTCTGACCTAAGGTAGGGAGGGGGAGGAGGGTACACAGCAAATCAAACTCCATACCTGCTCTTTCTCTACCTCCTCTGGCTCCTGACACATAATCAACATAGTGCACAGTAACTCTTGAGTCAGCGTGTCATTTATGTGACATTATAGTCAATGTCTCATCACAGTGACACTACAGTCAATGTGTCATGGTGACACTGAAAGTCGAACCACAGTCAGCGTCATGACAGCAACACTAAAGAGTAATATGACACTAAAGTCAATGTCAGCACTGTGACACTGTAGTATCACCATGATACCACATTCACTGATTCAGTATCATCACAGTGACACTACAGTCAGTAACACCACTGTGACACTACAGTCTGCATGCCATCACAGTGACATTGTAGCCAGTGTGTCATGTGTGACATTTCAGTATGTCACTGCAGTGAAACCACAGTCAATTATGTTATCACAGTAATACTACATTTAGTTTCATCACAGTCATACTATCATTCACTGTGACACTATGGTCAGTGTCATGACAGTGACACTACAGATTGTCATCACAGATATACCACAGTGTGTCATAGTGACACCACAGAGTGCCATCATAGTTGGCACTACAGTGTGTCATATGACACCACAATCAATGCACCATCATAGTGACACTACAGTCAATATGTTATGACAACGACACGTCAGTCAGTATGTCATCACAGGGACACCACAATCAATGCGCCATCATAGTGACACTACAGTCAATGTGTTATGACAGTGACATGTCAGTCAGTATGTCATCACAGTGACACCACAATCAATGCACCATCACAGTGACACTACAGTCAATATGTTATGACAGTGACACTTCCATCAGTATGTCATCACAGTGACACTACAGTCAATATGTTATGACAGTGACACTTCTGTCAGTATGTCATCACAGTGACACTACAGTCAATATGTTATGACATTGACACTTCCGTCAGTATGTCATCACAGTGACACTACAGTCAATATGTTATGACAGTGACACTTCCGTCAGTATGTCATCACAGTGACACCACAATCAATGCGCCATCACAGTGACATTACAGTCAATATGTTATGACAGTGACACTTCCATCAGTATGTCATCACAGTGACACTACAGTCAATATGTTATGACAGTGACACTTCCGTCAGTATGTCATCACAGTGACACTACAGTCAATATGTTATGACAGTGACACTTCCGTCAGTATGTCATCACAGTGACACCACAATCAATGCGCCATCACAGTGACATTACAGTCAATATGTTATGACAGTGACACTTCCATCAGTATGTCATCACAGTGACACTACAGTCAATATGTTATGACAGTGACACTTCCGTCAGTATGTCATCACAGTGACACTACAGTCAATATGTTATGACAGTGACACTTCCGTCAGTAATGTCATCACAGTGACACTACAGTCAATATGTTATGACAGTGACACTTCTGTCAGTATGTCATCACAGTGACACTACAGTCAATATGTTATGACAGTGACACTTCAGTCAGTATGTCATCACAGTGACACTACAGTCAATATGTTATGACAGTGACACTTCAGTCAGTACGTCATCACAGTGACACTACAATCAGTGTGTCATCATAGTGACACTACAGTCAACAATGTATTATGACAGCGACACTTCAGTCAGTATGTCATCACAGTGACACTGCAATCATCGTTCATGACAGTGACACAGTCATCCCAGTAACATGTAAGTCAGGGTGTCATCACCAGAACACTGCCGTCAGCACGTCATATGTCAGCAGTTGGATTTTGGTTGGTAATCATGTTGTGTTTCTTTCTATGGTGTGTTCCTTGTTCGCCCCAGAGTAGTTTCAAATTCAAACTGCATTACAAATTCCACGCTATGTGAAAACATTTCGCGACTAGAGACAGTCAATGTTCACAGCGTAATGCTAGTAGGCAGTGGAAGAGGAGGACATCATTCTTTGCAGATAAAAAAAAGAGAGAAGATTTGAAAGGGAGGTAAACTGTCCTGTTTGAAGACTGAACCACCTCAATGTGGCTTTGAAGTATATATTTGAAGTGGTGAACTGTTGAAGCGTGGCACATCAGTAAGCAATGAGCCTGGCCCCAGCATGACTCCAGAGACAGATTATTCAGTGTTCAAAGCAACCATCCAGCATGACCTGAAGCTGAAAGGAAAATTTTGTTCTCCCTGTGCTGTGAAAGTGATGAACTGCTTTAACATGAAGGTGATTTGCAAATAATTTTGCTTGACAATGTTGTGGAGATAAAGACTGTCAAATCCACAAACCATGTCCAACCAACCACATCGAACTGGAGATATTTTCGCCTGATTGTGTGGTGGTGGAAATATAGACCGTCAAATCGATGGATAATACTGGCCTGTAGAGTGTTTATAAATATTGGGTCTAACTGGAGTAGTGGAGATAGAGTCATACAAATCAATAAACAGAATCCACCCGCACAACAAGGAGTTAAGCCTTTTTTCTCCCCCAACTGAACATCCATCATGCTCTTTTTGCTCCTCTGTGAAATGAATGTCAATTGAGGATGGTTCAGAAAAATGTTAAGTATATATTTCACTGTAGATAACTGGTCACCTTCAACTATAAAATGTTAGATACACTGTCAAGAAAGTGTTTATAGTGCATGTGTAAATGAGTAATTGTACTTCATAAGGCTTAATTTCCCTACAAATATCAGGTGTCCCTGTGGCTCAGTGGTTAAAGCGCGAGTCATTAAGTGGAAAATGAGCATGTCCAGAGGGTCATGGGTTCGAATCCCAGCCATGGCTCGTCCCAAGATGGGAAAAAAGGGGCAGCAGAGGGACATCCGGAGTCATGAACCGGGTGTGGCCCAACCCCCCTAGAGTGTCAGGAGATAAGGGCCGAAACACTTGCTTGAAGGGGGCTTCTCTTCTGAGGACTCTCTGCTGCCACGCTCTCCACGAGTTTCTTTCTACTGATGCATGGGTAAACCATTGACTTCCGGGAATAGGCCGGAGGACGTCCGGGAAAGACCGGAGGACACTGGGAAAGACCAGAACCAAGGGCTCTGTGGGCTGGCTCCCCACTTTGCCTTAAACATGTGGCTACTAAGAATAAAAGGAAAAGATGCTCCCAGGATTCACCGAAAGGGGGAGAGAATGATGAATCCATCGGTGCTCAACCAATCATGACTGCAAATCCCAAACGGACTATGAACATGGACCAAATGGAATATCCATGTGTCTGTGGAAAGCGTTTCGCTACCACCCGTGGCATGAAGATCCACAGAACAAAGATGGGATGTGTGAAGACTCATCTGAATGAGCAGCAGCGCACTGCATCAGCAGATAAGACGTCGGAAGACCAAGGCCAGGATTTAAACCACAGTGCCAAGGACATCCACGCTGTTGGTTCGGATGAGGAATTTGCACAGGCCCTCGATGCCAGGCGCCTGAAACTCAACCTGCCACGAGCAAACGAAACTGAAGATTGGGAGAAACTGGATGCAAAAATCGTCCAAAGACTCGATGCACTGATAGGGAAAAGCACCCTGGAACACAAACTAGCCACATATGGGGACATTGTGTATGCCACATGTAGAGACGCCTATGGAGCAAAACTACCCAAAGAGAAAACACCTCCAAAGAAATCCAGACGCCAAGAAAAGATGGACAAGATCAGGGTCCAAAAGAAAAACCTCAAGATGCAAATGAAGACCGCACTGCCAGCTGAAAAACAAGGCTTGGAAAAACTGTGGAAAGACCTGAAAGAAAAACACAGTGCCCTCAGCAAAGCGGAATCTGCGAGGAAGAGGAAGAGCAAAAAGAAGAAGACACAAGAGCGCTTCTTCAGAGATCCCTTCCAGTTTGCCAGAACACTGTTTGAGCAGCCAAAATCTGGGACCCTAAGTGTGGACAAAGGAGTTCTTGAGCAGCATCTGAGGAAAACATACTCTGACCCACAGAGCAAAGCACCACTCGACATTCAAGGTCTGGTGTGGCCAACCAACCCTGAGGAACAGTTCAATGGCAAGCCTCCAACGTTGGCGGAAATCAAGAAGGTGGTCGACAAAGCCAGAGCCAAATCATCACCAGGGCCAAACGGAATACCTTACCAGCTTTACAAGAAATGTCCCAAGGTGCTGGAGTGGCTCCACAGGCTGCTGCGATCGGCTTGGAGAAACCAGAAGATCAGCGGCCAGTGGATGACGGCAGATGGTGTGTACATCCCCAAAGAGCAAAACTCAAGTGACATTAGCCAGTTCAGGCCAATATCACTACTGAACGTCGAAGGGAAAATCTTCTTCTCTGTCATGGCAGCAAGGCTGACCAAGTACCTGATGGAAAACAAGTACTTGGATGTGTCAGTCCAGAAAGGTGGCATCCCAGGCGTGGCTGGCTGTGTAGAACACGCCACAATGATCTGGGACGCAATCCAAAAAGCAAAAACAGAAAAGAGAGACCTGGACGTAGTGTGGCTTGATCTGGCAAACGCATATGGATCTGTACCCCATGAGATGATACAGTTGGCTCTTGAGATGTACCATGTGCCAAAGAACATCCGCGACATGCTCAAGAAGTACTTCAATGGCTTCTCAATGCGGTTCTCTACCAAGGAGTACACAACAGACTGGATCAACTTGGAAGTGGGTATTGCAATGGGCTGTGCAATTTCCCCAATACTGTTCGTGCTGGCAATGGAACTCATCTTGAAAGCAGCAACAAACAACGCGAGACAAACAGACCTTGGCGATGGATACAAGATGCCTCCTCTCAAGGCCTTCATGGATGACACTACAGTGATTTCATCCAGAGAAGACGAGACACGTCATGTGCTGGAGAGGCTGGACGACATAGTTGCCTCATCCAGAATGAAGTTCAAGCCAAAGAAATCACGGAGTCTCTCACTGAGGAAAGGAAAAGTGGCCGGATCTGTGGTCTTCAGTGTTGCCAACCAGGCCATTCCAACAGTCACAGAAGAACCAGTCAAGAGCCTTGGAAGATGGTATGATGATACGCTGAAAGACACACAAAGAGCAAAAGAAACCAAGCAGATGGCGGAGGAAGGCTTGGAGACCATTGGCCAGTGTGGGCTCCCTGGCAAATACAAGGTCTGGTGTCTGCAGTTCATGCTGATACCAAAGCTGCTATGGCCTCTGATGTTATACGACATCTGCACCAGCATAGTGGAGGCAATGGAAGCCAAAATCAACAAGTTCACAAGGAAATGGCTTGGTGTCCCACCCTGTCTGACTGACATAGCGCTGTACTGTCGCCAAGCAAAGCTGAAACTACCCCTGAAATCCATCCTGGAGGAATACAAAGCAGGGAAGATCAGACTTCAAAGCATGCTGGAGGACTCAGGAGACAAGGTGGTAGAAGCAATCAAGCCCCAGCTGAAGACAGGCAGAAAATGGAAAGTTCAAGAGGCGATGGATTCTGCAAAAGAAAGTCTCAAGATCAGAGAAATAACAGGACACACACAGACCAACAGACAAGGACTGGGGGTGACCAAAACTGAATGGTGGTCAAAGGCCAAAGGAAAAGCCAAAAGAGACATGATGATTCAGGAGATGAGAAAAGAAGAAGACCAAAAAAGACTCCAAAAAGCAGTCCAGCAGAGCCAGCAAGGGCAATGGACAACGTGGGAGAATGCACTCCAAAGAAGTCTCACTTGGAATGACATTTGGCACATGGCCCCTCTCAGGATCAGCTTCATTCTCAGATCTGCATATGACCTTCTGCCCTCAAATGCAAACCTGGTGAAGTGGGGGAAAACAGACGATCCTGCATGCCCCCTCTGCCATGAAAAACAAACAGTGGAGCATGTCCTAAGCTCATGTAAAGTAGCCCTGGCTCAAGGAAGGTACACATGGAGGCACAACCAAGTGCTCAAAGAAATTGTACAAGTAGTCTGGGCTAGTACCAACACCACAAAAGGGAAAATCAGGACTCCAAAGCACCCGCAACATTCTTCACGGCAGGAGGCAGCAAATCATGGCCAAGAACAACAGTGCCACTCGAAACATGCAGGCAGAGTCTGCTGGACGGGGCAGATGACTGGGAGTGCACTGCAGACCTCCCAGAATGGAAGAGTCACCCAGAGATCATCAGCAAGAGTGGCATGAGACCAGACATAGTAGTCCACTCTAAGTCAACCAAGCAGCTGATCATGATCGAGCTCACGGTGCCATATGAGAACAGAATGGAGGCAGCTCAAATCTACAAGACTGAAAAGTATGCTGATCTGGCAAACAGCCTGAGGAGAGAAGGCTATCAGGTCAAAGTCCTCACTGCAGAAATTGGAGCTAGGGGGTTTGTAGGAACGTCTGCATACAGCCTCATGAAACAGCTCTCAGTTGCAGGGAAGGAAAAAACCAGAGCCCTGAAAGCAATGGCAGAAGCGGCAGAGAGGTGTTCAAGCTGGATCTGGTCAAGGAGGAACAAAAGTGAACTTCATAAGGCTTAATTTCCCTACAAATATCAGGTGTCCCTGTGGCTCAGTGGTTAAAGCGCGAGTCATTAAGTGGAAAATGAGCATGTCCAGAGGGTCATGGGTTCGAATCCCAGCCATGGCTCGTCCCAAGATGGGAAAAAAGGGGCAGCAGAGGGACATCCGGAGTCATGAACCGGGTGTGGCCCAACCCCCCTAGAGTGTCAGGAGATAAGGGCCGAAACACTTGCTTGAAGGGGGCTTCTCTTCTGAGGACTCTCTGCTGCCACGCTCTCCACGAGTTTCTTTTCTACTACATGAATGTGATAATAAAGCTGAAATTCAAAATAACCATTTACTCGTGCGCTGCACATCTCTGTTTTGTGGGTGTTTTCTGTGGTGTGGAATGAACCTCAATGTTTCAAAACTTATACTGTTTCTCACTTTTATGACTCAAATACCTTTGCATGCACTCAAGCAAACAACATGTGACATATGACAATGACACGACAGAAAATGTGTCATGACAATAACACTATAGTCTGTTATCACAGTGATGCTACAGTCAATGTCATTACAATGACATTACAGTCAGTGTGTCATCACAGTGACACTACAGCATGTAATCACGGTGGCATTACACCAAGTGTGCCATCACAGTAATATTACAGTCAGTGTGTCATCGTAGTAGCACTATAGTCAGTACGGAATCACACAGACACAAGTCAGTATGTCTTCATAATAACACTATAGCCAGTGTGCCACCATAGTGACACTAGTATCAGTGAGTCATCAGTGAGTCACAACAGTGTGTCATGTTAGCAACACCACAGTCTGTATGTCAGCACAGTGACAGTTGTCAATGTGTCATCACGACACTACAGTGTAATCCTACTGACACCACAGTCAGTATGTTATCACAGCGACATTACAGCCACAGTGTGCCACTGTGGCAATACAGTCAGTGAGTCATCACAGTGACACTACTGTCAGTGTATCACCACACTGAACTACTGTCAGGATGTCATCACAATGACACGGCAGAGTGTAATCCTAGTGACACCACAGTCAGTATGTTATCACAGGGACATTGCAGCCACAGTGTAACACACAGTCAGTACAGTCAGTGAGTCATCACAGTGATACTACTGTCAGTATATCACCACACTGAACTACTGTCAGGATGTCATCAGTGATATTACAATCAGATGTCATGACACTGACACTGCTGTATCATTACAGTGATTACAGTCAGTGTGTTATGATAATGACATCACAATCAGTAGTGACAATACAGTATGTCGTCACACTGACACTACAGTCAGTATGTCATCACACTAACACTACAGTATGTCATCGCAGTGATGCTATGGTCAATATCATCACGGTGACAGTTCAGTCAATATGTCATCGCAGTAACACAATTCAGAGTGTCACCACAATGACGGGGCAGTATATCATCATTTGACGTTACATTATGTTCATCAGTGACAGCACAGTCAAAACCTTACAGTAAAAAAGACAGTTGGTGTGTCATCACAGTGTTACTAGAGTCAGCGTGTCTTACAGTGAAAAAGACAGTCAGCATGTCGTCAGTGATACTAGAGTCAGTGTGTCTCACTACTTTAACCCAATTGCATCTGTTGGTTGTGTTTTTTTTTTTATCCCTTTCGCAGACAATTCTTCTTCAGTTATCAATAGGGAGATCTCAAAATGTAGACCATTGTAAACAACTGATTCTACAAATAATCCCACCAGTTACAATGAACATCCACCTGTTGTTGGTGGTTGTTGTTGTGGTGGTGTTTTTAAATTTCATCTTGTGGACAGTCATGCTGAGGATGGAAGGGGTGGGGGTGGAGGTAGGGGGCAACTTGATCCAGACAACAACACAAAGATTGATCTTCTACTCTTTAAGTTTTGTTCTTGATTCCTTGATCGTCATACTTACCAAGCCTAGACCACTTTAACTTCTTCAAGCTCCACTCAAAGTGCTGAAGTATCTTCAGTCTCTTTCATGACATTTTCTCAATTTCTGACGCTGTCAAAGCATTAGCTTTCAAAATGTTGAACTACAGAGTGCAGAGTGGAAATCACGAAAGGAGAGATAGTCAAGATGATGACCAAATCAGGTTTTGACCAGTCTGAATGGCAATCCCTTTTTAATGCTGGGAAAAACTGGGTCCTCAAGGAGTAATGTTGAAAGCAGTTTGCCAAGCATTGGCAACTTCTCTCAAAAAAGGATACAGACTTATCCCTTTTAGGACCTGGCTTCCTTGAGAAATGAGGGTCAGGACTAGCACAGACCTCACAGCTCTGGTTAAGTTTCACGTCATAGTGGAGAGCACACACACTGAGATGGAAAAAGCCTGTGGGAATTTCTCCCAAGACGGAACTGAACAGCAAAACATTTCTCTGGGCTGGCTATCGGCCAGATTTCTCGCTTGAGCCTGAAAAGTGGCACCACTATGGCTTCAACAGCGTGAACTGGAGCCAGAATGAGTAACAAGGGCATAACGCTATCGAGGGTGCACACAACAAAGACAAACAAACAAAAAAAGGATAAATAAATGAAAAGAAATACAACTTTTAAAAAAGCCTGCTCTTTATATGTCACATATGCTCAGGGGCTTATGACATTAAAAGAAAAAGATACATGTATAATATCATAATTCACATACAACTGTGCACACTCTTGGTAAATCAGTTTTTATATTGTAGGAATTCTTCATTTATTTCAACAACAATAAAAAAAAGAAAAAAAAAAAAGAAAAAGAAAAGCGTTCATTCAAGTAGCTACAACAATCTACACTCTGACACAAAGTCTACTTCAAATGCAAATAAAAACTCTTTCTTTTCTTTCACTAGGTGGGGAAGAAATTCACTGTGCATGGAAACAGGAAAAGAAGGCAAGAATGGAGGGTGGGAAAGGGACAGAACAGCGTGGGCTGGAGATAAGGGACGGGACGGGAAGTGAAGTGGGGAGCAAGGGGTTGAGGAAAGGGGTGAGGGGGATGGGGTACAAAAGGAGAGGGCTTCGGGGGAGGGGAGGAGTGAGGGTGGAGTACACTGCAAATCACTCTGTACCTCCTCCTCCACCTTCTCTTTCTCCTCTGCTTCCTCCTCCTCCTGACAAAATCAGCATAGCGTACAGTGATACTTTGGACATTAATTCTTGTATTCTCCCAAAAGACGCAACTCTGTCTCCACCGCCTTTCTCAAATCACTATCAATTTAAAAAAACCAAAAAAATCATCCACACAAACAAACATACATATAACACTTATGTACCAACACCGTACCAATTCCCCTCCCTCCCCTATATTGAATACATGATACGTGCATGATGACCATATGCAAACATTCACAATCATACAGAGACAGTACATAAGCTCACATGCCCCCACACAGATATCACAAACTAATACACAAACCAGTACTGGTATCATATATATTTTGCCCATCATCTCCAATCACTTCACACACACACACACACACACACACACCCACACACACACCACACACACACACACACACCAATACACACACATATATACACACACATAAACATGCAAATACACACACAGTTTGCACATACTGTGACAGAACAACACCTCTATCCTTGCAATGAAAACAAAAGCACTGAGTGTATTCCAAAGAAAACAAGAAAACAGTCAAACAAAATAATCCATGACAAATTCTAAGGACCATCAATCATATATATGTCTTCCTTATTAAATTAAGTACAGACCTGAATTTTGATCCACATAATCAGTTTCAGCAAGTAACACCACCACCAGCAAAGAACAAGGACAAAAACACAAACCAGTCCCAGAATTCAAACAGACAAAGAATGTCTGTTTAAATAAGAAACAACAAGAATTCAATACACTTAAACACAAGTCAACATGTCCGCTGAATCAATGTTGTCACAATGTAATGAGATTATTCCATTTAAGCAGTACTGGGTTATCTTTTTTTTTTCAATGAATAATGTCATTTTGATCTGCCTCCACTTTATCCTGCAAAAACATGGTTTACCATTAAGAGGCATCTGTCAGGACTGTGACTGCTGAACACACTGGTATTTACACTTACTGTGATAGTGACGGATGCCTTGGCTGTCTTGTTGGGATTCTCCAGTTTCAGGAACTCGTACAACTCGTCAGCTTCCATGCTGTTTGCAAACTTGGTATAGTCCTTAGGAAACAGATGGGACAGACAAAAGGGTAATTACAACAAGCATTACTGCTACTCTTAACCCTTACACTGGTTATTTAACAACATACTACTGAGTATGTTGTCTGGTGAACTACCAGAAGGAAAGTTTTAAAAAAATAGTTACGTTTGTATAATATGCATAACTTTTCCATGGTTAGTATTTGAACGTGGCATGCAGAATAAAAATGGTTAGTTACTGAATAATGAATAATATAAAACAGAACTGGTGTGCTTGTGAGTGTTTGATTAGGTGCTTGCCAGTCTAGAATGTAAAAATAACAAGTGAAAACAGGTGGCACATCCTGCTTGTCATTCTCTTGAGCTTGTTCACAAATAATCCAGTCAATGATGTTCCACAGTATCCAGAAATAAGTTACATTACAGCCTTTTTCAAAGGAAAGTCAGTGTGGATTATACTCATCTTCCATGCAGGTAATCCAGGTAAGAATGAATAAGGTACAGTTAAGTTTTCACATTGAAATCATGTGCTGATAACACACAAAAAACCCCCAAAAATGGTCACTGTCAACAAATGTAATAGTTAGCCCACACTGTCGTCATTTAGATTTGAAAGATTTGGGATCAACAGGAAGCGCTATACTGAGTTTTTCTTCCCCACTGAATGGATACTGAGATTCCTCTCACCCTTAGGCACTCATCCAGTCCACGATTACATGGTGCTTGATCTAAATCAAAACTATCACCCACCACACCCAGTTCATTCAAAATGTCCATAACTTCTTCTTCACCTGCTTTTTCCACAACAGCATCAGCAAAAACATCTTCAAATAAGTTCCTTATTCTGTTACATTATCCTTTGGGCACCGCCATTGTTGTTTGCCAGACGAGTCGAGTCGCGCTATGCATTACAAGCTGCTACTAACTATAAACTAAGAAAAAACGCTGAAAATCCATGTTCCGGGGCTCGCTCAGTCATCCATGCAAATTAGTTTGTCACTGAGCCATGGTTTCGTATCTGTGTGTGTTGGTGAAACTAGGCTCACAAGGCTCACCCTACAGCGCGACTTATGTCACAACAACCAGTGACGCCCATGACATAATGGCGCATAAGACTTAAAACTATTACCAGAAAAAAGCCATAAATGTCAATCATAGCCATACGGCCTGATTGTATTCTTTCACATTCATATATTTCTTTATTGAGGCATTTCTAAATGAACCAGGTTTGCAATACAAAACAATAAAATGCTTTTCATACTTCGAATAAGCAATGACGCATAGCTGCCAATATTCTGGAAAGAAGATTTGGGCGCCAGTGGATGTAAAGGGAAGTTCGTCTGAAAGCATCAATATTCTCTTAACTGCATGAACTTAACGCTTGATGGATGGCTTACAAAGAAAACGCATTCCATTACATTTACCCACTGGCGTTCACAGATCATCATTTTTGGCTCTCTTCAGCAGTATCTTTTCATCACAAAAAAAGAAGCAATTGCTGAACATTACACTTTTTTTTAAACACTAGAATTTCTTATATGATTTGTAAACTTAAGAAAATTCTTAAGCAGATCTGCAGGGTTAGCAGCTATGGTAATGATGTATTGAGACAACTCACCCCACAGTAACCATCATCATTAAAAATCTGAGGTGGCAATGGTGTCGCCCCCTCCTTGTGGCCTTTACTGTTGCTGCGCATAAACTTGCGATCCTCTTCCCTGCAGGGGTCTGAAATGTCCACACGCTCAAAAGGGATCTTCAGGCTTTCCAGGGTATCAATCACATGCTGTTGTTGCTTCCGCAACTGTCAAGACAAAGTAATATGATTGCATTACTGACAGTTACGAAAACACACACACACACACACACACACACACACACACACACACACACACACACACACACAGAGAATCTGCGCACTCTTTAATATAATATGCCACTTGATTCACACTTTTCTTCAGTGGAGAATGAAAAAGACTGCAGTGTAACTGAAAACACAACAAAATCAAGATGAACAGTGCATGTTGGCTGTGAACTGGGGAATACTGTTTTGTGCATTGCAATGTAATTTCCTTTTGAAATCGGAAGAAGACTTATAATTATTTGCTGAAACTAATCTCTCTCCAATTAAGCATTAAGGCATTACTTTGCACCTTGTCTTGTGTGCTCATTTTATTTTATGCTCATCTGTATCTTTATCAGACTGCTTTTAATGTTGTTCATTCATTCTGCAAATCCATGCTTTGACATGTCAATGATTCTCTTGCCAATAGCAACATTTTATAAATTCATTCAAAAGATTTCACTGTCGTGTCACACTCACAAGTTACTTCTTCTTTGATAATAAGTAACAATAATATTCTCAGCAAAACCTTAAAAACAGAAAAGTGGGTAAGCATATAATATTCCCAACAAAGTTTTACAGTCAAAAGGAAACTGCCCCAGCACTTCAGCATCAGACTGAACAGCCACTTAAACCAATAGTATCCACTATGATATTCTACCTTGAGAAAGTCTTCAACAAAGACACTGAATTATCAGTTTTTAATCTTCAACATCAAATTTGATCCTGCACACTTAACAAATATTCTCAACAACTTAACTTCAATGTTTTTAAAAATAACATGTTATCATTAGTTTTGCATGAAAGTTGAAACTGAAAAAAGGTATCCTCAAAGCTGGAAGCAGCTGTTTAGTAATGCAAGAGCACAGACATGTATCGACAGACACTTAAGTATATAATCTTGTTTCCAAAACAGATTAATAATACTACTTCTAAAACTTACAAAAACTGTAACAGAAAGACTTTAAAACCACTCACACACACACACACACACACACACACACACACACACACACCACACACACATGCTGTTATAGTCATGTTGCTAGTAGCCCAGCCAAAGACATGAGGCCATCTCGGGACACACACACACACACACACACACACACACACACACACACACACACACACACACACATCTATATGACTAAGCATACAATCTGACTTTAACATAGTATATTACTGGCTATGACCATGCATAAATTTCATTTATCTCTGTGGGCAATGCCAGTACACATGTATGAATAGTCTATTTTACAAACAGTTAGTCTCCCTTTTCTTTTCTTTTTTTAAAATATAAATCAGGTAAACGTTTATTTTGGGTTAAACAAAAATCTCAAATTTTTTTTTTTAATGTTGCAATTGACTTCTCCCAATTCTCGTTGCATGTTTAGTTTGTAGCAGACAACAATGCAGTCATGAAATGTGTTCTTCACAACAGCATCTGTTACCATTTTGTCTAACCAGCTGAAGGCCTTGAAGGCAAGCTAATGTTCTGGTCTGACATCCAGCATCGGCAAGACAGTACAAAAGCGAAAGAGATTTTTTTTTTTTTAAGCTGTACGAACATCTGGTCCAGATTGAAGTTAGACCTAAAAGTTGACATCACTGGGTACTCAGAGTCAGTGTCAGACAGGTGTCAGATCACAAAAATATCAAAACAAGCTTCAGATATTTTCCCGGGTGAGGAAGGGCATATATATCCGCTGCCCCCCTCCCCTTTGGACTTCAGGGATTTAGCCGATCTTCAGTGGCTACCTTGAACACTACACTATCAAAATCAGTGATACATGTTATCAGTCATAATACAATTCACATCAACATATGAATGCATCATCCACACACACACAGGCATATAGTGATATACATACTGTAAACACACACACACACACACACACACACACACACACACACTGTCCCTGATAAAGTTTTCCTTTTAAATATCCCAATGCACATACATGTTGAGATCTATGGGCCTGAACTACATTGCTTGCATCCACCATCAGGCGATTTTACAATTCACATAAAAATTTACCCCCCCCCCCCCCTTCCCTACACATGTACTCCTCTGTGTGAAGTACGAAAAAGCAATGTTCTCAAAGTAGTATATACGAGGTATATGCAGTTTTGAGAAAGTAGTTTTTCTGTACTTCAAGGTGATGAATCCACAGGGGTAAAATGTATGGTTACTGCCGGTATACTCATCAGTTAAAACACGGAAAGTGGTGTCAGTGAGTAAAAAAAAACTTTTCTTAAGATGCACAGCAGCAATGATACATGGTATCTGCAATTCCCTGTTGATCTTTTAGTTTAATACTACTGCCTGCAATGTGTTCCTGATGGGGGTGTGACTCACTCTGAATCTATGTTTCCAACTATCTGTTGCATTTGTTAACGTTTTGTCATAAACTTTACCTTGGTACTCCCAGGTACGGTTGTGAGGTACACTTTGATCAATCCCATGGTCATCTGGAATTGCAGACAATAAACGATCGCACCGAAAATATGAAAATTTAGAACGGCGTTCTCGTTAAAACTTAACCGGTAAAGAAGAGATTCACCCAGGAACTGATTGTCAAGTGCAATGCGCAATACGTCATTGCAAAAGTTGTTTAATTTACGTCATTCTCACTCAGTGCTCAAGTTATGATGACGTTAAGCACATATTTGCCCAAAGGAAGTTGTCGCTTGTTGCTGGGGCAGATAAACAAATTGACATTCCGGCGGTTTAGGTACAAAACACTTTTCGATTTTCATACAGTTCGTGTTTCATTTTCTTGAAAACTTTATTGCAAGGTAAGTCCATCATGAAGTCGTCAAATTATTTCTTTTTGTTGGTAGTTCAGGCAGTACATCGTGTGTGGAGTCTCGATCGCGCATTAGCAGAGATTTCTTGCTTGGACAGGTGTTTTCTGGCAGTTCTCTGCTCCTCACGTCATTACAGAGTTCTACCCCATACCAATGGTAAGCGTGCCACACGGATGTACTCTGACCCCCATCACTTAAGCCAGTTCACTGATTCTTTTTTTCGCCAGTTTTAGTGGCCAACATCGACATTCAGTTGATGAAAACTACGACTTCTATCAACTTGGGGATGTTCCAATAGAAGAGATGGACTTTACAGGGGGGGAAAAGTTTGTCCCACCAGTGTCATCACATCTCCAGTAACCGTAGCGGTCCCAAGGAATACACCCGACCGGCATAGCCTCAACCTTCATTGACCCAACTTATATGGAGAGACCTATATGGTCAGTACAATAGCAGAAATGTTTGGTGAAGAGGGAAGTGAACTGATGCAGAAGACTAGCACAGTTCACCTGCCCAGGGAGTTTATTTCACTTGATATCTGTGCGTGGCAAGAAGGTTTTGGGATGATAGAAAGTTTGCTTAGAGGGATCGACTTTGTAGTTGAGGGTGGGATTGACACCACTTCTTTGCAGATGAACAGTCGGACGATAGATAGTGTTAATGGTAATGAGGTTGTGGTGGAGTTTGTATAAGGTGGTCAGTCTGGCTTTCTTTTTTTTTTTTTATCCAGAGTGTTGGCCAGCAAACTGTTCACACTGGAGGTCTACCTGAAATCATATTGGACGTATTTCTGGCCTCAGGATTTTCTCAGTGGTGTCACCATTGTTGCCGGAGAAAAGGTCCATACTGGGCTGGCATATTCTAGAAAAGGCTCACCCAGGGCCTTGCAGTTGTAGAAAGGCTCTTTTACCTTGCAGTTGCTGACCTTTAAGTTGTTACTGACATCTTGTTTTCTTGGTCATATTGTTGCTCTGGTGTTGGGTCAGCTTACAGAGATTTCATGTAAAGCCAGTCAAGTGAGTAACATGAGATGCAAAAGTGTATTAGATTTTTTTTTTTTTTTTTTTTTTTTTTGGGGGGGGGGGTATTTAGTAAGAGAAATGATTACTCTACATGTCATTACTGCACAGTGCCAGCAAAGAAAAAAAGGATCTGATTGTACAGAGTTATTAAAATAGTTAGGCGTCAGTCAAATGGATGAAATATATAATGAAAACAGAGAATGATTCAGTTATTGATGGTAATGGGAATCACTGCAGAAACAAACAGTTAATAGAAATTATGTTTGAACATTGGAAAAATGATGGTTTCCAAAATATTAAGTGAGTTTAATTATAGTTCAATAGCACTGTGAATTGAAGAGGGATAAAAAAAAAAAGATAAAGGATTCATTCATGTTCATTCAAATAGTTTAAACTAAGCATGTTTTTTTTTTATTCAGTGTTATGTATTAGCATTAACCAGTCAAATTTAAATTAAACTGTAGGTTGACAAAGTTACATTTTAGAAACAGTTCACTTTAGTACTAACGACCATGCTGCTAACTAGTTCTTAAGAGGCAACAATATTACAGTATATTTATAGATTTATGCTGTTTTCATGATCACATGTCGGCCTACAATCATGACATATCTACAGTAATTTCATCAACTGATCTTATATTCCAACTCCCACCTCACCCCGAGTGTCTGTCTGTTTGACTGTCTGTCTCTCTGTTTCTGTTTCTGACTCTGTGTCTATGTATCTGTCTGTCTAAGATAGATATATATATAGATATATATTGTTATATAAAAGAGTTAAATAAGCTTCTAAACTCTACAATTGTTTCAGCTGTGCGTCGTCAGATTATGATATATATATAATGTCCTTTCTCACTTTTTTCTCTCTCTCAATCCCCCCCTCTCTCTCTCTCTCTCTCTCTCTCTCTCTCTCTCTCTCTTTCTCATCTCCCCACCCTCCCACTCTCATTCTCTTTGTTTTGGAATGGAGACGTTCTACTTCTAGATTATTTACATGCCCAGGAACGAACCCTTTCAAGATTGACATAGTGGCTTCCTGCGTAACCTTCCAAGCCTAGCATGTTTTAGCTGTTTGGGAGCAAAATTAAAGCAGCTTTACTCAGACTGTCATAGCTCTGGATGAACGCATAAAAAAGGCACACAGTTAGATATTATTTTGTTAGTAAAATAGTAAAAATTTTCGTTGTGCTTGAATTTACCCAGTGAGGCATGATTCCTGTGTGAATATTAAACAGGGGCCAAACAAGTCTTTCATCACTTTTTCAGTACCTCTTATTCCAACATGTTGTATTACATTTCTGATGAAATGCAAAGAAAACTTGACTGTGTCAAAGTCAAATACATTTTCAGCAACTATGTATATATTTCTATGACTTTTGTCATCTCTTCTGGAGCTAGTTGCTAAGAGTGACCAATAGGATATAACCTAAAACTTGCCACAGTGTAACAATAACTAGCATCACTTTATTTACTCATGGTGTTGGAAGGAAAAAAAACAAGATGCAAAGCATATAAACGTACTCCCATTTTATCTTCCTGAAAAATGTCACAATCAAACATGCGTCGTAATGTATTTGACATCACAATCAAACGTGAATCATAAAGAGATATTCCATAAAGAAGAAAAACCGCTTTGGCCATTATATCTGTTAGTAATGGCTATTCTGGTAAAATAAAACATCGGCCATCATCCGTGACCCATAATGAAGATAACTACAAATTTTCAGAAAGATCGGCCCAGAAGTTTTTTTTCTAGTGTATTCACAAGGGAAGATATTAAAAATATGCCTATTCTAAGTCCAGCTTCAAGGTCAAAAGGCATAGTATTAGAAAATATAGACATTTCTGTGGATGCAATAAAAAAGAAACTGCAATCTCTAAACCCTAATAAGGCATGTGGTCCGGATGCCATTCCATCTAAGAATACTGAAAGAGCTAAATGAGGAAATGGCCTTCCCACTTTATATACTCTTTACTAAATCTGTTAAAGAAATGATAGTACCTTCAGATTGGAAAACAGCTACAGTCATTCCAGTATTCGAAAAAGGTACAAGAACAGATCCAAGAAATTATAGACCAGTGAGTTTAACATGCATTATATGCAAAATTTTTGAATCATTTATTAGAGAGGCTATTAGTAAACATATGACAGAAAATAAATTATATGCTGAGTGTCAACATGGATTTCGTGCAAAAAGATCTTGTGTGACTCAACTTTTAGAAGTGATGGAAGATTTCACAAAGGAGATAGATAAAGGAGATAATATAGATGTTTTGTATTTAGACTTTAGAAAAGCATTTGATTCAGTACCACATGAAAGACTTTTAAAGAAATTAGAGTCTTATGGAATAACAGGAAATGTGCTTGGTTGGATTAGAGACTTTTTATCAAAAAGAACTCAGAAGGTAAGGATTGGTAGTTCCTCCTCTCACAGTGCTGATGTTATTAGTGGGATACCACAAGGCAGTATTTTGGGACCAATATCATTTACGGTGTTTATAAATGATCTCCCTGTAGAATTAAAGAGTACATGTAAAATCTTTGCAGATGACACAAAACTTTATAACTCTTCGAAATTGCATAAGGAATTAAAAAGGATATTGAAACATTAGTACAGTGGTCTGATACTTGAAACCTATATTTTAATGCAGAAAAATGTAAAGTACTTCATATTGGTAAAACAAACCCACAAAAGGAGTATATAATGAAAATTGGGGATAAGGAAATGAAAATATCTAAATGTGAGGAAGAGAAAGATCTAGGTGTGACTTTTGACAAAAATTTGCTATTTGACAAACCTATTGTAAATAGTATTAATAAGGCTAACAGAATGATTGGAATAATAAAAAGAACCTTTACATTTATAGAAAAGGACACTTTTTTGCAATTATATAAGACACTAGTTAGACCTGTTCTTGAATATGGCAACACTGTATGGTATCCAGTGTTAAAGAGACAATCAGAAGCTTTAGAACAGGTACAAAGAAGAGCAACCAAGATGATTCATAATATAAAAGATTACTCATATCAGGAAAGATTAAAATATCTACAACTTTCAACACTTAAGGCAAGAAGAATAAGAGGAGACTTGATTCAAGCATACAAGATATTTAATGGAATTGATGATGTTGATAAAGCATTTTTTTTTGGTACTCCGCAGAAGAATGTTACAAGGAACAGTGAAGATAAGATATTTAAACAATATTCCAGAACTAATTTGAGAAAATTTACTTTTACTAATAGAGTAACCAATTTTTGGAATAAACTAACAGTTAACATCAAACGTGCACCTAGTATTAATGTTTTTAAGAACCTCATAGATAAACATGAATTATTAACAAAAATTAGATATGAATTTGATGGAAAATAGGACTGAGCTAGCCTATGACTGGACCAATGGTCACAAAAAAAAAAAAGGATATATACATACAGAAGGGGCGTAAAAAGCCTAAATAGGCTAAGTTGTGTTTGATACAACGCCCCTGATTCTGATCCTGATCCTGATCTGAAGTTTTGTCTGGAGCGAGTGGAACACATTTTGACCACGGACAGACACAGACAGCATTTCTTCGTTCCCATTGTAAATTATTCCCTGCTCTATAAGAACTGGGAGTACAAAAATTGGAACTGCCTCCTCACCTCCCTGGCAGTCCTCCAAAATTCATTCACTTAAAACAGCACATGATGCAATAAGGAATTGGCTTCAAAATACTCTCTCTCTGTGTAATATTTCTGCACAAAATATAAAGGTTAAATGTTACATTTGAATCTAGATAGATTCCAGACCTCTGGTTAGGCACAGGCTGCCATAAACATTCAATGGCACTCAACTAGGGGTTGGGCATCAGGCAGAAAGATTTCAGAGGGAATTTTCTATCTCACGCTGTCTGTGATTTTAGTGTTAGACAGGGAAGTGTTTACAGTCCCACTATCTATTACACCTAACCTTAAGTGCTGGTCTGTGTCATATGAGTGCCACTGATTGGCTTTTGAATGAGGCAATAAATTGAGCTCATGTGTGCAGCATTTACTTCCCACACATTTAAAAAAAAAAATATATATATATATATATAATTATATATATATACAGGAGCCATGGAAATGTTTTGCCGGCAAAATTTTGTGGAAATTCAACTTGGAGGGGTACCAAAAACATTGAGAAAAAGAGAGGGGAAGAAAGAAGGTGGTGTAGGGTGAGGGTGGTGGAGGGTGTGAAGGAGAGGGAAAGGGGAAGATGGTGGTAGGGGTATTATAATGTACTGTGCTATTGTAAGGTGCCCTCCCAGGGAGAGCATTCTAAATTTCAGACAAAGAAATCTGTAGTGATGGAAAACTAATCTCTGTGTGTTTGTTTAGTTAATGTGTGTGTGTGTGTGTGTGTGTGTGTGGTGGCGGCGCGCGCGCCTGGGACTCTGTGTATCAGTATATGTGTATTCATCCGTGTATGTGTGCATGTGTGAGAGAAAGAGAGAATATATAAATGCGTGTGTGTGTGTGTATGTGTGTGTGTGTGTGTGTTACATGCAGACTCAAACACACACACACACACACACACACACACACACACACACACACACACACACACACACACACACATACATACATACACACATGCACACGCATATATATATATCTCTCTTTCGCTCACACATGCACACATACAGGTACGAATACACTTTTACTGATACATAAGACACTCCACACACACACACACACACACACACACACACACACACAACACACACACATTTGTTCTCTCTCTCTCGCTCTTTCTCTCTGTCTCTCTCTCATTCTCTTTCACCTCTCTCTCTCTTCTCTCTCTCTCTCTCTCTCTCTCTCTCTCTCACACACACACACACACACACACACACACACACACACACACACACACACACACACTTATCATAAGCATGTGCCAACCTGTCGTCATGACATGCGTATCTACTTAAAGCACTTTCATCCACCACTTTTGGATCACCCCTCCCTCCTCTCTGTTTCCACTCTCTCTCTCTCTCTCTCTCTCTCTCTCTCTCTCTCCTCTCTCTCTCTCTCTCTCGTCGTAAATACTGAGCGCGCAAAGGTGGGGTGGGGGTCACTTGTAAATGTGGAGGAAGAATTTATGTTGAATTGTATTGATCAAAATCTTCTTGTTGATATGAATATGACTGATTGTGTTAATGCAGGCGAAGCGACCTTCTTATGTTCTAAAACTGATAACATGGATATTTGTGGTGAAAACAGAGTTGAAGACATTTACCGATCAGTATCATGTGACACACCAACTGACAGTGGAAGTTGTAAGAGGGGGGCATCTCAAAAGGAAAACGTTAACTCGGAAAGAGAGGACAGGGGTGATAATGATGTGTCTGGTGAACGATTGGAGGGGAACACACTGAGGGGTGAAAGGAAAGATGTCAGTGAGAATGAAAGTGTGTTACATTTTGATGGTTGTGAAAATGATAAAGGTTGTGATGTTTCCTTCTCTTTTTTGCACTGGAATGTAAATGGACTCTTATCTAAATTCAGTGATATAGACTTTACTCCCTTTTTGTTGAAATTTGATTTCATATGTCTTGTCGAAACCTTCGTAGAGGATTTCCAAAACTTAGTATTTCCAGGCTATACTGTTTTCTGTAAACCAGCAGTTAAGTTTTCAAAACAAGGAAGACATTCTGGTGGAGTTATATGTCTCATTAAAACTGAACTTGCACCCTATGTCCATGAAATCAAGACAGACTCCCCAAATATTCTTTTATTTTTGGTTGATAAGAGTGTTTTTGGCTTTATGGAAGATGTGTTTATGTATGTACTTATATTCCACCTGAAGGTTCGCCATATTACACTTATTTTGATGTTGAAAATGGTATTAGTGAGCTTGAACAATGTCTTTTTGATTCTCTACTTGAGTTTGAGGATGTGCATGTAATTCTGTCAGGCGATTTGAATAGTAGGACTTCTGACATTTGTCCAGATATCTTTGATGAAAATGATGTTTATGATCACCTTGTTTATGATTGTTCTTTTTCTGCTAAAGGCATGAGGAAGTCTGCAGACAATGGTATAAATAATTATGGAAGATATTTGTTAAATATGTGCACAACCTTTGGATTGTGGATTCTAAATGGCACATGTAATGGGGATGCTGACGGCAACTATACATTCGTATCAGAAGCAGGATGTAGCGTTAATGATTACTTTCTTCTGTCTAAGGAATTGTTTTTCGGTTTTGCGTCTTCATGTGAAATGGTGATCTCAGAGAGAATAGATTCAGATCATTTGCCTATCGAATTAAATTTTAGATTTTCTGAAAGGAAAACCAGATCGCAAGTAAATCCCACAGAAATAGACCAGGTCATTGAAAAGTTTGTGTGGAACAACGATTTAGGGTCAGTCTATACTCAGAAAATGACATCAGATGAAGCACTGTTGGTACTTGATCATGCCACAAACTTAATTGATCACGATTTCAATGGTGCTTTGCATCTGTTTAATGACTGGATCAAAAGGCAAGCAAGTTGTATGAAAAAGAGAATTAATCTAACAAAGTATGACAAAAACAGGATTGGTATGATAAAGAATGTAGGTTAAGCAAAGTTAAGGCAAAAGGGCTGCTCTCTATTCTTAGAAAAACGAGAAGAAAAGAAGACAGTGATGCCTACTGCATAGCAAGAAGAGAATACAAACATCTGATAAAGAGAAAAGAAAAACAGTATAACGATATGTTGTTAGACAGACTTATTTCATCAGTGAACAATCAGAGAGAATTTTGGGAAACTGTGCGTAAAATATCCTTTAAAAGAAAACGTGTTCAAAATAGTCTAACAGTCGATGACTGGTTCAAACATTTTAAAGATTTGCTTGAACTAGAAGTAACAACAGATGTTACTAATTCATATGGAAATTACAATTATATCGACGAGGAGGAAATTAGTTTTATAAACCGTCCAATAACAAATGAAGAAGTTCTACTAGCTGTAAATAGGTTAAAAAATGGAAAAGCTGCCGGACCGGATGAAATTATTGGTGAGTTGTTGAAGTATGGTGGGGACCGAGTTGTTGACTTTTTTGTAAAGCTTTTTAATACGTTGTTTGATAAAGGCGTGTTCCCAGACAATTGGACCAACTCTATTGTGCAGCCCCTGTTTAAGAAGGGTAACGTTAACGATCCAAACAATTATAGAGGCATTTCACTGTGTGATACGAGCAGTAAAATTTACAGCACAATTATTAATAGCAGACTGCAGGAATGGATAAAAGAATATAATCTGACTGGTGAACATCAAGCAGGATTTAAGAAAGGTTACTCCACAATTGATCACATGTTTACATTATTGGCACTCGTTCAAAAACAGTTTTGTTTCAATCGTAAATTATATGTAGCCTTCATTGATTTTGAAAAGGCTTTCGACTCTGTTGAAAGGAACTTATTATGGCCCATAATATTGAAAAATGGCATCAAAGGCAAGATATTTAGGTGTATTCGTAGTATGTATGACAATGTCAAAGCCAGAATTAAATGCGGAAGTAACGTGACTGTTTATATCAACTGCACCCGTGGAGTGAAACAAGGAGACGCCTGCAGTCCTGTCCTGTTTTCTTTATTCATTAATGAACTAGCATTAGAGGTGATGAGAAGAGGGAGGCATGGTGCAATGTTTACGTCTGACTACTTTGAATTATTCATATTACTACTGGCAGATGATGTGGCCTTACTCTCAGAGACTGCCACTGGATTACAAACGCAGATTAACAGTCTTCAACGTGCAGCTGCTGCTTTGCAGTTGAAGGTCAATATGAATAAAAGCAATATAGTGGTATTCAGAAAAGGGGGGTATTTAGCTGCTAGAGAAAGGTGGACCTACAACGGGATTGTTATGCCTGTTGTGAATGTCTACAAATACCTAGGAATTTATTTTTCAACAAAGTTAAGTTTTGTTGTTGCATGTCGTGATCTCAGTAGCAGAGCAAAAAACGCGTTATTGCGTATTTTACAAAAGTTATTTAAGCTAAAGTGTTCTTCTCCTTCTTCCTTTTTTAAGTTATTTGACTCACAAGTTCAATCTGTTGTTCAGTATGGTGCAGAGTTATGGGGCCTTGACAATGCAGCACTCCATTGCGAAAAGGTACATTTATTTGCTATTAAGAGATTCTTGGGAGTAGAAATGAGAACACCTAATGATATGGCGTATGGAGAAACAAATCGATATCCTATTTACATAAATTCAGCTGTAAAGTGTGTTAGGTATTGGCTAAAGTTGACGAGGATGGACGAATGTAGACTACCGTTTAAGGCCTATAGAATGCTTTTCGATTTAGATTTGCGTGACAAGAAAAACTGGGCTTCAAATGTTCGCTGTAAATTGTATATGTTTGGATTCGGATATGTATGGCTCAATCAAGGGGTAGAAGGGATAAGCGAGTTTCTGGAAACGTTTAGGGAAAGGTTAATTTTGTGCAGATGGCAGGATTGGAATTACCATATCAATAACAGTGACAGGTTTAACGTTTACAGAACCTTCTGCACTATTCCGGATGCTAAAACATATTTATTACTCAATTTGGACAGATATTTGAGGCATGTATTGATAAGATTTAGGCTTGGTATTTCTGAAATCGAAGTACATCATAATCGTCATAGACAACACAGTGAAGGTGACTTACTATGTCCACTTTGTCAAAGAGAGAAAGAAGATGAGGTACATTTTGTTCTATGTTGTCCTATTTTAAGCGACTTAAGAGCACAATACATAGCGTTGAAATATTATAAGGTTCCAAATCAGTTCAAATTAGCGTTGCTTATGGCATGTGTACATGAAAAAACGATCAGAAATTTGTCAATCTATCTTTACAAGGCTTTCAAATTGCGTTCTATTCTCATCTCTTGAAATTATTGCAAAGTGTATTACGAATGATGTCATTGATTCTAAATGCCAGATTGGACAATTGTTTGTATATACACCCCTTCATGAGGGGCAATGGCCTAAACATGATTAAACTTTCCGTATCCGTATCCGTATCTCTCTCTCTCTCTCTTTTTCTATGTTCCTTTCTGTCTGTCTTTGTCTTTCTGTTTCTGTCTGTCTCTCACTCTCTTTCACTCTCTCTCATTCTCTCTCTCTCTCTCTCTCTCTCTCTCTCTCTCTCTTGCTCTCTCTGTCTCTCTCCCTCTCTCTGTCTCTCTCACCCACCCCCACCAACACCTACCCACAACTTCACCTCCTCTCTTTTCATTCCAGAGACTTTGCACAATGCGGATGACCCACGGCTCCCTGGCTATGGCAGTCAGGAAAACAAGACAGTATTGACACTAGCAAGGCTGCAGCTCAGTGGATCAATAACTTGATCAACAAGAAATCACCATGCTCCCACTGTGAACATAATACAAAACTCTGCTGCAGGACAAGAAAAAATACTCTTTTTTTTTTAAATATTAAAAGAAAGAACATGCAATATGTGCTATACACAAGAAACGACATGTGGCAGGAATGAAGACCATAATCTGTTAGCTGGCAGTGAACTTTGAGTGAGAGAGAGAGAGAGAGAGCAAGTCAAGGACCAGACACTATGACTGACAGACGACGCTACGGCAGTGCTCGCACTGAAGACTCTTACACCTACAGCGATGACTTCAGTGATGAAGACCCCATGCCCGTCAAATCGGCGCCAGAGAAGCAGAGGACTAGAGGTGAGAGAATAGATGACAGGTTTTTTGTTGTTGTTGTTGTAGTTGTTATTTCCATGGTATGACTGGCTGTTGTACATGTGAACATGTTCCTTTTCTTTTTGAATAAGTGTGTGTGTGTGTGTGTGTGTGTGTGTGTGTGTGTGTGTGTGTGTGTGTGTGTGTGTGAATGAGAGAGACAGAATGTGAGGTCAGTATTTTTTTGATAATGCAGGTTGTATTATTTTTTTCTACATTTATGTTGTCTTCATCCTTATTTTTATAACTGATGTGTGTGAGTCACTTTATTTCCATTGCTAAACTATATAGGCATAATTAGCACTAATAACAGTGACAGTATCTTTTTCTCCTTTCTCACACTTCACAGCTCTCTTACTCCCATCCCTTACTTTTCGCTTTAGCTGATGGGATGACAGGGAGAAGAACTGTGATATGCATCTCTGTGTATCTGTTCTTCCAGCATTTCCACTTCGACGAAATTAATTATTTCTTTTATAACTGTCGCTTTGAAACTTTATAATCCTGGATTAGATTTTTGTACTTTGAGTTCAGTTGAGATGTATTCATTAAAATCCACTAAGTTTAGTTGACCAATGGGATCTAATAAAAGAACAAGAACAACAAATACTTATAGATGTCCCGTGAAAAAATTGATGAAACATCAGACATCAGCCTTTAGAGCATGTTGCCTGTTCTGTCAGCTCTTTTTTGAAGATGATATAAATGATGTTTGGAGGGTGCATAGCAAAGGGTGTACCTTAACTAACTTGTGGTGTTGAAATACATCTGGAAGCAGTATTATTCCCACAGGTCGGCTGATTCATTTTTTAAATGTTGTATGTTTCTGCTGTTACAATAGTGCTTCATTAGTACTTTCCCAAGATTGAAAACGACAAAAAATGAATGTGTGTATGAATTAGTTTTAACAAAGATTAGCATACAGTATACATGATATGCGTTTATCTGGTCTAGACTTTTTTTTGTTGTGATGTTTTTATATGATACTGTCATATTATTGCAATCAGTCATAATGGTCAAAACTGAATGTGACTGCGGCATTGCACTGAGCACATCCGTTTAATTTCATTTTGATGGAATATGATTCCGTTTCTACCATGATATTTAGTGTTCTTGAACAGTCACTAGGATGCTAGATCAGTTTAGTAAAACAGCAGCCTTTCAATCACAATGTATGTGAATCTTTGATGATGATTGATTTACTCATGACGTTCATTCCCTGGTTTCTGGTATGAGTGCTTTGTCTTCGCAGAATTCACATATGCTTCAGAAGCCCATACTTATTTAAGATCAGGAGGTAAGAGATAAGAATTCAAATTAACCACACCAGTGAGTGTGAAACATTGCTTTTGTTTGTGTGTTTGTTTGCACTGCCATCATTTATCATGGTTGTTGCCATATTTATTTTCACATTGATATAATTCACAGATATTGGAATTTTTCTTTTTTTTTTGTTTTTTTTTTGTTTCATAATCTTTAATCATTCAATTACACACTGAATCAAACTGTCTTAAAACGTTGGATGTGATATCTGTTAGATTTTCACAAACCCATTTGTTTATTTTTGGCATTGTTTCAGATTTTGTTTAGAACAATATACATCTAATGTAATTTTTGCTGTGAGAGAGAGAGACTCTGTGTGTGTGTGTGTGTGTGTGTGTGTGTGTGTGTGTGTGTGTGTGTGTGTGTGTGTGTGTACTTTGAGTTCGATGGGATTGTTAATTCTGGTTATGTTGAATCTATTTGAATGAAAAGTATAGCTTTTTCAATCACATATTCATAATTTGCAAAGAATTTGAATAATATGATAATTTGCAAATTACATGAATAATAATGTATTCTTACATATGTTAAAATTTTTGATGAGCACAACATGCAAGGGTGCTTGCACATATTCCTGTGTGCACACATTCATTCACTGTCACATACACACACACACACACACACACACACACACACACACACACACACACACTGCACATGCGCAAACACACACACACACATGCAGATAATTCAACAATTTCTCTCTCTCTCTCTCTCTCTCTCTCTCTCCTCTCTCTCTCTCTCTCTCTCTCTCTCTCTCCAAATGCTGTGGGACAAAGGGTGGGGAGGGTGTATGTGTGTGTATAGGGGAGGGAGGTGAGGAGTGGGGGGGGGGGTCTTTCTTGATGCACACACACAATTTTGTTTTGAACTGATTTCATTTGAACAAATGCTAACTGCAAAATCAAGGCTGGAGGACACATTAGTTAAATGTATCATTTTAAACAGTAACTATAGTTTGAATCCATGGTTCACAGTTCTCTCTCTTCACGCTAATGGAATATTTAATGTGTGGTTTTGTTTTGACTGACTTATCATCAGCGAGCTGGGAATCACTAACTGTGTGTCAGTGAGGGGCCAGGGATGGAGAAACTGGAAGAGGAGGAAAGGGAGTGGGGCTGAGGTGGTAGTGGGGGCTTCAAATAATCATTCAGCGCTGTGTGGTGCAGCAGGTTTGGGAACACATTAGAGTATTTACATGCCAGTTTTTGTATGTCGTGTTATTAAATTTGTTACCTGCCGCCACCACCACCCCCACTGTCACTTTACCCAATGCCTCATAATTTTAGAGAGTTATGCCACTACACATGGATGCATGCGTAGACACAAACACATACTATCTTGTCTTTCTTATGGCACATGCACATGTGCATTGACATATTCACACAAATAATGCACACAAGCTTGTCTAAAATCACTAGAATATACATACGCACAAACACTCACATGCACACATGTACACATGAATTAACCTACACAGACACAAACACATGCACATGCATACATGCACTCACATGCACGCACACACATATTCACTCTCAGTCACTATATTTTTTTTTATTTCATACTTTAAAAAAGAAAAAGAAAACATATTCATATGATGAATACATGTATACTCATTTACACAATCAGCCTAACCTGTCTGTCATGACCCCACCATGAAAGAAAAAAAATTCCAGATGAATTATTTTCATTTCGTATGAATACACAGTTTATTGATGCCTTGTTTGCTGTTGTTCAGTATGTAGGTGACATTTCTTGCCTGCATAAAAGTTTGGATTGCAGGCAGCTTATAGCTGTTTAAGTTGGGGAAAAAAATGCTAGTGCCTCTTGCATTATACTCTGTTGTTTTCATTTGTCTAGACCGGCTTCGTTTTATCCGCAGTAAGGATACATACTAGCAGTTAGGTATCATGTTATGCATTGTGTTAGAAGTCTGGATAGTTACATTATTTTCCTGTGACAGGACTTTTTTTTCGCTGTGTAGTGACAGCCCTGGAAGAGCTCTGTACGGCTGGTTTGGGTTACAACTGAAACATTTCCTGACAGTTTTGCCCAGTAATGTTGATAAAGCAAAATTTGTCATGGATTAAACTTCCCTTATTTGGAAAGTAATCCTAATTTTGTGAAATAAGAAATTACTTATGGGCACAAATCATAAATGTTCCTACAGGCCATTTTTAATTGCATACATTTTTAGTTCATTCAAAGCTGGATGGTGTGTGTGCGTACACAGTCTCAATATTCTGTGACACATACTGTTTGCGCTGTCTTTTCCTGAACGATGCAGGATTGTCGATTCAGATGAAACTTGCTTGGTTATGAAAGATGTCCCATGATGGTGGCAGTTGAGTCAGTAATGTGACACTCTACCCCACAGCCCTCCCTCGTACACACTTACACACATTCTTTTTATTCTGCCTGTATAGAATTTTCCTTCTGAAACAGTAGGATCTGACATTTTAATTCTTTATTTTTCTTTCTTTTTTCTTTTTTTTTTTAGTGTTTCTGTGATGCCAAAATCTTCAGTTCAAAATTGATCAGTGATGTGTTACCTTTTTCTCTCATTGATCAAGTGTTAAATATGTTTCTTCCAGCCTCTCCAAAATGCATTCACCTTGCATGCTCTATGATTTCATGATGACTCACAGAGAATTTATTTATCATTCCCATGGCAGTAGGTGTAATAGTATCCCCCCCCCCCACCCCCAATCAAGACTTCACCTGAAACATTTTTGTCTGTGTCACTAATCTGCCAATAAAGACTTCTTCCATTTAAAGACCTTTTTTCTTTTTTTTTTATCTGGCAGTAGTTTTCAACTGGTCTGTATCAAATTTACTTCCTAGTAAGGCTACCTGCCTTTAAAGACTTTTTTTTCTTTGTTTTTGTCTTTGTTCTAGATTACCTACTACCTTACATTATAAATGAGTGGGTGTCCAGTGCTTCTGTTACTGAATAACCTGTGAATATAAAAACATTTCCGAGTATTGAATCTATCATTGTGTGTGTGTGTGTGTGTTGTTTGTGTGCGTGCGTGTGTGCGTGCGTGTGTATGTGCGTTTTCAGTTTGAATAGGACACACTTTAGAATCTGGAGGAAATTTAAACATACCTCTGTACCTCTCCACTATTCTTCCTTGCTTATCTCTGAATCTGTAACCTGTCCTGTTTTTGTTGTTAATTTGTTTGTTAATTGGTGCATATTAGACATGTGTATGGTAATCTAGAATTGTGTGCAGAATTCATTGCAGACTAATACATGAGGTCTGATGCCATGTTCAGTAGATGATTAATGGAAACTGGAACACCTCTATGGAAATATATCAGTGCAGTTCTTCTTCTGTTGTGGAGGTGTATGGAAATACTGTATTGTAAGCTCTTTAAAGACTGCTCCCTACTGTTTGTGGTCTGTTAGTGAAGTTAATGTTTATTCTTTCTTTTCATTTTGTTCTGTGCTATGTACAATTAAATTGTTTAAAGAAAATTACCTTTTATAAACTTCTTCCATTAAAATAAAGACCCCCACCCCCCACCCCTCACTTGAATTTACTTGAATGAACTGACATGATTCAAAAATGGAATCAGTGTTTTTTTTATGTTAAATCAGAAGAATAAGTAACATTGTTTGTTCCCATGTCAAGGTGAAAGTCATACAGGATAGTAAAATGAACTGGAGGATTTCAAAACACTTTTATTGACTGTCGGTTGTGCAAGCTGTCTTATCAAGATTATTAATCACCAAATTAAGCAGTGTGTCACAAACAATGGCAGGATGGTTCTTTTGCAGCATCACTGCAATTTTTTTGGTTTGGTTTGGTGAAGTGTGTGTGTGTGTGTGTGTGTGTGTGTGTGTGTGTGTGTGTGTATAAATACACACACATATACATATACAAGTTCACACTATACTACTACTACTACTGCTCTGCTGCTACTGCTGCTGCTGCTGCTGCTGCAGCTGCTGCTGCTGCTGCTGCTGCTGCTGCTGCTGCTGCTACTACTACTATAAATCATCATCACTATCTTTATCATCATCATATCAATATTATTGGTACACTTTGTCATGTAAAATATCTGGAGGCAATTTCAATGCAGAATGTGTTTAGTTAAGCTGCTTGATGAACATTTGTTTACAAAAAAAAAAAAAAAAAAAAAAAATCATTTAAGTAATCCTATCTGTTAAGCTGAACAATGAAGTTGGTTTTCGTAATTAGATTGTGAAGATTTCATTTTTCTACCACCATGTTATCCATTATCAGGTGTTAGGGGTAGGAATCAGGGCAAAGGGCGTGGCCGTGGCCGAGGAGGCCAGGGTCGCACCAGCCAGGCCAGGTCGGACACCCAGCTGGATGTGGTGACCAAGCGTCTGCTGTCAGCCAGCCGGCTGAAGATGAACGAGCTGCAGAACCAGTGGAGGAGATGAAGAAAGAAATGAAGATAGTCACCGAGGAGAACAAGCTGTACAAGCGCATGCAGCACAAGCAGGTGAGCTGTTGGCTTGGTCAGTGTTATGTCCTGTTCGTCTGTGTTCATAGGAGGTGTTTGACATGGGAAAGATGCAAGAGTGCATACACTAAATGCACATCATGAGGTCATGCCTTTCTTCCTTTCAGTTCGTGTCTGTCTGTCTGGTTTTGTCCGTCTGTCTGTCTGTCTTTCTATCAGTCTCTCTCTCATTCTGTCACACACATACACACACTGGCAGTTCCAGACTGACCCATCCAATCTGGTTTTGAACAGGAGAAAGCACTGGTGAAGTTCGAAGACAGGGAAAGCGAACTGCCCCAGATGATACAGGCACACAACAACGAGGTGCGCTCCCTTCGGGAACAGCTCCGCCGCACGCGAGACAAGTACGAGAAGACCGACCGCTACCTGCGGGACGCCGAGGATGATCTGGAGCGTGTCAACGCCAAGTTCAAGAAATACAAGGCCTTGTCGGACCAGAAGGACCTGGCGGAGCGAAGCGATCTGGACCGACGACTGAACAAGGCTGAGCTGGCCATTGAGGAGAAAGAGTGCAGAATACGGGTAATGTGTAGTGAGGATGAGAGTTCGGTAGATATGCTGTTGTAGTTAACACTTCTTTGTTTAGTGTACATGTCCACCAGAGGTGAGGTGGCAGACAAGGATAACCACTCCAGGAAAGGGAGACCATCTAATGCTGCGCTGGAACTGCAGTAGAAACTACAGGTTCAGAAAGGCTGTAAAATTATGAATTTTCATGATTGTTGCAAGCAGGATTTGAATTCACAGTACTTTGATACGAACTTGATGCTGTGCCACTCCGCTATCCAGACACTACTCTGCTTTGTTTGGAAAAAGATGAGGAGGATGATAATTATGCATGTTGTGTGTTTGGACTTTCTGGGCAGTGATAGTTATGTGTATTACTTATATATTGATTCTGAATCATCACTGATTTAGCATCAATTGCAGATCTGTTGAATTGTGCATGTGTGTATACATTCACTATTAGGGTGCGTCTTCAGTCTTTATCATTTCTTTTTTGTTGTTGGTTTTGTTTCATTGACTTAGCAAGTGAAGGAAGTCAGACCTGATGATAATTCTGTTTAGAAGTATGTTTTTACATGTTTCTGGCTCCTGTTTTGTTATCCCACCTTTCATGCCATCTGGGTGGTGGTCTCATCTTGATCCACCTTCATGCTTCACCTGGATTTGTCATATCGCAGATCAGCATCAGTAATCTAAAGGGAGCCTCAGTCAGTGTCAAGCGAAGCCATGTACAGAAAAGACCAAGCACTGCTGTTGAGTCATTTCATTAGTGCAGAGAAGAAGCTATTGTAATTCAACTTGCATTGAGTGTTGTCTGCTGACCCAACGAAAGATGACAAAAATTGCTTAGTTGTGGAGCCAGCCTGAATCCAATTTAAGTGGTGACAACCACTGAAAACATCTGTTCTTGATATGATATGTGCATCTTTCTTAAATTTCATCCAAGACACTTTGATCTCAATGTCTGTGTGCTTTTGGTTGTTTTGTAGGGCTCCCAGTTTTTCTTTCTTTCTTTCTTTCTTTTTTTCTCAATCTGAGAAAGTCTGAATCAGTATTTTGTCTTGCCTCTTCACAAAGGATCATAAATGAACCCAAAGTTCGTGCCAGACGGTCTCGAATTGCACACTTTTGGGTCTATATCTTTTAACCTACCAGCCTTGTCAGCCAGTAGTGGCTGACGGGATTTCTTTCCCTTGTGCCGTGTCATCCAAGGTCGGCTGATGGACAGACAGTACATTCTGCCGTTTCATCATTATCATTGTCATTTTTGTTGTTACAACCCTGGTAAGACCGCGGATACAAAAGACTGACACAAACCCACTACAATCCACAGGCTTGGTTACGGAAGGGAAGTTGAAATGGACACAGGTCACTGTGAGAGCAGGATGTGAAGGAAAACAGAATGTGATGCTTGTTTATTTCATAAGGATAACTGAAGGTGAAAAAAATGACAGTGCTGTACTCTTAAGTTAAGCTTCCTTACCTAATAATATATTATGAGATTAAAACAGACCAGAGATTTTTTTTTTAACATGGCTGTCAAAGGTATGCCCTTAAGTGGATGAAGCAGACTACATAGTATCAGTTTTCCAGCTTGAATTCATAGGACCAGTTGATCTCACTTGGTGTTGGGTAGGTCCAAAAGAAAAGCAGGTATTGACAACAGCTTTGATGGCATTTGAGCCCTTGGTCTTCCAGTCCTTGATGTCAGTTATTGCACAACAGCCGCTGATTCCTTATGATATTATTTGTCTCAGCTGAGAATAAAAAGGTCCTACATCTAATGGTCAGGCACCACTCAGGCATTTGGAGAAAAAGAAAATCCTGTGTACGTTCTGTTCTCATGATGTTGTTCTTCGCTGTGACCCAGGAGCTGGAAAGGCACATGGAGAATGTGAAAAAGAACCACCGCCATGAGCTGGGCATCGAGCGGGCACGCTACAAGGACACTCAGAAACAGCTGGAGGAGATGAAAGAATCTAACTCCAGATTGGAAGCGGTGCTGAAGGTGAGTCCACATGACAGTGGAGTAGGTCCCTCTTGTCTTCTTTCATTTCATGTCTGCCATCTCTTCTTCTGCCAAAGAAGGTTTCAAAGTGAGGTGACTGCAGGCGGAAACTGAAACAAAATTAACCTATTCCACATCCATTTTGCACCCAGTTTGAGAAGATAAGTGACTGTGTGTTCGTGCTTTGTTTTCATTGTCTTGAACATTGTCTTGCCTGAAGAAAACCAGAGAGATTGAAACATGTAATGTTTGTTTCGTAATTTGTTTGTTCTTTCGTCTGGTGGTGCAGTAATTTTCTTTTAATTTTGTTCCACCAAAGAAATTGCTTTTGCTGGCATTTGCTTTTTGTTCATTTTGTCAGTGAG
>CM065724.1:19292732-19312732 GCA_033310375.1 Conus canariensis | reverse complement strand
GGAGAGTCACCAGGCAACATTTATTTTTCTCGGTGTGTGTGTGTGTGTGTGTGTGTGTGTGTGTGTGTGTGTGTGTTGTGCAGTGTTAAGAAGACTTTTTCTTGTCTTAAAAAAAACATGGTCATTAACATTCAGGATCATACATATTAAGTGAAAGTGTTTGTGCCAAAGATCTAGAGTAAATGTGTGCTCTGATTTAAATGCTCTGACTCTTTGAATAATGATCTATCCTCCCAATACCCTGACTTTTTTTTTAACATGAAACAAACTTTTTTAAATGTGATTCTTTGCTAAAGACGCTGTTTTCATGCAGCTTTAATTAAACCTAATGACTCAGTGCCCTCTCCACCCCACCCTCCCTGTCCACCCTGTTTATTTGAGTTTATGCCTTCTTTGCTATCTTTTTTCTTTCTCCTTTTCCTTGTCCTGTTCATGACAATAACTGTAGTATGTATATTCCACGACAGTTTTTCTTTGAACAAAATTAATGTGAAAGCAAAAAGAAAAAGAAAAATCCACACATGCACAACCAATAGCTGTGAACCATCACTCAATTTTATTTTAGTTTTCCTTTTTCAAACCTCAGTTCTAAATACCATTTCTCCAATATTTTGCCTGTTTTCAAACAAAAAATTTGAAAAAAGATAAAAGAACCAATACTCAATTTTATTTTTGTTTTATTATTTTCAAACATTAGTTCTAAATACTGTTCCTTCAATATTCTGCCTGTTTAAAAAAAAAAAAGAAAGAAAGAAAGAAAAATGGAGAAAAAAAGAAAGAAAATAAAGTAAGTAAAGAAGAAAAAGGATTAGTTTATTGCAGATCCATATGTTCTTATTTAAAGACAGTATTCTATATATGTGTACTCTAGACTGTTTTCATTTTTAACTTTTTCCCTATGGATGGCAGCATTATGTTGGCACAGACTAGCACTGGGTGGCACTGTCTTAGTGCAAAGCAAAGCATAAAACCTCCTTTTTTTGTACTGTAAAACTAATTTTAGGTGTCAGAATTGAATCTGTCTATTTCAAAATACCAATTAACAAACCAAGTCAGAAATCTAACACAGAAAAAATATAGCAAACTGCTTAAATTGCTGCATAAGCAATAGTTGTGCACCATAAGCATTGCACATACACAGGGAAAGACTAGCTCCACCAGTGTACGCAGGGAAAGAGTTCAATGAAAAGGTGCTGTATGACAGCTTACCATCGCCATCCACCCACCATGATTTCAAGATGGAGGTGCCCTCTTTCCCTGCCCCTGTCCTTCCCTGGATTTCTGCTGTTGCATCCTAAAGCTTGACAGCTGTGCCTGATCACCTGATTTTTAATAGACAGAAACCAGTTATCTCCTTCAAAGGGGGCCGGAATAGCCTAGTAGTAGAGCACTGGACTTGTAATCTTGGGGTTGCGGGTTCAAATCTCCACCGGGCCGTTTCGGTATAGGGGGATTTTTCCCTCGGAGTTAACATTGGTTCTGACTCCATTTCCCATACAGTCCTTCGAATGAGACTATAAACGGAGGTTCCGTGTATGAACGCACGATAACATCTTGCACACACGTAAAATCCCATCACCAACTTTCGGAAGAGAAGGCCAGTTTTGGCCGTTGGTATGGATGACACGTTACACATAGCATGCACCTTCCCCGAAATTGGAGTATGACTGCCTTAATGGTGGGATCAAAAACGGTCATACACACAAAACTCCACTCCCTTTGTTGGGCAGATGGGATTAATCCTTGCCTGTCTATACAGGGAGTGTCCACAGGAGTATCAGCTTGCGTACGCAGAAAAAAAAAGAATCTCCTTCAAAAGTGACTACAGTCTACGCTCTTTAGCAGAACAAGAAATCATTGAATGTGTTCATTAAACTGATGATCCAGCAGTCAGGATATTTTTTACCCTTTGTTCTGGATCCCACCTTTTTCTAGTGCCAGTTGGTTTTGATAACCACTCTGTTTAAATGCTTGATACCTCCTTACCTGTAGACAAATGGCTAAAGCGTTTGCCCATGGAGTAGATGGTTGTGAGTTTGCACCACTCGTTGGATTGGATTATTTCATCTTAAAAACCCTCTTTGTCCACCCAGATCTAGCTTTAGTATTGGAAGTTTTCAAAATACTGTTGTTTTTTTTTTGTCTCTGTTTGTTATGGACTGGTTCATGTATATACTCATTAATTTGTTTACTTTAATTGTCATACAGTTTTCTCTTTACAAAAAATCATTTTCTCTCTCTACACTACTGCTGGGACTCACTGAAGCCAGTATAGTTTGCTAGTATTGGTTGTATGCCTAACTGCTGCATTGACTACCAGTTAATTAAGTCTGTTTTTGATGTGTATTCTCAACGCTAGTAAAACTTATATACATTTGGTTTTGTGTGTGTGGGCAGTCAGATCTTATGAAGACTTGTCTGTTTATTGTTTGGGATTTTGTTTGCGTTTGGAGAAATATATATATGTATATTTTTTTTTTTTTTTTTTTTTGTTCTTTCACATTTTCTGAGTTTTCACTCTCATTGTGGTTTGAATTTCATTAGCATTGTGGTTTTTGATAGTTACGAATGCTTTCAGAATTTGAAATGACTGTCTGAACTCTTCTTTGTCAGCTTTTATTATCTGGTTCTGGTTCTCCTCAAACAACAGATAGACTGATGTTATGCATGCAGTATGTACTGCATTTGTGAGGTTTTACACACTAATTGGTCGATCCCTGTACATGCCTACTCATATGCAAACCATGCATATGTACATGAACACGGGGACACATGCACACACACACTTTTACACACATTCACCCATAGGTACACAGGCACAGACATGTACACAGACACAGAGACCGCTAATGTTTTCACTTCACACCAACACACACACACACACACACACACACGTTTCATTTCACACCAAAATACACACACACACACACACATACCCATACACTCAAGTTCACGCATGCATGTGCTTACACATACACATTCAGTGCATGCATGCATAGGCATGCATATGCACACACACACACACACACACTCACACTCTTTCTCTCTCTTCTCTCTCCTCTCTCTCTCTCTCTGTTCTGTCTCTGTCTGTCTTTTGTCTGTCTGTCTGTCTGTCTTTCACACAGTTAATTGAATAATGTTGGACCTCTGGACTCTGCCTTTGAGTTATGCTTGGGGCTTTCATCATGCAACCTATTTGTAGAGAGAGAAAAACTAATGCTTGTACATAACCACAAGAAAGCTTCAAATATTATAGCTCCATAACAATTGGTAATGCCATTTTATTATTCTGCTATGTTATGTATGCGTGGGGTACTACTCAGAGTTAGTGACTGACTTTTCTTTAAACTTTGGTTTGTATCCCCACCTCCCCCCCCCCCCCCCCCCCCCCCACTGCCTTATGAGTGCATCATATACATCAATGCACATTAGACACATGTACATGTGTATGTGTGTGTTAGAACCTCTGTCCGTATGTTGGTCCACACACACACACACACACACACAACAACACACACACACACACACACACCACGCACACACACACAAATTGCACACTGCCAACGTGGGCACACACTCACATGCATACATACGCTTACGTACATGGGCGTACATACACATACACATTGACACTCATGCATGTACACACACTCTTACAAACACAAGTACACACACACACACACACACACACACACACACACACACACACACACACACACTGGCATGTGTCATGTGTCTGGCCGCTCTAATTTAGTTGATTCCTGTCTCCAGGAAAGACCAGCACCAAGCCAGGCAGAACACAGGCAGAAATGGGAGGATGAAGATCGTGAAAAGGAAAAGGAAAAATCCCCTGAGGGTCCAAACTTCAATTTCAAGAGCCTGGACCGCCAAGACAGCGATGCCGATTTCTGGCGCCGGCAGGAAGAGCGCTACAAGCAGGACAAAGACAACAGGGAAAGACAGGAAGAAGAACGGAGGAAGAAGGCTGAGGAGCAAAAGAAAGAGGAAGTCCGCTTCCAGCAGCAGCGAGAACAGTTCCAGCGAGATATGGAAGAGAGGGAGAGGAGGGAAAGAGAGCGAAGGGAGGCGGATGAGAGGGAACACCAGGCACAGCAAAAACGAGAGCGAGAAGAGCAAGAGAAGAGAGAGAAGGAAAAGAGAGAAGCAGAGCTGCGAGAGAGAGAAAGAAAGGAAAAAGAGCGCCAAGCCAAGGAAGAGCGAGAGAGACTTGACAATGACCCTCGCTTGGCGGAGGAGCGGCGCAAGAAAGACGAACTGCTGCACCGCTTGCAGCAGCTGGATGCCAACCGTGATGGTTCCCAGCCTGCCAGCGATCCTTTCGCTCCTGCAGACAGCACCACACGCAGGAGAGGTGGTGGGGATCACTCCTCAGATCCCTTTGCCCCTTCCCCCAGCAGGAGGGCAGATAAGGATCCTTTCGCTCCATCGACAGGGGATAGCAGCTACTCCAGTCCCAGCAGCAAAAAGGACTATGCCTTCACCCGGTCTGTGGAGAACATGCATCAGGGCAAGCCTGCACGTGAAGACGTGTCAGTGCCATACATTGATCGGCAAAAAAAGACCAGAGCAACCAGAGAGGATGATGATAGTGGAGGCTACCAACCGTCTTTCTCAGGTGCAGGCAGAGGTTCTGGTAGTGAGAAGAAGAAGACCCTCTCACTGTTTGACGATGACGACGTCAAACCTGCTCCAAAGAGCAACCCAGACAGGAAAGCCAAGTTGATGTCAGATTTGTTTGGATCTCATTTAGCCACCAACGGCTCATCCGCTAAGAAAGATGATGGTGAGGAATTCTTTCTGACTAGCAAGTCTCCACCTCCCAAGCAGCCGACACAGCCCAAGAAGTCGCCGGGATTCCCCTGGGATGGTCCATCATCATCTAGCACCAAGGCCAATGGATCAGATCATCGAGAATCCAGTACCCTCTTTGCAGGTGGTGCTGCCCTGGTGGATGATGACGTCAGTGGCAACAGTGGGCCAAGGTCCACCATGTTGTCGAAAAGGTCGCGACAACCTACCACAACGTTTAACTCCAAACCAAGCATGATAGCTGTAGATGATCTAGACGATGACATTGAAGAAGTGGTTCTCTAGCGGATTGACTGTTATCACATAGTTTCTTTTTAGGAGACAACTCTTTCCTCAGACTTCTTGATCAAAAGTGATCATTTGTGCTTTGACAAGCTTTTTTCCCCTTCAATGTTCAGTATCATGAAAAAGAAGAGAAATTGGGTGTCATTGTGGAACAAAGAAGAGCTGTTAGAGTGCGTTACAGAGAACCGTGATCCCTGGAGAGACTGCCGTTAGGCCAACCTGCAGACAAGCAAACTTCCCTGTGGTCTTAGTAGTTGCTCCATCTGACGCTGTCTTCATGTGCAAGTTTGCCCTCCAGTGCTTGTTTTCCAACATGCATCTATCAGTACCTGAGCACAGTGTTGCTTTAAAGTGCCTCCAGTCTGCGCATTTTTTGTTGTCACATGAAGTCAGCCATCATGAATAACACAACATGACAAATCATTACTGTCGCGTTGTGAGTCCAGCACTCAAGCATTTACTGCAGCATACCTGCCGGTACAGCCAGAATGTAATCTATATCAGCAGAAAAACTGATTGAAGGAAGTATAACAGGGGGTGGAAAGGTGATGTTGCATGAGCATCACTAAAGCTTCAAGTGAACAATGGAGATTGCAAGCTCCATGCAGCACTTTTACAAATACATGTTTTGATGTTGTGTGTTTTGCTTTGCAGTCCCCTCTTCAGAGCCCTGTCAATGGCATTGATCTCACATGGCTCATTTCAGCTTTCCCAGACAAAGCCGCACCCATATTTATCCTGTTGTAGTCCCAACCCCAGCTATCTACCGGGAGCTGTCAAATTCAGGTTGTCTGGAGGTAATCCCTAGAAGTTGACATTGCCTTGGGCTGAGTCACAGGTGTGCCTGTTCTGATTTGACAAAAGCAGGAGTTTCAGATTTATTGTAGCTCAGCCGATAACCACCTAAAAAGCCCTGAGCTGATGACAGTGATAGTCTAGCTGCAAACTCAGCAGAGGTGAGTACCCCCCTTTTGAAAGGAGATGGCCACCACTTCCATCCAATGACAGAGTCCATGGAACTTTGCATTTTGAAGACCTTAATTCAAATACACTTCAGGTATGGGAGGAAGGTGGTGTGTGAATCAGAGGTCACTACAAGAACAGGGCATGAAGAGCCACATGATTTTAAGATGTCAGCAGTCTCAGGAGCCATGCAGACTGGTTGAAATAGACATGGTCCCACAAACATGAATATTCTTGTTGGAAGCAGGACAAAACAAATTAAGACTACTGGCAAAGAATATCTCCGATATTCTTGTGTTGCCACCTCGTGACATTTTGGTAGTATTTTCTCTGCAATGTTCAAGGTGGCCTTGGAATGAGGGGCAGGAAAACTAAAGCATTGCAGACATTCTTTGTGCTTGTTAATCAGATATATAGAATGTGAATGTTTCGTAAAGCTGAAGAAGGATCATTGTGTTTCCAAACCAGGAAATCAAAGTCTACAGATCTGTCAAACAGCATGGTTCAAGAGTAGTAGACTGCTTGCGTTTGTGAGTGCTTTTCATGTGCTGAGTTTTGCAGGTTGAAAAGTGCTGTAGCATTTGGAAAGGTTGGGTTTTTTTTGTTTTGTTTTGTTTTTGTTCTGCTGCTGGCTTCTATATCAAAAGCAACCGTGAAATTCTTAGAGTCAGTGATACATTTGAATCTTTTCTGTTGGTTTTGCTTTATTGAGTATAGTTTTGGTTTTCCTTTCATTTCAGTGTTATTTGTATTCAGCATATTTTTGGGGAAAAAAATATGTGACTTAGAATGGGTACTTAATGTAGATGCAGGCAAGGGGAAATCATGACAGTCATGTCAGTTTGGTTTTGATGTGCACCTATGTTTCCCCGCATGTACTGTGGCGAGCATCAGCAGTGGAGTGATGGTGGTGTTCCATTTCATTATCCAAAGCACGCAAGTGGCTTCTTTCTAAGAGAGGTCACTCCAATGCTAGTCCATGTCAAGTGTAGGCTTTTTTTTTGATGAATGATGGAGGATTTTCAGAGTTTGCTCAAAACTCCTTTTTCCTTTTCTTTTCTACAGACGTTTTGATTTGATAACAGATCTGGGGAGAACTCGGTTAATGCTCTGATGTGACACCCCCCTTTTTTTCCATTTGCACAGAAGTTGTAAGATATGCTAGCACAAGATGTGTATTCACTTTTTCAGCATACAAAACACATACATGCAATCTTGCAAACACATATGCGCAGACAGACAGATGCACACACACACATGCACTCACACACACATATGCATGCACACACACACACACACACACACACACACACACACACACACACACATTTCTGCATTTTCATAATCATGTACTGAAACATGCATCCAGAAATAAGTAAGACATCTGCTGGAACAGATAGTTCTTTGATAGCTTTTCTTTTTTTATGGTTGTGTTAAGACTGGCTTGTTAACTTTTTTCCTTCAAAATTATGGTTTGCGCATTTTAGCTTTGTTTAATGACTAGGTTCACAATAATTTTATCACAGAAAGGTGTTGATTTTGGTTTGGGGTTTTTCTTTTTTTTTGGACGGCCACTGCCATTTATTGACCTTTAAGACTTTTGGGATACACATTTATGAAAGCCTTTAAGTCACAGTCTGTGTGACATGGATTCTGAGAGCATTCATTTCAACTGGGTTGTGCATTTGAGGGTAGTAGGCTGCCAGGTCTGTGCCCTTTTTCAGGAGTATGTATTTTCCATAAAAGTATGCGGCCTTACTAATACATGTGCTGTCTGTTGTGTACTGTGTTATGGTACGCATTGCATGCTATGTTGGCATTAGGTGTTGTCTGTGATAATTGGTTGTGATTATGAAGCATTTGTCTGTGATGATTTGACCCTGTTGTGACTGGTACTGTATCGCCAGCCATGTTGTGTGATTTACAAACTGTTCCTTGCTTTTTTGTGTTGTTTATTTATTTATGCATACATGGCCAGCTAGTGTATAGGGTTTTAGCAACAAGCATTTTTTTTCTGTACATAGCATTTAGAATGTCAGTTCTGTATAGTTCATATCACAGCTTGTTCTGATGAAAAAGCAAAAAATTACCATAATCAAAAGTAAAACATTTGACTTTACAGAATGTATTTTGTGATGATGTGTAATCTTACATGGTCAGTCATTGGTGTCATGTTTTGGGTTGGATTTGGTTTTGTCATTTTAGTTTCACTTGCAAAGTTTCATGTTCAAATGTGCTTCTGAAAAAAAAAGTGTCTTTTATTACAAGAATATAATCCCAGAATGCTTGCATCTGTCCGTTCTGCATACTTTTTTTTTTTAATTGCCTGTTGCGTTTGTATTTGAGTTTGTTTTGCTATGCTGTAAACATGCATTTTGAACTGATTCCATTTATTAATACAGATGTAATTTTATGTTCATGCATTTCCTTGTTTCAGGATTTTATTTTATTTTATTTAAGTGAGAGCAGTTGAAGGTGTATCTTGCTGAACAAACGTATAGTTGTTCCAGGAAGAACAGTGGATTTTCATTTATCTCTGCTGCAGTTCCCCGCTTTATTAAGATAGTGGTAAAGAGCTGGAACCAAGTGAACATTTTGTTTTTTGGTTTTCTCTGAAAAGAATTCAGAGATCATGGTTTCATTCAGGAAAATAAACTGTGCCTTTGTTTTGTGTTGCTGTGCACTGTATTTTCTCTGTCATATTATATTATAGTGTATTAAACATTTCTTCGCCTTAACCGGTCTCTGGATCAAATTCCATCAGGTCTTCCCAGAAAGGGCATGCCACTGTTGTCCAACATCTTGATTTCTTCATCAACTTCTTATCTTCTTTTTTTTTTCTTTTTTTTTTTTTTGGGGGGGGAGGGGGGGTGGTGGTGTTAGGGAGGAAGAGGGGGGGGGATATGATATAAAAAGAAACACCATGATAACAGCAACAAACAGTTATGTATTTATCAGGAAATGACCAAGGGAAGCCCAAGGAAGACAACGAGCCAAATAATTGGTTCGAGTATCAAGTCTTGAATTTCGCCTTGTTTTTTTACTGCATGAAATTTTTTCGGTTCTGTCTCCTGCACTTCTTTCTCCCCTTTACGTAAGAAATTATTGGACAGTCTGACTTGTTTCTTTCCCATTTTCTATTTCTCTTTCAGTCATCAGAAATGATGAAAGCCACTTTAAGAAAGAAAAAAAAAAAGAAAAAAAATCAACTCTTTGGGACTGCCATTTGGAAAGCACAGCTGGATGAGGATGCGTACAATGAGGATGTGTACAATGAGGATATGTACAATAAGGATGTGTACAATGCAGAGGCTGTCAGCCTGAGGTTGATTTGAAAACAGCACAAACATGCACGCTTGTTGTTTTGCACAGTTAGGACACCATGCACAGTTTTTACAAGGTTGTTTTGCTGGTGCTAATGACTGGGTAGAACAATCAGTTGTCTAGAACTATGGACAAAAGCAGGACGTGTGTGTTAATGCTGACTTTTTGGGGGCTTATGTACCTGCCTCTACCTAGTAATGATGTAATTCAGTGTTGCATGACTTGTATGTTGTATGCTGTTTGTGCCCATATATGATTTTGTGTGGGTGTGTTCTTTTTAGTCTTTTGTGTGTGTGTCTTTTTTTTTCTTGTTAATACCATGCATTTGAGTTTCCAAAGCTGTAGCTTTTTTTCTTTTCCTTAAATTTGTGAGGCATGTGTATATGCTGAAATTTGATATGTGAAAGCTTAATGTACATTTGAATGACATTGACTGATGCGTGTGTGTGTGCGTGTTTGTGTGTGTGTGTGTGTGCATGTGTGTGCGTGCGTGTGTGTGTGTGTGTGTGTGTGTGTGTGTGAGAGAGAGAGAGAGAGAGAGAGAAAACACCATCACTCAAATCACAGTCACTCTCTCTAGGTTAGATATTGATGTAAAAATTCACCTTGCCAAAAGACGACACATGAAATATTAAATATGTCAATTTCTGATTTTTGCAAACTGAACATGGGCACAATTTGTATTACAACAGTTTTCTTATGGGTGTGAAAATTTCATTTATTCTGTAAGATGAATTACTCTACCATTTAGCCAAGCACCAAAACCACACACACACACACATGCACACACACGCAACATGCTTGCAACACACACACTCTCACACTGCAAGAACTCACTGGGGTATCCTGTGCCTAAAATCAATTTACGGGGTTTTCATTGGTCACCAAAACTCCATCTCATAAGTGAAACATTGAGAATCAAAATAACAGTTAGTTGTTGTGAACTAGAATACCAATCTTAATCAGCAAAATCAGCTGTTTTGAAATAGGGGACCAAGCTTAATAAACAAATAAGTGCTCATAAAGCACAAAACTATCTGGGATCACCATACCCTCACAGTTATGCAAACAGGTATGGCCAAATTATTTATGGATATTTAGATGAAATTTATGTACATAGTATGTCTAAGTTACACTGAAATTTGCCTCCTTTGAAAATATCTATGGTTGGATGGCGCAGTTTGCCCAGTTTAAAGTGATCCATTGGTTTTAGGGACATATTTCATGAGAGCTATGAATGATTTAAGTCTTAGGCTGTTAGAGGGGAGGGGGAATCGGTGAAAAAATGTATGTTTTGGTTACATTGGATAATTTCAATGTATGTTCACACTCATTGGTGCATGGGGGAGGGAAGGGGAGGGATGGGTGGGGCATGAGTTTGGACGTAACTATAATGAATGGTTTTAAAAATGAAATCCAACAGTAGAACATACGACTGTGTTTGTGACCTCACTATTAGGTGTTGTTTTCAATTTACATGCAAACTGGTGTAAAGAGTAGTTATTCCATAGGCCAGGTTCTTTTCAGTATATGCGTGAAACGGGTCCAAGGTGAATTTTGTTGATGTGTTCCTTCTGGGTGTATACTGAAGAAATGAAGTTTGTATCGTGATGACTCTTCTGGCCTCAAAAAGGTTCAGGTCATCCATTAAGTAAATCACAACAGCAATGGTTTCTCTCCACTAAGTCAGTGTAAGTATGAATATAATGTGCATGCGCATGAATACAAATATGGCGCTGAATGTTTGTTTATGGTGCATACAATCATATCTTGTCATGGAGAAGCCGAACTTGGCGTTGTTTAACAGTCATGATAATTGTGTAATGATAATCTTACTATCTTGCATCATGTAATTTATCATATAGACATCTCTGTTTTAATGGTCTTTGTTTCTAAAGATTCACTTTCGTTCTTCAAGAAGTGACCAATCGCTAATGTTAACATCTTCTGTTGTTTTTTGTTTTTTTTGTAAACTGAACATGTCATTAGTCACACAATTGAATTGTAAAGGAAAACAATAAACATGTAGGCACTCAGTCCTTCAGTTTTGGTAAGCTATGAAACAGAGTTATGAAAGTTATGAAAGAGAGAAAGGTAGACCAGTCTAAAGTTGTCTTTATGGATACCCTACAGGGAATATCAAACGGCCTTCGGAGTCGGATGCTTATTTTCTTGAAAGAGAACACCCTCCATCAGGGGGATTTGAACTGATATAATATGATATACACGACTTTTAAAGAAAAGATTTTTTTTTTTTAATTTTGTTTCAGCCTATCCCGGATCCATGTTTTATAGCTTTAGCCGCTCTTCAAATGGCAGAAATGTGTTGTGGCCTTTGAGACCCAGCAAATACAAACGTCTGGCAGGAAATACTAGTTTTTTTTCAAAATTCTGTTCCATGTTTTCTGCAGGCTATCACGGGGAGTGCGAAGCGACAGAAAAATTAAGTTTAAATAGTATTTCTTATGGGTTTTGAAAGCAGAGAAAAAGAAAGGAATACTTCTTGCCTGTTTTGTACATAGAAATAATAAGTGCAAGAAGGAAGGTCATACTTAAAAATCAATCTTCTCACTGATTTTGTTCAGGCTCACGGAGTTCCCGACAAAAGAATTAATTTTATAAATTACCCATTTGGATCTGCCAGTCCTTCCGGGTTATGACCAAGGGCGTGACCTTAAATTCCATCGAAGGCGAGGAAATAGATTTATAGGTTCGTTGGGTCTCAGCTAGATCTAACTTTGTTTTTCTTTGACTGTTGTTTTTCAGAAGTCGAAGGGTTTGATAACCCACACCTCAGAATTTTACTCTGTGGATCTTTTTTGTAGTGCATAGTATTGCGTGGATCTTTTACTTTAAATATCAGAATGATCAAAGGAAGCGTGAATTACGATATGCAAGAAAGATCACTGGGGCTAGTTTTCAATGAAATGTAATCTTGCACAGTCACTGATGTTAAATGTACTTTGTCACATTGTTTTGTTTTCACATATAAATTTGCTTTTAATCCAAGACCGAAGATGAGAAATATTTAACATTACGTGGTTTGTTATGTAAATGAAAAACGGCAAGCATTCACCATCACATTAAAAATGTATTTAATAAAATGTAAGTAAACTCGTTTGGTTGGTTTCGATCTGTCTGTGTTAACTTCGCTCACTCTGTCTTGTTGTTTGATTGTATAGTTTTCCTTTGAAGACAACTCTCTCTCTCTCTGACTGTCTCTTTTCTTTTACTAAATTCGCTTCATTTTGCACAGTCTTCTCTGTGTATGTGTGATTTTATGCATGCACACACACACACACACACACACACACACACACAGTTGTTCAATTTTCAACACACACACACACACACACACACACACACACACACACACACACACACACAAGTAACCACTGTCGTGGTCATTTTGAAAGATTACTCTAAAGAGTTCCCCATTAATGTCTTGATTAAGATAGTTTCACCGTATTTGCTGAAGGGTACACCAGACTTTAATAAATCATCAACAACGTTTGAAATGCTCTATCTTTAACCATGCCTACTGGATGAGCTCTGACAGTTGTCAGTTCATGTAGCTAAATGTCTATTATTTTTTTACAAAGTTATCACAGATGTTGTTTTCGTACAAAGCAGACTTGAAATATACTTCTGAATTCGACTTATGGTCAAAACTTATCTCATCAGTGTAAGTCATGTCGCTCCGCTTCCCCTCCAACAGAGCTCAGATGTATGATTAGCAAATGTGTTTTTGATTTCTTAGTTACCTATGCAAGTCTGTTGAGATTAAAACAGCAAGCTCGCTGAGTTCACAACGTTCAATGGCCAAACCCATGGTGCATTCTGTGGTGAGCAAGCCAGCACGGTCGGGACAGTGAACTATGTGTTGCCTTGACAATGAAAAATGTAAGTTTCACTAGGCCTGCATTAAACAAAGACAGAACACAACACATTCTCAACTGAATGCACGTGAGCAAAGGGGGGAGAAACAAGAAAGAACGACAGAAATCTGTAAATATTTGTTAGAGTTTAATCATGTAAATATTGTCCACACATAAGAAGAACACAGAAAACAAAGTGTGTGAATCAGAAGAAACGACGGCAAAAGAGAGAGAGACAGAGAGAGGGGAGTGTGTGGGGGGTGGGTGGTGTGTGTGTGTGTGGGGGGGGGGGGGGGGCAGGGGGGGGGGGGTTGTGCCAATGATTAGAAGTAAAACTTCTTCTAAAATGTGTTTCATAGACTACCTGCATCTAAGGCCCACTCACTCACTCGCACATACACTCACGTACGCACGCCCGTGAGCGCGCGCGCACACACACACACACACACATACACACACAGAGCGCACACACGCTCACACACATGCGCGCGCACACACACACACACACACTCACGCGCGCGCGCGCGCACACACACACACACACACACACACACACACCACACGACACACCACCAGCACTCACACAAAGCGTATGATCCAGAGGCGAAGCGGTCCAACCAGGTATGCCAACACTACACTTATCCTGCCATTAAGACAAAAATCCTGGCAAGAGACTGTTGCTACCATGTTCAATAACCTGGGATGGACCCGCTTGGAAGAAAAGAAGAAGAAACAACTGGTTTACCATGCTGTCTAAGATAAATCATCATCGCATTGATCCAGTTCCTTTTTTTCAAACGCTCTAACCCCAAAACCCTAGGGCCTCACCGACCAAGACACAGAGTTACCACCTATCCCCGTTCCATATGTTCTTTTCCACTGCCATCTCCGAGTGGAACATCTAGTCACCACCACATCAGGTCCCCACCATTGAGACGTTCCTATCACAGCTCAGTGGTCACGGCAGTCTCCCGCAGCCATTCACCATGAACCCCACGGACTTGTACATCGTTTCAATCTTCAACACTCGGCCGTAATACTATGCAAGGAATCATCTTTTGATAACCCCCTTCATGACTGGCACAGACTGCAACCTATGTTTAAGCCTGCTGACCTTAGGAGGACCGTCCAAAGTCCGCGAGAATCCAGTCCTGCTACAGGAGGAACAAGACGGTCCTTTCTAGAGCTACTGGTTGGCCAGACTTTTTACATCAATCAACAACGCACTCCGAAGTTTGCTGGCTTACACACACACACACACACACACACACACACACCACACACACACCCCTCACTCACTCACTCACTCACTCGCGCGCACACACACACACACACACACACACACACCACACAAGCACGCGCGCGCACACACACACACACACACACACACACACACACACACGTATGCACGCACGAACGCACTGATGCATGCGTGCACGGACAGAGAGAGAGAGTGAGAGAGCCCAAACATGGAATTCTGGCCACGCCACACTGGAAGAAGGGCAAACAACTGTGACATTCCAGCCATTCTCATTGGTCGACCTGAACTTGGTCCTAAGTTTACGAGTTGGATGCATGACCACGATCAGTCACTGGCCCTGTCAGTGCAGGACCATACGTTGAAGTACATACCTAACCATTGAGCTGGATAAATGCATAGCTCGGGTATCCACTAGTTTCTTTCCTTTCTTTTTTTTTTTTTTTTCAAATGAGCCCCCGTCTTAACCTTTTTTCTGTCCTTAATTTTTGAAACATTCGTCCATATATTTTCACCGCCGCCTAGAAGGCAATGTTTTCACCGTATTTGTTGGCCTGTCTGTCTGTCTGTCTGTCAGCCAGACAACGCAAACATGAAAGCTGGTGGGAAAATAAACTGAATATGCTCCGTGGTGGAAGCCATTCAATTCTGGTGCAGATCCGGATCAAAGGGGATCCAAGATCCGTTCGACCTTGACAGTGGTCTGCGCTTTCTCACACGCTCTTGACCATCTGCTTCTATAGTTTATCTTACACACATTGGAGGTCCCGTATCGTTAACATGGTGTATAGAGTAAATGTAGTCACGCCTCCTGGGAGAAACTGTCAAAGCAAATAGTCATACTGACAGCGGATTAACGCGGATAGTATTGTTGCTAGCGATCAGCACGGAGCATACAACTGTTCGTCTTTTCTGTGCATGACGCCGAGGTGGATTTTAAGCCATCAACCAGAAAAGTCGAAAGGATGATAAGATGTAATATCCCACCTTCAGCAGTGACATACATGGTCGTTGCGCAATTTGTTTAGTTTCAAACTGGGCTGACTGCAGACGGAAATTGAAACAAACTTAAAAGAAAAATTAGTAGGCCGCCGAATAAAAGAAACACACAAATTACAAGACAAACACATCTTGTAATTTATTTGTTTCTTTCTTTCGGCAGTATAGTATTTTTTTTTTCTTTTTAAGTTTATTTTGTTTAGTTCAAACCTGCGAATTTGCGAGTGCTGAGTACTTTGTTTCAGTTCTGGGAACCTGCTTACAAAATCTTGAATATGCAGACAGTTTGTCTGCGTGATCTGAAGAACCAGATACATAATGAAGTTCGAACAAAACAATAATTATTGACGGAAGACCATATCATTACCTCCTTTGGAGAACGTTGCCCTGATGTTCATGTTTCGAGCAGTTTCTGTCTATACCTACCAATGTTGGAATGTAGTTAGAATGGCATTGAGGCACTGGGATTCCATACTCATGTGTGACCCTTATTTGGGAGCATGAAGGATGCGAAGAGATGAACATATTTCAACTGACTAAACTCTAGAAATGAAAGTATCAAACAAATAAACCAGAAACAGTAATGTAGGTACACTTTCCATTGCTTTGGATAATGTGCCAGAACCACAGATGAACGAAATATCACGGTTTCTTTTGGGATGAGTGTTAGAGAGAGACAGACAGACAGAGTTATTGCAATAAACTGCTAGAGAGAGAGAGAGAGAGAGAGAGAGAGAGAGAGAGAGAGAGAGAGAGAGAGAGACTTATTGCAATAAACTGCTAGAGAGAGAGAGAGAATGAGTGAGTCACAGACCGATAACGTTGTCTAGTCATGTGATGTGGCCACAAATTGCCGCTGAGCAGCCTGTCTAGGTACAATTCACATATAATTCCTCAGACAAAACAAAGCAAAACACCCAAACTTTTCCTCTGTTTTGCCTTACAGTTTTCCATCCCACAGACCCATCCTGTGCCCTAGCAATGTCCATGAACACCAAAGTCATCCACATTCGCCTACCATAACCTTGTAGTGCTGTCCACTTCTGGATTCTGCAATTCGTGATTCACGATTAACTGGGAAACGGTGATATACATTTGCCCTGAACTGTGTTTGGTTAGGTTCATTCAGACATGTCTAAATCTACACCAGTACCACAAGAACGGCAAATCGAGAGAGGCAGTGAAAATGCCAGTTTGTTCGGGTTTTTTTTTCTTTGTTAGGTCTCCAAGCAGTATTCACAACCGTCTGAGAACGAGCCGGGCCATTTCCTAAATAACGGCGGAGTGATACAGCCTAGTTGCTATGTGTTAACTTCGCTGCTAGCTGTCTATGTCCTCTGGTTGTCTATGTCATCTAACCTCCGAACTGCTGTTGCCTGACTGCCTGGGCAATATTTGTTTGTTTCTCTGTTTTTCATGTTTGTTTCCGTGTCCAAAGAAGATGATCTGCCTACATATTGTGAAGTGAACAAAAAAACAGGTGTTTCCTAATTAAGTCGCTATGGATCGAAGTGTTTTGAGACCTCAGTTTCTTTGGAAGCCATCTCTGTGAATAGTATGAGAGTGGTGTCTGACTCCACACACCGCAGTGCTCTGTTCATCTTACTCCCCCTGTCCCTACTTGTGTGCAGGTGGTCGAATGGAGTTGGTGTGTTCAAATTTGACATGAACTGTGAGTAGCCTAGGCTTTCCAGGAGTTCTCTGATTATCGCACCACTGTACGTGCTCCGCCCCGCCTCCCCCTCCCTCTTCTTCCTCCTTCTCTTCCTCCCCTCCCGTCCACCGGATCTCTCTGTACGTTCTCCCTACACTGTGCATTTTAAAAGCTTCAAGGCGCAACAATCAACACGTTATTGTGCGCTTGAGTCTTGGTTCAGTGTTGTTTTGTTTCCACATTCCCGAACCGAGGGCTTTCCGTGTTTGTCCTGCCGACGTCAACAACATGTAGATGACAAACAGTTCATTGTTCACACTGTTTATGTCACGCAGACGTTTGGTTTCGTTCTTTTTGTTTTTGCGCAGGACAACCAGGCGATTTGATCTTGAATGAAACGGCAGGTAAAGTCAGCGTGATTCTGCAGACTCTTCTTGGAGCGAGTCAACGTTGGTTGTTTCTTCGGTACTTAGAGAACTCTGAAACAGAAAAATACACTTTTTCTAACACAAAGATAAAAGAACAGCCTAAAAAGTACTGCCAAAATACCAATTAATTTTGTTTCTATCAAATCAGTTTGATTTAAAACTTTTAACAGTTTTTTTTTCTATTAAATTAGTTTGATTGAACATTTATTTTCTAAAAAATTTCCTATTAAATTAGTTTGATGGAAAATTTATAACAAACACATTCAGATACTAGTAATAGATAAATTACGATCAATATATACTTATACCCACTCCCACACCCCGCTGATTACAGTATTCAAGATTTTGTTCTCAACACTGCTAGGACGTGCAGGGTTTTAAATGTTATTTTCCAAGCATTTTCCATTCCGAATTCGTCATGAAAATCAAGTGATTACCTGTGAGGGAAAAAAAGGGGGGAAACATACGTAGGTGTATTAGACCGCTTTCAGTTGAAAACTAAAAACACAGGTTTATTGCATCACTGAAAAAAAATTGTGAACGTATCATTCATCTTTAGTAAAGGAATCATATGTGTTCTCCCGGCTTCTGTCGCTCCGACAATAGTTTTGTACTGTATACATTCCACACAGCCTGCACCTACATAGACACACAAGAACACTGACATATCACACACACACACACACACACACACACACGCGCGCGCGCGCGCGCGCGCGCGCGCACACACACACACACAACAGAGCAGAAAAATATCTTTCTGAATGACAAAGACCTGTCAGATGTACCCTTTTCATCCCTACGGCCCAGTTATTCAGAGACCCAAGAATTCCCCAGCGTATGGTCATTTCTACAGTCACACTCTATGCTCGCCACCTCATCATGTCTGAAATCACGTTCTTCCTTCTCTGTGTGATTTTAAGTACATCGAGTGTGGTTTTCGTGAACTTGTTGGCCTAATGGGTCAAGACTCTTGTTCCTGGCTCTTGTGTTCGATTCCCGCTCGAGACAGCCTGAATAGAAGACTGAGATCTTCTTTTCGGATTTCACAGTTGTGTAGACTCTATTCCCCTCCTTTTTCGTATCAGACTTTAAACCGATGTCCCGCGCATAAGCGCATGCATGAAAAATCTCGCATACACACGTTAAACCCCATTCCACCTTTTGGACAAGAGAGGCTGTCGTGTGCCAGTGGGGTGGATGACGCGACAATAAAACGCATGCACACTGCATGATGTCACAGTGATGCTGAGGCATCGTCCCTTAAGAAAGAAATGCAGCTACCCATAATGCTGTAGGATTAAAACCGGTCGCGCACGCAAAATCTCACCAATGGCGCCGCTTCAGAGATCCGGCAGTGAAAACAGAAAGAAGACAAAGCGTTGACTGAAGCTTTAACGTGGGTTTCTCCTCTTCACTACAATAAGTTTAAGTGCTAGATCGCTCTTTCAGTGACATTTGCGCGAGCTGGTCCAGACGGAAATGCAGTCATTAGCGCCCAGCATTGCTGAAGCATCAATGGCACGTTGGCATAAAAAAAAAAAAAAATGAAAACCATTGCCTACGAACAACAGGATCATATTCAACAATCACTTACATAAACAAAACGTCGTAAAATAATGATCCTTCCTGAGGAAAAAATGGAATACTGCGTTTCTTCCCATTGGAACCTCTTCAGGCTGTAAAGACATTGAGATATTTTACGACAATCCAAAACCACCCGGTTTCATTGTGAACACACGAACAGACAGACAGACAGACAGAGAGATATGGGTGAGTGTGTGGTGGAAATGAAAAGAGTATATACAGAAAACATTAGTAGGAGAAAAACAATAGTGATAACATGAAAAAAAAATTGATAAATAAACAAATAAGTATACAAATAATTGAATAAACGAATAAACAAATAAAAAAGTACATAAATAACTGAATAATCAAATAATTAAGTAAATGATTAAGTAAATAAACAAACAAACAAATAAATAAACATACAAACAAACAAAAATTAAACGAAACATTGTATTTCCTTTCTTCTGAGACTGATCCTTATTTTACGACCTTTTTGTTTACGTAGGACATGACAAAACCTAACAGCTCTCTGACCTTTGATAGCACAGGGGACCTCGTCCTAGGATTAGAAGCGGAGAACCCGTCCTCGGCTCTGACTATGTTGCCTGACTGGACTGCAGCAGCAGTAGCAGTGGCGGTAGATAACTCTTCCTTCAGAATCCTGATCCAGTAGTCAAGGTTGTCTCGCAGGTTCTCGGTCAACGGGCAGTGCACTCGCCAGCTGCTTTGTTGTTGTCTCCCCTCTTCTTTCTTTGCCAGCTGCTCTGTAGGTGTACAAAAGGTTTTAAGCCGATGAAGGCGGAGTTGTCACT
>CM065724.1:19267732-19290232 GCA_033310375.1 Conus canariensis | reverse complement strand
TGTTCCACAGTCCCGGTGTTCCCCAGGCCCGCTGTTCCCCAAGTTTTTGCCGTTGGTGGTGTTGGTGGGTTTTGCTGACTTAAACGTTGTTACTGTTGTTTTCCTTGCTATAGGCGAGGCAGTGGGAGGGCGGGGTGGGAGGGGGGAAGGAGGGGGGAGGGGGAGGGTCGGGGTATTGAGGGTGGAGCGGGAGGGCCGTAGAAGAAGGGCTTCATGCCGACTGGACAGCGCTGGAACCCCGTACTGGCGCTAACGTGCATTGAAATCTGTTTGGGGAACAGCGCTACTGGGGAACAGAGAACCTGGGGAACACCGGTACGGGAACAGCGGCACGCTTTTTCGGTCGGGGAACATCGACACTGCGGAACAGAGACACGGGGAACAGCGCTACTGGGGAACATAGACACCCGGGGAACACCGGCACGCTCCCGCTTTTTTTTGTTGTTGTATTTTTTAAACTCTCACCTAGCTACAGCATGTCAAATATTACGCAACTGATTTCTCCTGTTCACACGGGCCAGAGGACCTGCAAAAAGTGAATAAACTAGAATCATTGTTATCATTATTATAATTACTATCATCATCATCATTATCAGCAGTAGCAGCAGCAGCAACAGTGTCATCATTGTCATCACACAAACACGCACGCACGCACGAATGCACGCACGCGCGCGCGCCGCACACACACACACACACACACACACACACACACACACACACACACACACACACACACACACACATTTTCCCTAAATAAAGTATTTAAAAAAGTCGATCAAATTCAAGATGGCGAAGTTTGAGATCGCCATATCAATGACAAATAGCAAACAAAGGAAATCGATGTTTTTCAGTTTAGATTTTAGTTCTGACGCAATAAAATTCGCCTCATGTGACGTGAAACTGTGCAATCCAGTCATTCAATCTCAAATAAATTGCTCTACAAATTCAGGAATACCACAGTTACCATCACCAACAAAATCCAGACTTTCATCAATTCCTGTCTGAGGCGCATACTGAGGATCCACTGGCCAGACAGGATCAGCAACGAGGACCTGTGGCAGCAGACGAACCAGAAGCCAGCCGATGCAGAGATTCTCCAAAGGAGATGGAGGCGGATAGGCCGCACCCTAAGAAAGCCTGCTGACAACACCACCAGGCAGGCATTGTCCTGGAACCCGCAGGGGAAAAGAAAGAGAGGCCGCCCAATGGAACTCCTGGCGCCGAGACCTGCAGGCAGACGTGACAGCGTTGGGGAAAACCTGGAACCAGCTGGAGAGAATCGCCCTGGACCGTAGTGCCTGGAGGACCCTTGTCGGCGGCCTATGCCCCAGAAGGGGTTGTAGGCGTAAGTGAGTAAGTGACAAATTCAGGAACAGAAAATGTCATTTTCAAAACTTATTTTTCTGTTTCTAGGGAGTAAATTGATGAGAGTTAAAACCGAACTTTTCTGAGCGTGAATACGCCCCGAATTTGAATAGTTACCACACTGATTTGTCAATCACAAAGATAAATCCTCGCATGTAGCTCGATGGATGTATTTCTGTGAGCGATTGCACCCATCCTAGTTCACAACCCCAACCAATCACACGTCCACATGATGGGGTCAGCAACCCCCCCTCCCCCCCCCCCACTCCCCCCACACACACACACCCCTCCCCCTATCTTCTCTCTTCCCCGTGCGCGTGGAGGAGAGGGGAAGGGGCGGGGAGAGGGAAAAGAGGTAAATAAACTTCGGAACCTCGGCCAGTTTCGAGTGCAGGGGCGTTGGCGGTCGTTCTTTCTCGATTGATGGAGCACAAGAGAAGACAACTCCAGTGCGTCACGCTGCAGTCGACCACGAGTTATAAATCTTCTCTCTCTCTCTCTCTCTCTCTCTCTCTCTCTCTCTCTCTCTCTTTCTCTTTTTGTGTGTGTGTGTGGTGTGTTGTGTGTGGGAGAGAGAGGAGAGAGAGAAGTGTGTGTGTGTGTGTGTGTGTGTGTGTGTGTGTGAGAGAGAGAGAGAGAGAGAGAGAGAGAGAGAGAGAGCTGGTCAGTACAACCTATGGTCAATCTGACAATAAATGGTTCAGTCAGAGAGAGAGAGAGAGAACTGAACTGATGTTTTGTTACAAAAGTCAGAAAGAGAGAGAGAGAGAGAGAAGAGAGAGAGAGATGATTTTTTTACATCAATATGCAATACCGCTGTTGCTGAAAATCAGCGCAGTAAACTGATTTATCACATAAACAACTTTATCAGCTGAAACAGCTACATGCAAAGTTTCTAGATTAGTGAGGAGGAAGAGCAGGGAGGGGAACTGGGAGGAGGTAAGTGAACTTCAACCCGTGCACTGTGTGTTGTGTGTGTGTGTGTGTGTGTGTGTGTGTGTGTGTGTGTGTGTGTGTGTGTGTGTGTGTGTGTGTGTGCGTGTGTGTATGTGTGTGTGGTGTGTGTATGCGTGCGCGCGGTTGTGTGTGTGTGTGTGTGTGTGTGTGCGCGCGGCGCGCGTGTGTGTGATGGTGTGTGTTGTCGTGCGTTTGTGCGTGTGTGTATGTGTGTGTGTGTGGTGTGTGTGTGTGTGTGTGTGAGGGTGAGAGAGAGAGAGAGAGAGAGAGAGAGAGAGAGAGAGAGAGAGAGAGAGATTTGGGAGCTGGAGGCTTTTTGTGAGAACAGGAAGGGGACGTGGAGAGTTTACAGCTGTAGCACACTGAAGATCCAAGAAGGGAGAGGGATGGACATAGAGGGGGACTCCTGGGGAGGGGGGGGGGGGGGGGGGAGGGGTGACCCAGACTAAACAGGGTTCAAAGGTTATCAGATAGGCGTGTATAATACTATGCAACCAGTTTTCTCTCTCGCCCATTCTCCCACCTCCTTCCCCCCCAACACCACCCCACTTCCCCTCCTCTCTCTCTCTCTCCCATCCCAATCTCGCACACTAACGCAAACACTCTTGCTGTCTTTCTGTCCGCCAGCTTTTGTATTCATTTGTGTTGAAGTTTTCTGGAAACACATATCTCTCGACCCCCACCCTCAACCTTCTCCCTCACACACAGACACACACACACACACACACACCACACACCACGCACACACTACACACGCACACACCACCACCACACACACACACAATCTCCTCCCCTCATTCCCCATCTCCGCCTTTCCACTGAGTCCTGCCCCCCCCCCCCCCCCACTCCTCCTAATTTCCCCACACCCCTCCCCCACCTCCTTCCCTTCCTCCCATGCCTGCAGTCAGTCAGTCTCGTACAGTCAGTCAGTCAGTCAGTACAGTCAGTCAGTCAGTCAGTGCGGTCACCTGCTGATAGAACTCCTCGGCGATGCTGACCGTCCACTGCAGGTGAAGGGCCAGGGGTTTGAGGGGCCCGCTGATGTCCGCCAGCTTGACCACCGCCTGCAGCGCTAGCAGACGGTCCGTCTCCACTGACCAGTCCAGTCCCGAGCCCTCTTCGTCGTTGACCTACCGGCCATGGACGGACGGATGGACATGAACGTTAGCGCGCACGGGGAAGCGCGCGCACACACACACACACACAACAAAACACACACACACACACACACACACACACACACACACACACACCACACGCCACACACACACACACCACAGAGGCGTGCTCACAATTTTAATACAAACGTACACGTGCATGCACTAATATTAGGCATAGACCCCCCCCCCCCCCCCCCGCTCCACACACGCAAACAAATGCGAGTAAGAGTTCACATATATGCATGGATACATACATATTCACATCCACATACGTGCAATAAACACATGTACACATATCCACACACACACACACACACCTCACACAAGAGCGCGCACCATACGCATATACACACGCACACGCAACAATTCTAACATATACACACACAAACGCGCGCGCGCGCGCGCGCGACACACACACACACACACACACACACACACACACACACACACACACACACACACACAGCGTTCCCCCACCTTGGCGTTGAACTCCGCCAGGATCTCGAAGTGGCGCTTGAGGTCGGTGGCCAGCACGATCTCAATGACCAGGAAGCGGAACCTCTTGAACTCCGCCGGCTGCAGGCCCGTGAGGAAGTTGTGCTGGGGGTTGTACAGCAGGAGGGACCAGGCCGAGGCCACGTGGTGATTCTCCACACCGCTCGGTCGTTGTACAGGATGGCCTGGTAAACACACACACACACACACACACACACACACACACACGCAAAACACACACACACACCACACGCACACACACACACACACACATAAATGGCGACAAGAAAAACAAAGAGAAGCACGCAAGAAGGAAAGACTGGAAGCAGAAGAAGATGAATTGGAAGCGGAAAAGGTAAATAGGAGGAAAAGGAACGGGGGTGGGGAGGGAGGATTGTAAGACGAGAGGACGAGGAAGAGGAGGAGCATGGCGAGCAAAAAAAAAAAAAATGGGGGCGGAGGGGGTGAAGAGAGAAAGAGTAGCAGAAGAAAGAAAGAAAAAAAAAAAGCCAGGAGGAAGAAGACAGCCAAACGAGGAAGAGGACTGGAAGACAGAAAAGAGAAAGTCGAGACGAAGAGGACAGGGGGAAAGAGCAGGATTAGAAAGAAAAGAGAAGGAAAAGGACAAAGATGAAGGACGGTAACAAAAGACGAGGAGGAGGAGGAGAAGGGAGGAAGGAGGGAGGAGAAGAGAGGAGGAGAGGAGGAGGAGAAAGGAGGAGGAGGAGGAGGAGGAGAGGAGGAGAGGGGACAGACGCCAACGAGGAGAAAGAAGAAAGTAAGAAGGTGGAAGATGACAGAAATATAGTAGGTGATGGTCTTACACCTCGCCACTTATCTGCCCACCGCACCCCCACCATCACCCACAGCCACGCACAGGCTCGTCCTGTCCACTCGCTGCTGTCCACTCTACAGAAACACGGGACGTGTGGTCGACGGTCGACTGACAGGAGGAGACAACCAAACTGGAAGACAGCAGGAAGGACATGGGGGAAAAAAAAAACAAAGAAAGAAAGAAAGAAACAAGCAAACAACAACAACAACAGCAACACCACCACCACCACCAACAACAACAACAGCAACAACAAAACAACCCGACGGCGACCATCGCCAGAATGGACTGACTGGGTAAAACGACGACCGCGAAGAAAGAGAAGAAAACCAGAATGAAACGGATAAACTGAGGAGAGGGCGGGAGAGTGAGAAGAGTTTGACTTAAAGAGACTTGAAAGGAACGAGGGCTTTTTCTTGGGGGGGGGGGGGGGGGGGAGGTGGGGGGGGGTGAGAGGCGGTGGTGGGGTGGAAGCTGGGAGCCGGAATAGCTCAGTTGGTAGAGCGCCTGACTCGTAATCTTGGTGATCCTGGGTTGCGGGTTCGAATCTCCGCCGGGGCGTTTCGGTACAGGGGGATTTTTCCCTCGAGTTAACATTAGTTCTGACTCCATTTCCCATACAGTCCTTCGAATGAGACTATAAACCGAGGTTCCGTGTGTGAACGCACGCATAATATCTTGCACACACGTAAAATCCCATCACCAACTTTCGGAAGAGTAGGCCAGTTTGGCCGTTGGTATGGATGACACGTTACACACAGCATGCACCCTGCGTAAGAAATGGAAAGAATGAAGGAAGTAAAGAAACTGAGTGAACGATATTGAACGATACTTGACTGGATGACACGGGAAACGACTGAATGAAGCGCCAGCTGGCAGCTCTTCAGTCGGCACTACCCAGGTAGGCAGCCCGTTGTGTAAGCGAGTGTTGATTGTAAAGTGCTTAGAGCTTGGTCTCTAGCCGAGAATAGGCGCTATATAAGTATTCATTATTATTATTATTATTAAGCGAAGGGACGAGCAGGGGGAGGAAGAAGTAACGACGAAGAGACCAAAAAAAAAAAAAAAAACGAAAACTAAAAAAAAACAAAAAACAAAAAACAAAAAAAAACCAAGACTGTGAGAAGGGGGGAAATAAAAATAATACCAGAAACAAAACGTTTGAAAAAAAAAAAAAAAAGAAAAATGAAAGATAGATTACATTGAAGAAAAGATGGCGAGAAAGGCTGTAAGAGAAAAGAAGCGAGGAAGAGGACGAGAGCATGTTGACTAAAAAGAAAAAAAACCAAACAAACAAAGAGAGGAACATGAGGACAAGGCGATGATGAAGACGCACAGTACAGAACGACAGCATGAGGAGGAACAAAAGGTAGAAGAAGGAAAAGAGAGACCACAGAGCAACACAGCCATGAAGCCCTGCAGAAGAGCACGAAGATAAAAGGGCAGAAAGAGAACTAGGCCTACATGCAGGATAAGGAGGGTAAGGGAACAAACCCGAAGAAGAAACGAAGAAAACAGAACGAAAATAAAGAGATGAAAGAACACATATGAAGAAGAAGAAGAAGAAGAAGAAGAAGAAGAAGAAGAAGAAGAAGAAGAAGAAGAAGAAGGAGGAGGAGGAGGAGGAGGAGAAGAAAGAAGAAAGACACTCCTTGCAGTTCCTAAAGCCACCCACTCTGTGGAGAAACCTTATGAAGTTATCCCTGCCATTTCATTCGCACTAACAAATTTTAAATGATGAATGGCATGTTCTTGTATTTCAAAACAGTTGCTTCTGTGTAGACTGGATCGCTATAAACCATTTTGATTCATCATAGCCTCCTTGGTCATACTGCCTGTCTTTTTCGTGACACAAAATAAGTCTATTTTTTTCTCGCTCTCTGTCTCTTACAGGTGCGCGCGCGCGTGCGCACCCACGTACGCACGCGGGCGCACACGCGCGCGCGCGCGCGCACACACACACACACACACACACACACACACACACACACAACTAAATCGCACACGCATGAAAAACTGAGGATTTTCTTTTCAAATCCGTGTTCACATAACCAACTCTCAACATGCCTGATGCCCAGTCGTTGTGCGCAGACTCGCACTGCAGTAGAAGCATCTCGTACGCCTGATTGCATAGCTTAGACTGTGGCAGTCTAGCGATCTTGACCGATTGCCGTTACAGTGTCCAGACGTTTTCAGATGTCATTATGTCGATTAGTTTTGTCTTTGGACAGGTTTGTTGGACGTGTGTTTATAGAGGGTGAGCAAACATCTAGAACTTTTTTCCCGTTTTAAGCAGATAGCGAATAAATTTTTCTCTTATATCTTGTAACTCTGGATAAGTTAATGCAAAATGCACTTCACCTTCTCTTGATTATCGACGTAATGGACACAACAAATCAGAGGCATGTACTTGTCTATAACGGCAACGATGGAAAAAAAATCAGAAACACCAACTCTAAATTTTGTCATTATAAACTTCAAGTGCCTGTCCATGGTCATTGACATGTACGTTGGGAGAGAATGCATATCACTGAATGTTCTATAAAACCTAAACCTGTCACTATTTTGAACATGAAAATTCCAGTCTTGCCACCTACAGTCAACTAGCCTTTCTTTAAAGATACGAACAAAAGTGTTCATATCTCCGACATCTTGGTTAAGCCATATGTGCCCGAAACCATATTCGTATAATTTCGCTCTAACACGTGACACCCAGTTCATCTTGCCTCTTTTATCTAGATCTACCAGCATTTCATAAGCTTTTTGGGGTAATCTATGTTCAGCCGTCTGAGTTAATTTGTGCCAGTACTTGATACATTTAACAGTGGAGTGCAAAGATACGGGATATCTTGTTAGTTTCTCCATACACAAGATCATTTGGGGGTTTTGACGATACATCCAAAAACTTTATTAAAGCAAATGAATGTACCTTTTCGCATTGTGCAGCGGCAGCATCAAGACCCCACAGGTCAGCCCCATATTGTAGCATAGGCAGGATTTGAGCATCAAACAATGTCAGAAACAAAGCAAGAGATTCATTGTTCAGCTTCGACAACTTCTTCATAAAACATAGCAATGCATGTTTGGCCATGCAAGTAATATCTTTACATGCGAAAGTGAAAATCGCGTGTAGAAATACACTCCTAAGTACTTATATACATTTCCAAAGGCATTTTTACCCCATCGTACGTCCATTTTTCCCAAGAGGAAAGGTAACCCCTTTTTTCTGAAAATGATAATATTACTTTTACTCAAATTTACTTTCACTTGAGTGAATCAGCTGCCCTTCGCAAACTGTTTTGGGTTTGGAGGCCTGTTACTGTCTCGGATGCAACGTTATCAGCAAGATGTAGAATAAATAAAAATTATTTCCATAACATCATTTACAAAACGGGCACCATGTCTTCTAGAGTTTATCACCTCGAAAGTCAGCTCTTTGATGAATAAAGAAAACAAAACTGGGCTGCAAACATCACCCTGCTTAACACCAGATGTACAATTGATATAATGAGAGAGAGAGAGAGAGAGAGAGAGAGAGAGAGAGAGAGAGAGAGAGAGAGAGGAGAATCTTGTCAGGGCGAAACACCGCGCCTACAAATCTGAAGTACAAACCCTACAAACGTTTGCACGTCAATGTCCTACGACTGCGGGAGAAATTAATTTAAAGGGCACGACAAACGAAATTCTGCGCAGGCTCCGAGACTGACAGTCGCCTACCCACCATGACTGAATTGCCATTCCATCAACGCTGGCATTTCCGCCGCTGAACTTCCATCGGTTACCAATCCACTTCAGCCTCCCCATCTGACCCCTCACCCCATCCCTCTCCTTCCTCCCTCTCCTGCTTCTCCCACCCCCTGCAAGCCCTCGGAGCGACTGTCGCGCACAGAATAATTCACCGCTGAATAATTCATCACCGAACAACAATACATCACTGAATAATTCACTACCAGCGGCCACTACAGATGGTCGTTCCTCCATGCTGGGCAATAATTTACTATATAAAAGCCAGAGCAAAGTTTTTAAAACAAAAAAAAGTCATCTATCCATTATAAAAATAAAGGGCGCCGACTGAATAGCAACAAGTCCATGACGCAAATAAAATGTTGCCATGAGTGCACACGTACCAGATAGATTTTCAACGCCCCCCCCCCCCCCCCTTTCGCACCCTCTCCCTCCTTTCTAGCATCCCCTTTCCTCCCCACACCACCCCCTACCCCATCTCCCCTTCCCCTCGACTCCCCCACGGCCATTTACTTTTTCATCTCTACCCGAGTCCTTTCCCCATCCTACCCCCACCCCACCCCCCACACGCACGCACGCGCGCGCGCGCAGCGCGCACACACACACACACACACACACACACACACACACACCACACCACACACACACACACAACGCATTCACACATGGGTTTTAAATTTGTTTTTTGAAAGACACATACGCATGTCCTTATATACGTGGTAATGAATACAATTCACGGTTTCATTGTAAAATTCCCAATTATGGAAATAAAACAACACTAAAAGGACGAACTGATTCCAGAAGGAAGTTAAGTATTCAGACATTTTGAGCTGAAGAATATCACTTCTTTCTACTCTCCATGCATCTCATTCTCGGAACAAGTTCAAAAGTAGAGAGAGAGAGAAGAGAGAAGAAGAGAGAGAAAGAGAGAGAGAGAGAGAGAAGAGAAAGAGAGAGAGAGAAGAAGAGAGAGAGAGAGAGAGAGAGAGAAGAGAAGAGAGAGAAGAGTGTGTGTTGTGTTGTGTGTGTGTGTGTGTGTGTGTGTGTGTGTGTGTGTGTGTGTGTGCTTGTATCTGTGTGTGTGTTTGTGTGTGTATGTGTGTGCGTGAGTGCACGCGCGCGTATGTATGTGTGTGTATGTGTGTGTGTGTGTGTGTGTGTGTCTGTGTCTGTGTCTGTGTCTGTGTGTGTGAGAGAGACAGACAGACAGAGACAGACAGACAGAGAGAGATACAGACAGACAGACAGTCAGACTAACCTTTACATGTGTATTTGTGTGTGTGTGTGTGTGTGTGTGTGTGTGTGTGTGTGTGTGTGTGTGTGTGTGTGTGTGTTTGCATTTCAATTTAATGTCAGACATATTTCAGAGAGAGAGAGAGAGAGAGAGGTATGAAGGGAGCGAGGGAGGGAGGGATGGAAGAAGGGAAGGAGAGAGAGCGAGAAAATGTCAAGTCGTCATAAGCAACAGGAATACACACATGAGACCATCAAAATTAGCATAACAAATAAACAATGTTGACCAACAGAAGTCCACTACAGGTAACAAATGATGCAGGCTTTCTGTCAGATTAAATGAAATCTCGCAAAGTTACATTGAATTCTTTACAACCTTCCTGTGATGTGAAGGGAAGCCTCTGAGAAAGCAGGCAGAAATAATTTCAGATGCTTGCAATCGAACAGTATGTGATCCTTGTTATTTTTTCGCTACAAATGCAGTTATCTTCTTTTCAAATCTTATTTTAAAGGCATTTGATTTACATCTTTTTAATTAAGAAAGCTGTTGCTCTAGGATTTGGTAATTTACGACTACAGTGAGATCTTAAAACACTCAAACATTTGGTGCTGGTTTTCTGCATGGGTGTTTGAAGCATAACCAGAATCTTCTCCTTCTTCCCTGAAATGTTCCCAGACAGCGTTTAGTCCTAGACTATATCCCTCCATGAGGAATAGTTGAATGTTTGAACTGTATACCTGACCCATACGTTTTGCCCCGTGTTTGGCTAGTTCATCGATCATTTCATTAAAATGGATTCCGCTGTGCGAAGGCACCCAACAGAAGTAAATACTGCTATCCCTCAAAATGAGAAAAGGTACTGGATGACTGATTTCGATTATCAGGCATTGTCTTACTTTAGAAACTGATTTACTTGAAGCATGTAAAATGACTTTGAATCAACCCAAAAGATTATCTGATACCCACTTTGGCATGATGGCATTCACTGGCGCTCTCAACGATAGAATGGTTTCTCTCCGTGTGAGGGCCAGTCGTTAAGATCGAGACAAACTGGGGCTACTAAAGTACGAATTTCCCCTAACACTGGCATGAAGTGATCTGCCCCTGATATGCACCAGTTTGAGTCTGCACGCATTGATGCCTCCTCTGAAAACTGTGAGCATTCAAAGTGCAGCTCACCTGCGGTGCCTGCGTGGCCACCAGAAAGGCGTTAGTCCGCCCGGGGTGGTCGTAGTCGTGCATAGCGGCGGCCGTGTACAGGGCTAACAGTTCCAAGGCCGTCAAGTTTTCTCCTATGAAGCCGTAAGTGTCGTCTGCTTGGTAACCGGGGTTGTGATTGAGAGTTCTGTCCCCTGCTTTATTTTCTGGGAGGGAAAAGCAAACATACAAACAAACAGCGATCAAATAAACAAGCGAAACAACTAAAACGTTGTGATTTGTGAATACAGTTGGGTAGACCTGTGTTACACTTTAACCTAATTCTTGAGATATAAGTAAAGAACACACACACACACACACACACACACACACACACACCACACACGCACGCACGCACGCACGCACACACCACACACACACACACACACACACACACACACACACGTGTGCGCGCGCGCGTACACGCGCACGCACGCACGCACGCACGCACGCACGCATATACATACGTATACATAATCCAATTAAGCGGCCTTGAATTATGACAAATGTTGAGTACTTGCCTTTGTTGAGGCCTGCCGCTGAAATGGACTGGTCTTTTCCATGCTTGGCATTTTGGGACATTTCAAATAACCACATCCTCTACTGTTTCAGAAGATGAATCGAAGAAGAAGGAAAGAAGGATCAGAAAAGGAATCAAAAGAGAAGAAGAAGAAAAGAAAGGACAGTGCAAGTTTACAAGAGGTAGGACTAAAGCAAAGAGGAGACGAAAGAATGAATTTCGATTATTATACAATACCCTCAGTCGCCATTGTGGAAGTGAATCCTGGGATTGGACGCGTGGTCAGATAGTACACACCGTGTAGCACGTCTGTCGCGTGCCTCCGGTTATGATCTGCAGTGCAGAATTATCGTGAACATCCACAACAAACAAACACATAAACAGTAACAGGTAAAGTTTGGGTCTACATTATCTTATCCTTGAACCTTGTAGAACGCTGAGTTATCTCCTAGGTATATATATATATATATATATATATATATATATATATATATATATATATATATATATATATATATATCCATAACTATAACGACACTTGAAAGAATGCACACCTCTGCCACAGAAAACAAGTTCCGAATCCACATTTTAAATCAGTTCATGAGCGAAAAAAAAGTGTTTCCACCATGGGAAATAATAGCAGGTAAGGACCAAAAGAGTTAGTTCCCATGTTCGTCTTCTAAAAGGATGTGGAAAATACAAAATGTCAACAACAATATCATTAGATAGTTTTAATATTCCATGAAAACATATCATTTCAAAGATAGATATCCATTTTTAATAGAAACTTTAGAGTTCATGTTCAGTGGAAAATTTGTGATAATTTTGCTGCATGGACTATCAGTACGCAATGTAATCCGGATTCGCAAGACGGATCAGGATTACAATTCTCTAGGTTCGTCTCGGGCTACATTTAAAGTATCCATGAAAGCTTCCAGCCGATAGGACGTTAATTTCACAATCTACAGGCCACTTTCCATTGTTCCACCAACTGATTAAAAGCAGTTCCGTAGTTTTTGTATAATCGTGCAGACAGACAGAGAAACAAACAAACAAACAAACAAACAAACGGGCGCAGGTGAGTGAATAACATCCTTGGTGGAGGTACTTAGCAATATCAAAGGGGATGAGACAAAAAAAAAGGGGGGGGGGGGGGTAACCCACGGTGCAATTATGTCTTTCATTCAAGTAAGGCAATACTGACATCGTCCTGGTTTTGAAATGACAGGCTGCATGCTGTGCACATTGATGCAAGGCATTGCACTATGATATTGTGGGGCATCAAGAGTATGGAAGGCGGTGTTTGTTGGACGGAGAAGATGACTGTGAGCGCACAGCAGGCCTTCTAGAATGGGGAAACCTGACAGAGATCATCAGGAAAAGTAGCATGCGACTGGATATAGAACTCCACTCAGGCCCATCAAAACAAATCATTCTGACTGAACTTTCTGAGCCAAATGAAAGCAGTTTGGAACGAGCTCATATCTAAAAGAATAAGAAGTAGGATCTTTGCTCTTCTATCCAGCAGCATGAGGGAATCAGGTTTGTAAGCCAAAATCCCCGCCGTGGAGATTGGGGCAAGTGGATTTGTAAGGTCATCAGCCTATGACCTCATAGAACAGCTCTTGATTTCTGATACGAAGAGGATCAGAGCCCAAAGCCGATGGCTGAATCAGCTCAAAAGAGTTCCAGCTAAATCTGACCGAGGAGGAATGAAAGGGAACTTCAGATGGTTTCAATATCTCAAACTTTGAACCGGTGTCCTAGCTGCGTGGGCATGACATCCGTCCAGAAAGGCAACGCCTTGAGATGGCCTATCATCTAGGAGCTGCAGGTTCGAACCCCAGCAGCGCTAACTATATTTCTTATATTAGATGGACATCTAAGAATCATGACCTGGATGCAGGCCGGTCCTCTTAAAGTGGAAGGACGTGATTAGGGCCGAAAAACTTGTCTGAGGATGAGGAGTGTTCTTCTCTGAAGACCTTCCGCTGTTAAGCTCTCCTTCTCACTTATCCTAATAAAACTGAACTTGATAACTGAAGACTGTGGCTGTGTATACGGAGCATATCTGCCACTGCCTGAACACTATTTGTGTATATACACACCCACATTAGATATGCCCGCTAAAGACTCCATTATTCATATAAGCGTTCCAGGTGTTATCGAAAATCACGAAACTACCCCAGCTTCCACCAGAAGACTCGAAGGAGGTCTCCCCTCCAAGCATAGTCTACGGCCGATCTGAAATGTCTTGATGGGGACGCACAGAACAACTGACGCGGCACCCTCAAGGCCAGTGAGACTGGGGGAACTATGAAACAGGGCCTTTGTTGCAGCACGTGAGATAGCAAAAGAATAAACTTGGGTGTGATTTTTACCGAACACACACACACACACACACACACACACACACACACACACACACACGCACGCACGCACGCACGCACGCACCACGCACGACGAGCAACGCACGACACGCAGCGCCGCACACACAGCACACACACACACACACACACACACACACCACACACCACACACTTTATAAGGCAAGGGCTCAGAAAGGATTTGGCGCCTTCATCAACCATGATTACTCAAATACATTCGCATTAAAACCACCTCTCCCTGGTCTTCCCACCCCTTCTCATGTTCACTCCAGTTCCTCGTCTCTCCCCTCTCCACTGTCCCAGCCCCTCCACATCCCCCTCCCCACCCCACCCTCTCTCTCTCTCTCTCTCTCTCTCTCTCTCTCTCCTCTCTCTCTCTCTCTCCAAATATTTAACTAATATGAAGCCATTTCCAATAAATAGAAAATTTTATCACTGTAACTGATTTTCTCTGTTTAAGTGAGATGCAAGCTTTAAATGACGTTATGAATAAATATGAAGCAAGCAAGCAAGCAAACAAACAAACCCTCCCCAATCCTCCCTACTCGCCATTTTCTCCCTGTTGTGCCACTGCATTTTTCTTTGTCCCTGAATATTAGAACTGTAAGTTCAAGATCATTGCAGAAAACAAAAACTATGATGTGTGTTTGAATGTAATGTGCTTTCTGTGCATGCGCGCGCATTATCTATATGTGCTTCCGCGCGTGTACACGCATGTGTGTGTGTGTGTGTTAGTAGTAGTAGTAGTAGTAGTAGTAGTAGTAGTAGTAGTAGCAGAGTAGTAGTAGTAGTAGTAGTAGTAACTTCAGTTTTACGTCCGTTCACATTATGTGATATTGCGCTCACGCGTGCGCGTGTGTGTACATAGCATTTTCTGTATCATTGGTTTACAATAATAATTATTACAGAAGGAGGAGAGAGAGAGAGAGAGAGAGAGAGAAGAGAGAGAGAGAAGAGAGCGAGACGAGAGAGAGAGAGACTCACAAGGGTTGTCTCTGTACCCAAGTTCCAGGGAGTGAAAGTAGTTGATGAATTCCAACTCTGGTATCCGGAATGTGTCCATTAAATTGACTATAGTGAAAAGCCTGTAAGCCATCTGAAACACACACACACACACACACACACACACACACACACACACACACACACACACACACACACCACACACACACACACACACACACACACACACACGCACGCACACACGCACACACACGCACGCACGCACTCACACTCACACGCACACACACACACACACACATACGCACACGCACACGCATACACACGCACGCACGCACGCACACACATGCATGCACGAGCAGCATGAATGGCAAGTTGACTCAGACAAATGGACAGCAGGATAAATAAAGACATATCATCTTTCGACGTTGAAATTCCGTATATCCAAAGCATAATGGAGCTGATAGTGGACAAAAAAAAGAGAAGGACAAATAGACAAACACGATGAGAGAGAGAGAGAGAGAGAGAGAAGAGAGAGAGAGAGAGAGAGAGAGAGAGAGAGAGAGAGAGAGAGATTTTGCTAGTCCATCTTAGTTAACTTCTCTAAACTAGTGTATTGTCCCTTGGCTTAGATAATGTTCAGCACTGCATGTGGTAGGACGCACAAAAAAAGCCCCCCCCCCCTCCTCCCCACCCTCTTCTCCTCAAGCCCCCCCCCCCCCCCCCCCCCCCCCCCCTCACTTCCCCCTCGTTCCTTTAAGCTCCTCTTTTCCCGTTGTGGATACAGAATCCGATGGTATCTGCGGGGCGAAATTCCCCATCCGTCTTCCCTTCTTCCATATACTCCTCTGACAGAAACTCAAAGGAAACAACTGTTTCACCGTGAACCTGTCTAGATCACAGTCAATAGTCGGCCATATGGTTGGTCACCTATGTTTCCAATGTAACAAACAAACACAACAACAACAACGACAAAAACAACGACAACAACAAAACTGTGGCGTTAAACTTGGGGTATTTTTTTCTCTCTCTCTGCGTTTTCTGCTGATTAGGCCTATATCAGGAATGCGCAGACCAATATCAACGCGCTCGAAGTTCTAATGTGTGTATGGATGTTGTGTGCAAATAGAAGCGCAGTTTGAAAACCCAGGGGAGGACATAATCGATCTGAAGTCTCTGGAGATAAACAAACAAACAAAACGAAAAAAAAGACAAGTCTGAAGACTTATACTCCAATATGATGCGTAAAGCTAGTAAAAACAAACGAAAAGTGCTGTAAAAAATATGTAAAGACAAACATGTACAGTCAGACAGATACATAGAAACCAACAAAAAAAATGCGGTCAGAAAGATACATAAAGACAAACCATAAATGCAGTCAGAAAGATACATAAAAACAAACGAAAAGTGTATTCAGAAAGACACATAAAGACACACAAAAAGAGCAGTCAGAAAGATACGTAAAGACACAAAAAGAGCAGTCAGAAAGACACGTAAAGACACACAAAAAGAGCAGTCAGAAAGACACGTAAAGACACACAAAAAGAGCAGTCAGAAAGATAGTACAAACAAAAAGAGCAGTCAGAAAGACACGTAAAGACACACAAAAAGAGCAGTCAGAAAGACACGTAAAGAGCACATACAACAAAAAGAGCAGTCAGAAAGACACGTAAAGACACACAAAAAGAGCAGTCAGAAAGACACGTAAAGACACAAAAAGAGCAGTCAGAAAGACACGTAAGACACACAAAAAGAGCAGTCAGAAAGACACGTACAGACAAACGAAAAGAGCAGTCAGAAAGATAGTACAAACAAAAAGAGCAGTCAGAAAGACACGTAAAGACAAAAAAAGGCGCAGTCAGAAAGACACATAAAGACAAACAAAAAGTCCAGTCAGAAAGATACAAGAAAACAAACGAAAAGTACTATAAGAAAAATACGTAACGATACGTATAAAATGACCTTCTCATACTGACTGCTGTAAGGGGAGTACTGTTTTGTGCATTATCTCTTAATGTCAGTTGCTTGCAAAAAATGTCTGAAGAAGAAAATTCACTTGTCTGTGTGCATTGTGTATCAAATGTGCATTTCCTTACACCCTGTTCTGTGTGTTCATTTGCATTTTGCCCAGATTCTGATATGATTACGCGATTCGCATATTTTCGATAACTTGTTTAAACTGCTTTCACAGTGGTTATTGATTAAACACCGAACAGCAGGAAAGGCAGCAGCAACAACAACCCTCTTTCTCTATCTCTGTGTCTGTCTGTCTCTCTGTCTGTCTCTGTCTGTCTCTCTCACACACACACACACACACACACACACAACACACACACACACACACACACACACACTCCCCACCATTATCATTGTCGCAATTATTATCATTATCATTTCTTTGTATATATGCCTGTGACCCAAATACGAATTAATGACTGTGAAATCTCTCTCTCTTCTCTCTCTCTCCTCTCTCGGATTCACGTTCAAGATGGCGACTGCCTAGGACATTGTGTACGACCAGTGTAAAAATTCTTGAAGTTTTTCTATCTCGGGCTGACCTGTGTGTTACTTTGTGTTACAAGTAAGTTTTGCAGTTTTCCGATCATGAATGTGAAGCAAAATGATCTCTTTAGAACTGTATAGGGCGAGAATAGGAAATTTTGGTCTCCGAACGTGTTCTTCAAAACAAAAAACTAGTAGGCCATTTTCTGAAGCACAATCTTTCTCCCACGTGAAATCCGTCGCTTCAATCGATGTTTTAGTTGCATACCTCTGTGTGCTGTTTTCCTCGGCAATTGTGTACGTTTTGCACGAGAATGTGTCAACTGCTGTGCATCAGCCATCGGGTACCCTCCCTTTTCATCCTGCTGTTTGTCGTGGAACTTTTTCTTCGCTTTCTTTCTCTGTGTTGGAGCAACCAAATCAAGAAGTGTCCTTAGCTGTTTATCTGCCTGGGTACTGTATTTGCTGTCCTCACCCTCGTCCACTACCTGTTCGGTCTTAGGAAGGTCTTACTGTCTGGTGACGTGCACCAGAACCCTGGCCCAGAATCCATGGATGAGAAAATGGACCTGATCCTGCAGAAATTTTCTATTTTAGAGAATAAGCTAGAAGGACAGTATGCTGAGATTCTGCAGACAGTGAATTGCCATGGTGATAGTCTGAAGACAATTGAAGACAGGCAGGTGGCAATGGAAGAAACTATCTCACTTTTAGTGCAAGAAACACAGGAGACTAAGCAGGCAGTGAGGCAAAACAGTGAGGATATCGAAGATGTGAAGAGTGAACAGGAGGAGCTACGGGAGACAGTGGCTTGTCTGCAAGAAGAAATCGACACTCTGGAACGCTTCTCAAGGCGAAATAACGTGAAGTTCTTCGGAATCCCTGAGTCAGAAGGTGAGGGGTCAGAATCGTGTGCTGATGCCGTTACGAACATTCTACGAACGTACATACCGAGTCCAGGATGGCCAGATGACGTTATAGAACGTGCACACAGACTAGGAAAGCCCCGAGGTGCCAGTGCTCAACCGCGCCCCGTGATTGCCAAGTTTCAAAGATGGGGGGATCTCATGCGCCTGATGACAAATAAGGACGCGCGAGCAGACATGAAACAAGATCAGCTGACTGTCTCACAGGATTTGGAGCCGTAGGCAATCGGCACAGCTGAGACAACTGAAACAGGAGGGGAAATTTGGGTACTTCCTCAAGGGGAAACTGCATGTGAAACCTCAACATGAAGCCCCACCAAGGACCGAACTCCTGAGCCGGAGGAACGCCACGCCGTTCGTGGCATCTCCTGGGCCTGCCACCACTATGGATCGCCAGATCACTGCCTTCCAGGGAGATACCCCCACCCCAGTACCTCCTCCGAATGCCACGCCTTCTGTCAACAGAGGAGTTTCCCCTTCTACCTCGCTTTCTAAGACCCAGTCAGCGACTGACAAAGGGGATTCCCCCAACGTCACATCGCGCTCCCAATCTCGCCCACCCCCTCCCCACTCCCTCCACCCCCTACCAGAGATAAAGGACAGAAAGGGGTGAACGGCAATCCAACCTGCGGGACGCATGGGGCAGTAAAACACGTGCAACTCGTTCTTCCTCCTCGCGAAACAGAAAGAAATGAAGATTAGGCCGAGGCCCGGGTCCACATTCTTTCATTGACAATGCAAATACACACGCTCACACGCATACACGTAACACACGTAACGATAATAAAATAAAACGTGATTCTCTTTCTTGCATTTCATGGAATGTTGATGGGCTTATTTCTAAATTAACAGATCCAGACTTTATTAATCACATTACATCTTTTGATATTGTGTGTCTTCTTGAAACTTACACATTTCCGGATTTTGATTTCTCTATTCACTTCAAAGACTTTATTGTTGTACATAGTCCTGGTGTCAAGTTGTCAAAAATGGGCCGAAGATCAGGAGGTACTGTGTTACTAATAAAGAAATCACTAGAACACTGCATCCAGATTGTAGAAACTGGGCTGGATAACATTGTCTGTGTCAAAGTGTGTAAAAATCTCATCACTTTTGACAATTATGTACTGTTTGTTGGCATTTACAATCATCCAGTAAATAGTGAATACTACAAACAAAAGGAATTTAAAAACAGTCTTGAAAATTTAGAGCAATTGATATTATGAGAGATATGAAAGAAGAGCAGACGATTATCTTGTAGTCGCTGGTGATTTTAATGCCAGGATTGGTGACTGGAGTTTAGAGACCACTGAAATGGATGAGGAAAGTGTGCGTGAGAGCGGGGAATGCTGTGTGAGAAATACTATGGATATTGTTGTTAATTGTTTTGGAAAGGCCCTGATTGATTTATGTTCTATGTTTAGGTTGACGCCTTTAAATGGTTTGTGTGAAGGAGACAAAAAAGGTCATTTTACTTTTTTATCTGAACGCGGAAATAGCGTGATTGATTTTGTTCTGTGCTCTTTGGATTTACTGTCAGAAGTTATTCGATTTAACGTCGAAAATAGGGTGGAATCCCCGCATATGCCTGTTGTGTTATATCTAAATACTAAATATAATGAGAAACCGAATGTAGAAATTAATCGAGAGCCTTTTCAAAAAACAAAGTGGGATGGAAACAAAGCTAATGTCTTTTTGGATTTCCTAAGATCAGAAGAAGCTACGATGGTTCTAAATGATAGTATGAATGTTATTGAATGTGATACTGACTCGGCGGTTGGAAAATTCACGGGCCTTCTCTTAAAAGCTGGGCAATGTATGCAACAGACGATCTGGCCTTCAGCGCGCGCGCGGCAAACTAAGAAATGGTTTGACTCAGTTTGTTTACATAAGAAGAGGGTGGCCGGTAGAGCGCTTGCTCAGTGCACACGCACTCAGCGCGCAACGGATCAGTGTGCATACTTACGGAAAAGGTCGGATTATCAAGACACTCTAAGGCAGAAGCCAATAAGTTACAGAAAAGAAGTATTTGAAACTTTAATCCAAAGTAAAGGCGATTCTAATAAGTTTTGGTCAACTGTACGTAGCATTAAAAGAAAAAAAATGGATCGGCCCTCTATCTGAATTGGCACGTGGAAAGCACACTTTGAAACGATTTTTTCACCCGGAGATCGCGAATCGACACGTGCCGTCTCAGATATAGAGCAGGACGGAAGCCAGCACGAAGAAAACGATTATATTCCCGATTTAGATGATGAGATAACAGACGGTGAAGTGCACCAGGCAATAAAGAAACTGAAATTAAATAAAGCTTCGGGATTAGATGATATCTGCGCTGAATATTTGAAAACGGCCGAGCCCATTATAACACCCTTTCTGACAAAAGTATTTAACCAAATATACAAGAATGGTTATTTCCCTGTATCATGGACCAAATCAGTTATTATTCCTCTACTTAAGAAAGGTGATGCTCTTAATCCTGAAAATTATAGAGGTATTTCTTTACTTAGTGTAGTTAGTAAGGTCTTTACATCAGTATTAAACGAGAGATTGTATAAATGGGCAGAAAAAGAAGGCAAAATAAGTGAAGAACAGGCTGGCTTTCGCAAACAATACTCTACTGTAGACCATATATTTACACTCGTTTCAATGATAAAATCTTATTTGTATGGACATAAAAGTAGACAATGTTACGTGGCTTTTATAGACTACCAAAAAGCCTTTGACACAGTAGATAGAGACATGCTTTGGAAAATACTCCAAAAGGGTCAAGCTTCCTCAAAAATGATTAGAATGTTAAAAGGCATGTATAGTTCTCTCCAGAGTTGTGTTCGCTGGGGCCCAGAAGTGTCAGATTTCTTTGTGTGTCCCTCGGGATTGAAACAAGGCTGTTTAATGTCACCTTTAATGTTTTCTTTATTAATTACTGAGGTAGCTGAAAATGTAACAAAGAACGGTAAACATGGATTTCAGTTTTTACCCGGATTACAAGAAATATTCCTTTTCTTATTCGCTGATGACATTGTTTTATTTTCTTCTACACCCAGTGGGCTCCAAATCAGTTAAACAATTTACAGAAAGCATCTGACACTTTAAATCTAACAGTGAATCTAGATAAAACTAAAATTATTGTTTTCAGAAAAGGGGGTCATTTGTCTAAAACTGAATGTTGGTACTACAAAGGGAGAGAAGTGGAAGTAGTTAATAGCTACAAATATCTTGGTTTTACTCTTAGCACTAGAATGGGTTTTGATATTGCATTAGATGAATACGTTAGACGAGTAAAACGTAAAGTCGCAGAAATCTTCAAAACAATGTGGGCTTTAGGAAACATGGATTTGTCAATATTTTTCAAACTGTTTGATTCACAAATAAAGCCAATGTTATTGTACGCAGGGGAGCTCTGGGGATTAACTAAATTTCAGTCGATTGAATCAGTTCATCTGTTTGCATGTAAGCGCTTGTTAGGTGTTAGTCGCAAAAGTCCAAACACAATGATATATGGAGAAACAGGCCGATACCCTTTGTATATTAATACTGCTCTAAAGTCAATAAAACATTGGTTTAAACTCCAAAGTATGTCTATCCATAGATTTCCTAAACAGGCACATCTCATGATCTTGAATAAGATCCCCGAATTTACACATGGTCACTCTAATTGTCATAACTGGTCTATATCTGTTAAAACATGTCTTGATACTTTTGGTTTTTTCAGATGTTTGGATCAATGGAGGGATTGGGAATGAAACTATTTTTCTTAAAGAATTAAAGCAGAGAATGATCGATTGTTACATGCAAGATTGGCATTCAAAACTTTCTCAAAGTGAACGTTTTAGCACATATATGTCTTTCAGATCATCCTTCCAATTTGAAAATTACTTGTCAGCTATCACTATTAGTAAATTTCGTTATGCTTTAACTAGATTAAGACTTGGAATGTGTGATCTGAATATAAATAACAGATATAATGAAAAATCAAAGAAATGCCCGTTTTGTAATAGGATAGAAAGTGAACTTCATTTTTTGTTAGAATGTCAAACATATACATTTCTAAGAGAAAAATATTTGTCAAAGTATTACCAACATACATTCATTAATGGAGAATGCTTAGCTCGAATGTTACAATCTGAAGACGTCATGCTCTTAAGAAATTTAGCAATGTATATATTTTATGCATTTAAGACTAGATATACGCATTTAAATAAGAAGTAAAGCTGCACT
>CM065724.1:19257732-19262732 GCA_033310375.1 Conus canariensis | reverse complement strand
ACAGGTAGAAGAGAAAGAGAGGGAGGCAAACACACACACACACACACACACACACACACACACACACACACACACACACACACACACACACAAACACAGAGAGAGAGAGACAGACAGACAGACAGACAGACAGACAGACAGACAGACAGACAGATGGAGAGAGGGAGAAACAGGAAGGTAGAGAAACGAGGAGAGAGACAGCCAGAGATGTGGGGAGGGGGAGAGAGAAAGAGAAAGGGGGTAGGGGGTGGGAGGCAATGACCTTAAAAAAGCGACGAGAACAACAACAAAAGGATGTTACATACAAAGAAGATATCTGATTTCTGGTAACACCGTCTATACAGCCAGCAGAATGCAACAATACAATCAGAGTCTAATTGAACAGATCAGTGCCTACTGTTTAGAACATAACAGAGCTAGCACCACGGAACAGCACATATCAGATGGGAACACGATTTAGAAGGACAGAGCAGAAGAGAGCAGACCGGAACAGAACAGATCAACGCAGAACAGTCTGGAACGCATCACAACAGAGCTAGCACAACAGAACAGTACACATCAGATTGGGACACAATATGGAAGAACAAAATTAGACAGATCAGAACAGAACACATCAATATGTTACACGGGATCTATACAGATCAGAGCTGACCAAAACAGCGTAGAACAGAACACCTGTGAGCCGAAAGCCGAACCAGCAGCGGAGAACTAAACAGAACAGTGCAGAATATAGAATAGCACACTGCAGACTAGAACGGGACGAAGCAGAACGGAAACACAGCAAAACAAAGAAGAACAGAAAAACTGAACAGAGGAGAACAGAACAGAGAATACAAGAACAAAAAAGAACAAACAAAACAAATACAAATGAATAGTGTTGAAGATCTTAGATGGACCAGGACATACTAGACCATGATAACACACAAAACACTCGTACAGAACAGAACAGGATAAGTCAGGGGAGTGAAGGGCAGGACAAGACAGGACAGGGCAGAGCAAATCAGTCCTGGACTGGACAGGAAACGGCAGGAAAGATCTGTTCAGGACATGACAGGGCAGGACAGGAAAGTACAGGGCAGGGCCAGACAGAACAGAACAGGACAGAACATGAAACGACAGGACAGGTCAGATCAAGAAAGGACATGACAGGACAATGCAGGGCAGGGCACGAAGAAAGGACCGGACAGGTCAGTACAGACAGGACAGGACATGGCAGGGTCAATCAGGACTGGACAGGGAGGGACAAGACAGGACATTACATGGGAAAGCAGAACAGGGAGAACAGGACAGGACAGGGAAGGACGGGACAGATCAGGACAGTACAGAGAGGGACAGGACAAGACAGGGCATGGCACAGAGGACAGGACAAGACAGGGCATGGCACAGAGGACAGGATAAGACAGGGCATGGCACGAAGGACAGGACAAGACAGGACATTACATGGGAAAGCAGAACAGGAGAACAGGACAGGACAAGATAGACCAGGACATAACAGGGAAGGACAGGACAAGGCAGGGCATGGTACAGAGGACAGGACAAGACAGGACATCACATGGGAAAGCAGAACAGGGAGAACTGGACAGGACAGGGTAGATCAGAACATAACAGGGAAGGACAGGACAGTACAGAAAGGGACAGGACAAGACAGCAGGGCATGGCACAAAGGACAGGACAGGACAGAGCAGGACAGGACGAGGAGGGGAGGACAAGATAGAGCAGGGCAGATCAGTACAAAGAGGGATGGACACGACATGGAGGGACAGGACAGGGGGTACAGGACAGGACAAGGCTGAGCCAGGTAGGACAGGACTGAACTGGACAGGACAGGACAGCATTAGACAGGACAGGACAAGACAGGACAGAAAACTGGGCAAAGCACAACGAAACAGCGCAGAACGTAGAATAGCATAGCAGATGAGAGTGAAACAAGACAAAACAGGACAAGTGTGAATAATCTATTTCAAAAGACCGGAATACACTGGCACAGAAGAGAAAACCCGAACAAAGCAGAACAGAAAACTGCATAACGTAGACGAACCGAGCAGATGCCAGTAAAAAAAAAAAAACCAAAAAAAACCAGGATATACAAGTACAAATAATCTGTCCTAAAAAAAAAATTAAAAAAAAAAAAAAGCCAGGACAATACTAGTACAAATAATCTGTCCTAAGAAAAGCCAGGACAATACTAGTACAAATAATCTGTCCTAAAAAAAAAAAAATGCCAGGACAGTACAAGAACAAATAATCTGTCTTAAACACCACACCGGAGCAGAAAAGAATAGAATAATACGGAACAAAGGAAACCAGACAAGAACAGATCAGAACCCTGCCAGATTACAAAGCTGGTCAATAGACTGTTTCCATAATAAACACTTGTTTCAACATGAATCACCATCAGCACGGAAAGCCAGATCGATCTTGAACTAACGACGACAAGCCACGCCACACAACACACACACACACACACACACACACACACACACACACACACACACACACACACACTTACCGACAGAGCCGTCCCATTGCTGCAAGCTGCGGTCACGCCCCCACTCTCTCGCTCCTCCTCTCCCTCCTCCTCCTCCACGTTCTTCCAGAAGAAGCCACGGCCGCAGCTCAGCGAAGACACCGACCACACAGAGAACGACAGGGACTTGGGTATGGGTGAAGAGCTGAAGAAGGGAGACGGGGAACTGATGTAGCTGGGCGAAGGGCTGGGGCTGGGGTTCGGGGTTTGATCCTCCTGAGACAGTCGGGGGCTGCAGGTGCGTCGGGAACATGGGCCGGGCTCCAGGGTGGGCATGCCGGTGGCGGAAGTGGTGGTGGTCCACGTGCCGGAAGTGACGCGTCGTCTGATGCACGGGTGGAGCCCATGATGCAGCTTCTGGGTAGAAAGAACCGAGTTATGAGACAAACATCTATAGTTAGTAAGTCCATAGTAACTTGAAGAAATGATTTTTGTTTCGTTTCCTTTGTTTCTATCTATCTATCTATCTATCTATCTATCATCTATCTATCTATCTATCTATCTATCTATTTATCTATCTATCTTTCGTTTCTTACTTTTTTGTCTTTGTTCGCTTGTCCGTGGGGTTTCATTTCATGTCCGTGTATATAATAATAATAATAATAATAATAATAATAATAATAATAATGAATACTTATATAGCGCCTATTCTCGGCTAGAGACCAAGCTCTAAGCGCTTTACAATCCACACTCGCTTACACAACGGGCTGCCTACCTGGGTAGTGCCGACTGAAGCGCTGCCAGCTGGCGCTTCATTCAGTCGCTTCTCGTGTCATTCAGTCAATATCGTTCAATATCGTTCACTCAGTTTACTTACTTCCTTCATTCTTTCCATTTCTCACGCAGGGTGCATGCTACGTGCAACGTGTCATCCATACCAACGGCCAAACTGGCCTACTCTTCCGAAAATTGGTGATGGGATTTTACGTGTGTGCAAGATGTTATGCGTGCGTTCACACACGGAACCTCGGTTTATAGTCTCATTCGAAGGATTGTATGGGAAATGGAGTCAGAATCAATGTTAACTCCGAAGAAAAAAATCCCCCTGTACCGGCGCTCTACCAACTGAGCTATTCCAGCTCCCAATATTATATGATATGTTCCTTTCTACTCCGACAGCCCAAGACACAATCAAAGAAGGATATCCCTTGTGGACAAAGCGTCCGTCTGAGAACGATTTCTCTACCGATGAGACATTCCTCAAGTGTTGCAGTGAGCCAAAAGAACGTCGGCAGAATCGAGGCGATCACAACCCTCTGGTGATTGCCGCCATCAGTAACGTCTTGGCAATTCCCAGACAGAACATTCTGCGGTACCAAAAAAAAAAAAAAAAAAAAAGGAACCTGAAATTGGGGAGAGAATGCTCTTCGTCATGTGACACAACACTGCTCATCTCCGTCTGACTCGCTGGCTCTGGGATGAGATACCGAAGTTCTGCGAAAGCAGATGCGTGTTAAGAGCGATACCCCAGTCGCCCATCAAACCTAACTGCCTCAACCTTTGCAGTTTCCTCAGGCCCAGACTGCCTCTAACTCCAAGCCTCAGAGTCAGGATGAGACAAGAAGATGCCGCAAATGCATAACACCGAGGTGTCTTGTCTGCAGAAAGCACTTGTTGGAAAGCGCTGCCTTTACCAAATTCAGGTTAGGCCGGAAGTTCACGATTAGGGACTCTGCAACATGCAAGAGCTCCAGTCTGGTATTTCTGTTTGATCAGGGACGGTAGTAGTGCGGGAATATCCAGCTGCGGCAGGAGCGCTTCACCGATCCTGGAGTGAACTTGTGGACACAGCTGTTTGGACAGACGTCGGGGAAACTTGCTTCTGGTCATGGAGTTGGCAGTAAAGAGTGTCGATCGTCTAGCTGATACGATCGAATATTACGGTGTGGGGGTAGGGGTTGGGGGGTGGGGAAGAAAAAAAATTGGTGTACACAGCAGGCCTACTGGTAAAATGTTCACAGACGGTTTCCTTCCTAAAATGTCATTTTTTTCTGTCTTATTGCTAGCAATGGTCAACAAGATCGTGAGAAGGCTGAAAAGGACTACACGTTTCTGAATGTGTGCAAACAACAAATGAACCCGGAAAACACATTATTTGAAACAGTACTTGAAAAGTGAACGCGTGACGTGATGCAGTTAAATCTGCCTGGGTAGAACAGGTCATCGATGACAATGACCTGAATGACTCGCCGCATGTGGTTCATGAAATCTACAGTGAACGTGTTACGACTGTAATAGTAGACATTAAAGGGTCATTCCGCATCTACACAAAGATGGCTTCGATTGGTCAATACAGTCTTTTCTAACTGGCGAATAATATTCACTCTAGAACCGCTATGGCTTGTTTAGCAGACGAAACAATACTCCACAGATCTTCCCTATCAGTGCGTCTGTCCATACAGCCCCCCCCCCCCTCCCCCAAGTTCTCTTCCCTTCCTCCTCCTTCCCCGGCATGTGAAATTAAGCACGAGTA
>CM065724.1:19245232-19252732 GCA_033310375.1 Conus canariensis | reverse complement strand
ATGATGATCTCCGTCTGCCATACCCCCTTCGTTGGGACTGGACGTTGAACCTCAATAAAAACCGGAAACTAGCCTCATCCTTCCATCGGGCCTGATCCCATCCCCACTCTCCACCAACACTGCCAAGACCCCCAAGCCCATCCTACAGAAGAAAAGTGGCTACTGGATGTCCTCGCGGAAGCGCGAAGAATTCAGGGATGGACATTGTGAAGAACTCAGATGGTTACAACACCACTCTCTACCCGGTGACGCACAACTGAAGACAAGAGAGCTGTGGTGGAGGGTCATAAGAGCCAATTATGTGACCGCCACGGTACATTTATCCCCTACAGTGATGAACCCAAAGACAATGACAACCTCGTTTGCCTCAGCTACCACTCGCAGACCCCATCCACACGATTCCACTCACCTCAGCCAGGTCGCACGGCCTCTCCCCGATGAAGGGGCTCTCCTCGTTGTCCGACCCAAAGGACGACTCCAGGAGGGAGACCATGCGGGGCATCCGGGTCCTGAACAGAGGCCTGCGGACCTCAGGGGGCCTCAGGAGGTTGCTGAGAGCCTCCAGGCCGCTGATGATATGAGGAGGCAGACTGCTGTCCACCAGCATGTCCGTGACGATGCCGTGGGCCTCGCCCATCAGGGCGGACTCGTAACTGCTGGAGGACGTCTGCATCAGAGTGATAGACCACGGTTTGGGGTACTGCGCATGTGTTGTGCATCACTGCCGTGAGCTTTTCAGCAGATCGTGGTCATTGTTGTCATCGTTGTCATCGTCGTCATCGTCATCATTGTTGTCGTCTTCTTCGTCGTCATCGTCGTCGTCGTCCCCGCCGCCGTCGTTGTCGTCGTATTTTTTTTAAATGATGGTAAGAACAACAAGAAGGGCAATAACAACAACAACGACAACATCAATAATGTTAATAATAATAATAACAACAATAATAACGATCATCATCAGCAGCAGCAGCAGCAGCAGCAGCAGCAGCAGCAGCAGCAGCAGCAGCATTGTAACAATAACGATGTGATGATGATGATGATGATGATGATGATGATGATGATGGTAATAACACATAATAACAATGCTAATATATATATATATATATATATATATGAGATAATAATGATGATAACAATCATGACATTAAAGCGCATATCTTGTGCCTGACAGCGCATCTAATGTTATTGATTACTCCATATAAACATGTAAAGGTTCTTTAAACAAGCAGAATGAAAATAAAATAAATAAGAGCAAAGACAAACCAGTTTGCAAATGTATTACGCTGCATCAAATGCACTGCGGAGAATTTAACCCCTCCCCCCTCCTCTCTCTCTCTCTCTCTCTCTCTCTCTCTCTCTCCCTAATAAAATTGTAATAAAATTTGTGTACCTCTGTTTGAATGGATGCGTGTGCGTACATATATGCAACCATGCATGTGTGTAAATGTATGTATGCCTTTGGGCATATGTGTGTGTACGTGCATTGTGTATGCGTGCGTGCGTGCGTGCTTGTATATATATATATATATATATTGTGTGTGTGTGTGTGTGTGTGTGTGTGTGTGTGTGTGTGGTGTGTGTCTTGTGGCGTATCATCATCAAATTATAACTGTGCCTTTGAACATACACCACAAAGTTAAGCCTCTAGATTTTTCTCCCCCCCTTTTTTTTTTTTTTTTTTCTTTTTGGGCGTATGCTTTACATTTCTTTCCCACCTGTTTGGCAAGTGCCAAAACAGTAATGTCTTCATTAGTCGTCGACTCAGCTAGAAATACACATTCACATTTCGTTCTGAGTTGACAGGAGGCTGTTATTCTCTATTATTTTGTTAGCTTTGGCCAGAGATTAAAAGATAACATCACCATTTATTGAAGTAACGTACGGCACTTTGTTGCATCAAAAGTGTGTAAAATAGTTACTTGGGCTTTTGACGTGATTGAGGCATACTGTGACACTAGATGTACTATGCTTATGATAGGAAATATCGGACAACAGGTATGGGATGGCATCAGTCAGATCGAGCCTAGCAAGTCAACATCTTCAGGCTAAGAATAGAACATTGCCAACTCCTTTCCTATCTTGACAGAATCAAGATCTCCTCCTACACGGACGAAGACTATGAGACACAAATTTAGCCTACTGCTGTACAGTCCTGTCCAAAGCTGTTGAGGGAAAAGGAACAGTAACACGCCCTGTTTTCCATTATTTGCCTCCATCACACTCCTGTTTGTTTGCACAGGTAATTGGCCTCTTCCAGGCGAAATAACTGTTCAGTTGTCTAGGTGAAATAACTGTTCAGTTGTCCAGGTGAAATGATTATTCTGTCAGTGTCAGGACTCTGACAGCTGAACTTGAGAAAAGGATTCAGGCATTAGAGATGAGATGCTTCCGCAAGATCCTTGGCATCTTATACAAAGACCACATTACGATCTCGGAGTTCCAGGCCAGAGTAAGGCAAGCCATTGGACCATACAAAGACCTGTTGTGTACAGGGAAAAGAAAGTATGTAAATGAGATGGTATGGTCATGTATCAAGATCAACAGGACTTGCCCAAACCATTCTACAAGGAACAGTGCGAGGAAGCAGAATGAAAGGAAGACACGGAAAGATATGGGAAGACAACATCAGTGCATGGACTAGCCTCACACTCAGCAACTGCCTGAGAGCGTCTGAGAGCGGGGAGGAGTGGAGGAAGCTGGCTGCAAAGTCTTCTGTGGCGCCACAGACTCTGGGATAGGTAATAGTGAACTGTTCAGTTGCCTGGGTTGCCCTGTCAAGTAACCAAATACACCAGCCTCTTGCTGTCTGCTGTTCAGCGAGGTAGGCCAGCTGTCTGCACATAGCCTTTGCCTGCAAAGCCGTGCACCGAGTGTGTGTGCTTCAAACGTGATACTTTGGCACTAACACCTTAAAATGTGGTAAACAACAGCCAACCCGAGGACAGGAGGCCAACTCAAAGCCACTTACACCTTAAACATGTGCAATGGAACTCCGGCTAATGAAAAAACTACTATTCATCTCCTCTCTACTGCTATGTCCTGTCCCGCTTTCCATGCCCTGAAGCGCCAATTATAGTCGGGTCCAGTGGAACTCAAGGACTAACTAGGAGGAGAGGGAAGGGTGTTGGAAGATGGAAGAGTGGGAGTGGGACTGTAAAGACAAGGGCACGAAAGGGCAGTGGACTTCCTTTGCCCTACACACTCAACTTGCAATCTAAGACAGTTGAAATGCAGATGGAGACAAAGAATACGAACATGAAACACAGAACGGGTACAGACACCGAAACTCTAGCCCATGCATGAGACAGGTCCAATGCTAAAATAAACAGTCAGAAGCAGACGTGAAGGCGACAATGGATCCATTCCGTTTGCCTGTAGGGAAACTACCCTCATTGTTCACCTCCCGCTTATATATTCTGAATGTGATCTTTGACTGGGAGTGGATTATTGATTTTGATGAGTGCGAAACTCTCGTCTACCCGCTTATGATCCGTTTGCGTGCACTCACAGACCTGTTTTTGTGTTTTTCTTTTTCACAGAAATGTGATATTGTGAAAATCGTCATGCTCAGAGTAGGCTCAAGCGCGTGTAAGTGTGTAGGGGGGGGGGGGGGGGTATGTGTTGTGATGTGTTGTAAGTTTGTGTTGCATTGCATTGGTTGTGTTGTGGTGTGTGTGTGTGTGTGTGTGTGTGTGTGTGTGTGTGTGTGTGTGTGTGTGTGTGTGTTTTCATCATATAACAGCTGGAATACACAACATGGTTCGTTCCGAGTTGAAAGGAGACCGTTTTTATCTATTTTTTGTTGTTGTTAATAATGGATAGAGAAAGTAAGCATAGTATCACCATTTAGTAAAGTAAACAGTAAACACTCCCAGGCAGCGAAAGTCTTTTTTTTTTCTTTCTTTCTTAGCTTGAGAAGAGAATGAAGTTCCATAAGTAAATATCAAACATGCCAGGTTTGAATACAGGGAATATTAGACTGTACACGGACAGACATAAGTCGAATCGAGCCTGGCAGGTCACCACCTTCATAGGACACTGCTAATTCTTTTCTTATCTTGTCAGAAACAAGATCTCCTCCTACACAGATGAATGACTATGGGACACAAATCTAACTCACAGGTGTACAGTCCTTTCCAAAAAAAAAAAAAGGTAAACATACAGTAACTCTCTTCGTTTTCCCATTCACGTGTCTTTATCAGACACCGACCTCTTGTGGGAGACGGAAATGTTCATTTGACGGGGCTGTCCTCTCAAGTACCTGCCAGCCTTTTGTTGTTCACCGCTCAGTGAGGTCGACCTGCTTGCTGCAGGCAGGCTTGCCTACAGGCCGTGGGAAAACCAGCGAGAACGAGGAGATTGCCTTCAATATACACAATGAAACTCCACCCAGTGAAACACTGCTGTTCATGTTTCCTCCACGTCTTTGTCTTGTCCCACTCTCAATGCCCTGAAGCGCCAGTCGTAGTCCGGTCCAGTGGAATTCCAGGACAAATAGAGGGAGGAGAGGTGAGGGTGTGGAAAGATGCACTGAGGTGAAGGGGGAGGGTAATGGCAGAATCACCAGGGAGCAGTGGATTAACTTCGCCCTACACACTTAACTTGCTTACCTGCTGAAATGCAAATGCAGACAAAGAATATGACCATGAAATACAGAATGGGTCTAGAAACCGAAACTCCATGCCATGAGATGGGCCCAGAGCCAAAATAAACAACCTGAAGCAGACGTGATGGCGACAATGGATCCATTCTGTTTGGCCTGAAAGAAAACTGTACCTTCTTTGTTGGCCTCCGGCTTACATATTCTGAATGTGATCTTTGACTGGGAGTGGATTCTTGATTTGATGACTGCGAAACTGGCTGGTCGCTCATGATCCGTTTGTGTGTACACATTGAACTATTTTCACAGAAATGTGATACTGTGAAAAGTGTCATGCACCCCGAGGCAGGCTCAAGCATGTGTGTGTGTGGAGGGGGGTGGGGGCTGTGCTGTGCTGTGCCGTGTTGTGTTGTGTTGTGGTGTGCGTGTGTGTGTTTGTGTGTGTGTGTGTTCTCATCATACAATAGCTGAGCTGGAATACACAACATGGTTCGTTCTGAGTTGAAAGAAGACCATTATTGTCTATTTTGTTAACACAAAGTAAGATTTGAGCATTCCCAGGCATTGAAAGTCTTCTCTCTCTCTCTCTCTCTCTCTCTCTCTCTCTCTCTCTGTGTGTGTGTGTGTGTGTGTGTGTGTGTGTGTGTGTGTGTGTGTGTGTGTGTTAGCTCTTCAATTTAACGTCTACTCACATTATGTGATATTAGATGTGTGTGTGTGTGTGTGTGTGTGTGTGTGTGTGTGTGTGTGTGTGCGCTGCGCGCGCGCGTGCGCGTGTGTGTGTGGCTTTAGAAGAGAAGGAGGTTCCCTAAGTATACATCAAACATACTACGCTTGAATACAGGGAACATTGGACATTACGCATGGACAAGCATAAGTCTAATTGAGCCTAGCAAGTCACCATCTTCAGGCTCCGAACAGAACATTGCCAACTCCTTTCCTATCTTGACAGATGAAGATCGCTTCGTGCACAAACGAATGACAATGGGACACAAATGTAACCCGCAGTTGTACAGTCCTGTCCAAAATTGTACTGGGTAATTCTCCTCGTGTTCCCACTGACGTGTCTTTATCAAACACTGACCTCTTCAGGGCGACAGACTTGCTCAGTTGGTGGGGCTGTCCTCTCAAGTATCTGCTAGCTTTTTATTGTTCACTACTCAGTGAGGTCTGTCTGCTCGCTGCACGCACATTCTGCCCACAAGCCATGCATCCTGTGTGTGCTTCAAACTTGATGATTTGACACTCATCCATGACATAAGGTGAAGAAGTAGCCAGTCCATGAATGGCAGGCAGCTACAGTGCCAATCAAACCAACAGAAAGAAGAGGCGATTGCCTTCAATATGGAGAATGGAACTCCAGCTAGTGTTCCCTTTCACTTCTTTGTCCTGTCCCGCTTTCCATGCCCTGAGGTGCCAATCATAGTCCTGACCAGTACAGCTTCAGGACAAACAAGAAGGTGGATTGGGAGGGTGTGGAAAGGTGGATGGAGGTGAGGAATTGGGGGGGGGGGGGGGGTAACGTCAGAATCACCAGAGAGCGGTGGTCTAACTTCTCCCTACACACTTAACTTTCCAGCTAAGACAGCTGAAATACAGATGCAGACGAAGGATATGACCATGAAACACAGAATGGGTATAGAAACCGAAACTCTACTGCCTGTATAGACAGGCAGTGGAGTTTTGTGTGTATGACCGTTTTTTTATCCTGCCATTAAGGTAGCCTTACTCCATCTTCGGGGAAGGTGCATGCTATGTGTAAACGTGTCATCCATACCAACGGCCAAACTGGCCTTCTCTTCCGAAAGTTGGTGATGGAATTTTACATGTGTGCAAGATATTGTGCGTGCATTCACACATGGAACCTTAGTTTATAGTCTCATTCGAAGGACTTATGGGGAATGGAGTCAGAACCAACGTTATCTCCGAGGGAAAAATCCCCCTATACCGAAACAGCCTGGCGGAGATGCGAACCCACAACCCCAAGATTACGAGTCCGATGCTCTACCAACTGAGCTATTACTCAGTGAGGTCTGTATGCTCGCTGCACGCACGTTCTGCCCACAAGCCATGCATCCTGTGTGTGCTTCAAACTTGATGATTTGACACTCATCCATGACATAAGGGAAGAAGTAGCCAGTCCATGAATGGCAGGCAGCTACAGAGCCAATCAAACCAACAGAAAGAAGAGGCGATTGCCTTCAATATGGAGAATGGAACTCCAGCTAGTGCTCCTTTCCACTTCTTTGTCCTGTCCCACTTTCCATGCCCTGAGGTGCCAGTCATAGTCCTGACCAGTACAGCTTCAGGACAAACAAGAAGGTGGATTGGGAGGGTGTGGAAAGGTGGATGGAGGTGAGGAATTGGGGGGGGGGGGGTAACGTCAGAATCACCAGAGAGCGGTGGTCTAACTTCACCATACACACTTAACTTGCCAGCTAAGACAGCTGAAATACAGATGCAGACGAAGGATATGACCATGAAACACAGAATGGGTATAGAAACCAAAACTCTAAGCCATAGGACAGGTCCAATGCTAAAATTCAAACCCTAAACAGACATGAAGAGTTCCAGGACAAACTAGAGGGAGGAGAGGGGAGGGTGTGGAAAGGTGGAAGAGTGGGAGGGGGAGTGTAAAGACGGGGTCATGAGGGCCAATGGACTTACTTCGCCCTACACACTTAACTTGCCAGCTAAGACGGCTGAAATGCAGATAGAGACGAAGAATACGACCATGAAACACAGAACAGGTATAGAAACCGAAACTCTAGGCCATGAGACAGGCCCAACGCCAGAATAAACAACCTGAAGCAGACATGAAGGCGACAATGGATCCATTCTGCTTTGCCTGCAGGGAAACTGTACCTTCTTTGTGGGCCTCTGCCTTATATATTCTGAATGTG
>CM065724.1:19230232-19240232 GCA_033310375.1 Conus canariensis | reverse complement strand
CAGAAAGGCTCTGGAATTTCTTTGCCCTGAAACTCATTCTGGATGAAACGACAAACTCGTTGTCTGACTGCTGCAGTATTTTGTACTTCATCTTTCTTTGCATCAAGATAATACAGAGGCTTTGAGAGGGGGTGGGTGGGGTGGTATTCATTTCCGAAGTCTGTTAATCCTGGACAAGTCTTCCCTTTTTCAAGACGATAGCCATCGCCAACACGAAGACTTCTATTACTTTATTGTCCACGGCAATGGTGACTTCCACATTGATCCAGTCTGTTGGGTTGGCCTTTGTGGAGAACATGGTTGAAAAACCAGGACAGTGCTTTGTCAACATGTTAATTCGCTAACACTTTTCGGATGTTTTAGGAGGAGGTGGCGGGGGCGCGTAATACCTCTTAAGAGCCAGGTGAGTCATCATGCGTGGGACTGATCCATTCACATCTGTCAGATCAAACCACACCACATCGGGGGTCCTGTCTCTTTGTCTTCGCTCTTTGCATTGCTCGCAAAACCTTACACACAAACTATCGATGCCTCCTTTTTTTTCCTTGGGGGAAAAACACGAAGCTTGGCAAATATTTTTTTCAGTTTCGTATCAAAATGTAGACTAATTTGTCAAGTCAGTTTACACACACACACACACACACACACACACACACAGACACAGAGAGACAGAGAGAGAGAGGGGAGAGAGAGAGAGAGAATTTCAAGTTCATGCATGTGTTCAGTCAGTCAAGTCTCCCCTCCATAAAAGCAGCCAAGACTATATTACACAATCAGTCAAGAAAGGCCTGGGTGATCTACACTTGCTACATTACTGCAAAGCACAAGAAAACATGATCAGAACCGTTTTTACCCTCAGATTTGGGTTGAATAGCCCGTTAATAGACCTGTTCAGGAAAAACAAATCAGGGGAATATAACACCTGTCTCTCCATCACAAACACTGACTTTTTCTCAGTTAACGGGTCAAGTTCATTACGCATCTTGTACACAAGTCATCTGGTAAACAAACATCACATTAAACCCAAGACATGCAGATCTGAACGGCCTAAGACAATGATAAGTGAGTCGAACTGTTTGCAACACAATATTTGCATCACAAACGCATTCTTTCACACGACTTTTTAAAATTTTATCTCTCTGATTGATTTCTTCAGCTAAATGATGGGGCAAAATTGATCTGTTCCAGAAAAGAAATCAGGAGAAGATAACGTATAACTTTCCTTTGTCAATAGAATTACCTTTTCTTAAGTTTCAAAACGGAGTGACTGAGGGCGGAAAATGAAGCAAAATTTGGAAAGAGAGGGAGTTAGTTACCGCCACGGACACAGACAAACTAGTCCTGTACTCTGTTTGTCTGTGTCCTTGGCGGTAACTAACCCCCTCTCTTTCCAAATCTTACCTTTTCTTAGTTTATGGGCCAAGCAAATAGAGCTAGAGAGTCAAGAATTTGTTTCGAAGTGCACGCTAGGATAGCGATCGGGACGTCGACTGTTAGCATTACAGGGGCACCGTTTCACACTCGCATTTTGGAATTTACTCTCTGACCTGTTGAACTGACTGATGGGGTCAATTGCTTTGGGCGTGTCCACCCACCAGTGCCATTGTCCTGTCATGACGGCAGGGTCACTCTCGCTGAAAGTGAGCTCTAACACAGATTACCTCCCTTGCAGATTTCCGAATCTGGTCTCTTCCAGTCAGCCTTGTTTGCCACTAATCACAATGAATGATAAAGAGACATTTGGCTCTGTACAGGTTACTTTTAAATCCATACTTCGCTTTATATCATACAAGAGAACAATCCTATGAGGGCGAAGCAGAAAGGGGCAGACGTTTCGAGCCTCAAATCGCTTTGCTTCAAATCGTTTTTAGGTGAGAAAGACACATTTCTACGTGCTGTGTAGTTTTAAATACCTCCAGCAATGCTAGGAAAACAGTCCAGCTGAATTTGTTGTTGCTGTAAAAAAAAAAAAAGTGGCGTTGTCCTAGGGCGACGTGCCCTCTAAGGGACGAGCAGCTCGAAGTTCAAACACACAAACCTGTAACGACGATGGAGTTCCACAGTGTCTTCGGGGAGACTGAGGTTAAAAGTAATGCGGCTAGGTAGCAACGGGCAGCACTACCCCTGTCATGTTCACGCTCTGTTGTTGAAGTGTCAGTCAAGTGTCTTTCACTGTCAGTGATCACGCCACAGACATGTATGAGCGACCAGTGTGAGTGTCCGATTTGTCATAAAGTCAGGTTGACCTCGACAGAGTGAAATCCATATTACTGTGTATCGGTCTCTTATGCTCTGTAAGGTAGGTATCTGAAATTGAATACACCTGAAATTGAATTACGAAATTGAATACACTGAAATTGATATACCTGAAATTGAATACACCTGAAATTGAATATACCAAGAGCATGTCATGAAAGCTGGTAATAAGCCAACAGCCAAACCAATATCATCATCATCATCATCATCATCATCATCATCTTCTTCTTCTTCTTCTTCTTTCTTCTTGCGCAAATATGTTTCTTGGGATGTATAAGTGGTACAGCACATTGTGAAGCCGGCTGTTACAAACTGATGCGAGCTAACCGTAAGTTTTAAGGCCAGCCACATGCCAGGACAGTAACGGGAATATGCACAACTAAAAAAAACAACGTTACAAGTGATTGTGGACACGGCCTGTATGTAAATGGGTATAGATCAATTAGGGCGTCCATAAACATTCTCTGGTATCACTGTGTGTGTTGTGTGTGTGTGTGTGTGTGTGTGTGTGGTGTGTGTGTGTGTGTGTGTGTGTGTGTGTGTGCCGTTACAGTGAAATTTAGATTTAAAAGTAACTATTGTATTGTTCGATTACGCTAGGAATTTTAAAACGGATATCGTTCTGGATGAAACAGATTGCACAGTTATTCAAAATAGGATAAAATACAAATGAACAAATCCTAAATTTACGCAGATTTAATGAACAATACAAAACGCAATATACAATGTGCAATACAAGAAACACAAGTAAAATTTCGAAAAATGTGCATTCTTCTGCCATTAAAACGGACATTATGCACCAAACAATATTCCCCTGATAGCAATTATCCTCATGCTGACTATGTAGTTTTCGTCTGTTGTAACGTCTAGAATGACCGTTATCAGGGGAGTAATGTTTCCACACAACAATACATTGTAGCGTCTGAAGAAGACATTTGTCGAAGATGTACTTGTCTGTTTTACATTGTACATTAAATCTGAGCTACCCTAATCTCGTTTTGTGTGTTAATCTTTATTTTGTTCTGTATTTTGTTATCCAGAGGGTCGATTTATTTATGAATTCTATGAATATAAAATGGATCCTGGACGGCATTATTTTCAGAAGTGGGATTCGAAATTGAAAAAGAAAAAGAACATTACATTTGCGAATTACATCCATGCCAAGCTTAGGAAATTGGCATTTTACCAAGTGTTTGGGCATTTAGCTTGAGAATAATGGCTTTTGGCTGTATCTCTATTGAGGTATTCGTGAGAGAGGCGTGTGAAAGAGAGAGGAGAACATGTTTTGGCAGGGTTTTAATTTTCTTTGTGTGAAGACTTTTTTTTTTCGAAACCAGACAGTTTACCCAATTTTATGTAACGGCTTGTGTGCTCTGTGCGATTTTGCCGATGCGATTGGAGTTGTCTCTCTTTATTACAATTGTTAAAGTTCAACTTAATGTGGACCCTGCATGAAGATGGATGCAGTTAAATTTGAAGCAATGAAAAAATGATGTCGTTCATTTGACGTAGGCTAAACGTATCCATACCTCATTTGATATTTGAAATATTGTAGTACAAAGATTGAAATAAACACGGGATTTTTGTTTTGAAGAGTATAAATAGGGATCTACATGCATGCATACATAGCCACCCAACCATGCATCTTCTTCCGCCTCTCTCTCTCTCTCTCTCTCTCTCTCTCTCTCTCTCTCTCTCTCTCTCACGCGCGTACATCCCCCTCTCTCTCACCCCCTACCCCCACCCACACACACACACACACACACACACCTCTCTCGGATGGAGAGAGGAGAGAGAGAGAGAGAGAGAGAGAGAGAGAAGAAGAAGAAGAAGAAGAAGAAGAAGAAGAAGAAGAAGAAAAACTGACCTCGCTGAAGCTTCTGGACAGCATATGACGAGAGGATCGTTTTCCTCTGATAGCGGAGGTAACTCTCCGCGCCGCCTCCTTCTCCTCTTCCTCCTCCTCCTTCTCCTTCCCGCTCTTGTCTCTCATCTCCCTCATCCAGTCGAGCAGTCAACCACTCCGGTCACTGAAACACCAAAGATGCCCTTTTGCTCAGGCTGTACGTCCGAGAGTTGAATTCATTTATCCCATATGTCATCACGAAGAACTGACTAAAGCTCCAACGGAATTGCCTACTTAAGCAGTTTGAAAAGAGTAACTGTGTTATCACTGTCCATGCTTCACTACTTCGTCATGTCCACACACGTTGCATGAGTAAGCGGCGGATTCTTTCGGAAACGTATTCTTTTCTCTATGCTCCGTGTCTGTGACACTTAAGAATGAATCACAAAACAGTCTTTCTTGATAAGTGAAGCTTCCGAGACGGTGTTCCTTATATAGCACACGTTTGTTTAAAACAAACCAAACCAAAACAAAACAAAAGAAAGTAAGAAAAAGAAGAAGAAAAGGAAAAATAAAAGTAATAGAGGGAAACCCGCGAAACACCCCCGTGCCCCCCCCCCCCCCTCCCACACACACCACACACCACACACACACACACACACACACACACACACACACATCGAAGATGTTTTGCACAGGAATTCATTTCACGAAGCACCCTTGATTGCCAAGACATGTTTTGTGAAATTGGCGTCAGCTATGAACCATGAACGGTGTGACGTTGATTGACACGTGACAAGCAGCTGACGAAAGTAACAGAGCAGACGAGATACGAGACAAGCACACGTCAACATCTGAACGAGGCAAAGGGTTTATTTCTGATTGATCTTAACCCAAAGCCACTAGCCTGCCAAAGGGACGACTGAAAACCAAAAGAAACACAGGAAGCCAAAAGAAACATAGAAAGCCCAAAGAAACATATAGAGAACCGAAAGAAACTTGTAGAAAACCAAAAGAAACATACAGGAAATCAAAAGAAATATACAGAAAGACGAAAGAAACATGGACAAAACCCCAGGCAGTCGGTTGCATCTCACACACAGGACATGCCCTCCTCAGAATCAGTTTTTCAAAGGGGCTTTTTCTCCAGTTTGTTGCGTCTTGGTGGAAAATGTGTTTTGGCCTGAAACATTGACATCTGACATGGGCGCCAATTCCGTTCTTTGTTCTGACAGTCGAGAGTTCCTCTTTACCGTCCCCTACCCCCCCCCCCCACCCCCACCCCATCCCCCACTCCTTCCCACCCACCCACCCCCGCCGCCCCCTCCTCTTCTCTTCTCTCTCCTCTCTTCTCTCCCGCCCCCTCCTCTTCTCTTTTCAATTGTCGAGGTCGCCCAGTAAAGAATCTAAAAGGAGCGGGGGTAGCAGTGGAGATAAGAATAGGACAGGGGGTGGGGTGGGGGTGGAGGTGTAGGGGAGGGGTGGGGCGGAGGAGGACGAAAGCGAGAGTAGGTGGGGAAGGGAGGGGGGGGGGGGGAAGGAGGAGGAATCTTTCGGAATAAATTCTATCCCCGTCACTCGGAAATTCTGTGCTAACAATTTCCTTTTGTCCGTCACTCTCTGATTCTGCCTACTCATCGATCCAGTTTGTTTTTCTTTCTATATGACCAGCCTCTGTTTGTTTGTTTATTGTTGTGGACAGATTACCTGTCGTCCTTCAACAAAGGCTTGACATCTTCCCCGTCCCCCACCCTCCCCTCTCTCTCCTTCATCCATCCTCCTTCTCCTCGTGGGTACAAACACATAAATAAATGCAAATGAATACAAATTGTATCCGCGCTTTGTGTGTGTTCTGTGCTTGTTATTTCTTCTTCCAGTTCACTCTTTCTGAAGCTGCCTCCCTTTTCATTTATCTATTTGTTTATTTATTTATCTATTTATTCATTCATTTCTTTCTTTCTTTCTTTCTTCTTCTTCTCATCATGATTATTATTATCATTATTATCATCATCATCGTCATCATCATGATTAACATTATCATTATATTATTATTATTATTATCATTATTATCATTATGACCACCACCACTAACATCATCATCATCATCATCATCATCATCATCATCATCATCATCATCATCATTTGTTGTTGTTTTTTGCGGCCCATTCACCTACATTTGTTCACGAAAGTTTTTTTTTTTTTCACTTGATTGATCTTGTCATAATTCACTGCATTCTAGTGTGTATATTGTATTTTGACGATTGGGTAGCGCATGTTTAACAACAGGAATGGACAGACACTAGCTTACCATACTACAATGCTGTTTGCTATACGAATGATCTTTTAACTCTTTCACCTTCCTATCCGCACTGTCCCACAAGCTGTTTTTTTTTTTTCTTTCCAGTCAAAGATCATCTTGTTTTAGTTACCTTGAATTATGTTAACGCGGTTTTTTAAGACTTAAGGAATTCTGGTTGCGAAAAATTCAGCGGGAAAGCCAAGTTTTTACCCCCGCCTTCAGGATTTCAGTGTTGAAACAAATATCATGAATTGGTATGAGTTCTCTCTCTCTCTCTCTCTCTCTCTCTCTCTCTCTCTCTCTCTCTCTAAGCGCGCGCGCGCGCGCGGCGGGTGTGTGTGTGTGTGTGTGTGTGTGTGTGTGTGTGTGTGTGTGTGTGTGTGTGTGTTCCTGGAGTGATTTGCTTCTTTTCGTTCAACTTGATGACAATCCTGAAAAAGCCCTGTGTGAGTCGGCTGGCAGCTAATGAAATTGCAACTGAATAATTGAACGATACTTTCCTTATACATCCTCACCCATATTGTGCCTCTAGAAAGTTTTTTCCCCCGTCAAAGATCACACGCGAAAGGTTTAACCCTTTCACCTCCGCATCCACACTGTTCTACTAGAAGATTTCGTTCCATTAAAGATTAAAGGAGTACAGTTTTAACCCTTTCACTTGCCTATCCATATCAGCATCTTGAAGGTTTCTTTCTATCAAAGATTATATAAGTAAACTTTCAACTCTTTTACCTTCACATCCGCACCGTTCAATAGAAGGCTTCTTTCCATGAACGATTTCTTTAGAAAAAAAATTTAACTCTAAAGACACGTCGTCCCCCAGAAGGCTTCCCTCGATCAACGATTACATAAGAAAAAAACATTTAAGCCCTTTACCCCAATCTGCACTGCCCCATAAAAGATTTTTTTTCCATCAGAGATTATAGGAGTAAACTTGTAACCCTTTCAGCTCCCCATCCACACCGTCAAACAAGATTTCTTTCCATGAAAGATTACATAAATAAAGCTTTAACTCTTTCACGTCCCTACCAACTTTGTCCCGCTAGAAGGTTTCTTTCCATCAAAGATTACATAAGCTTTTTTTTTCACTCTTTCCAGCTTCCTGTCCACATATTACGTTACAAAACTGTTCAACCTTTCACATTCTCATCCACACCATTCCACTAGAAGATTTCTTTCCATCAAAGTTTATATGATGAAACTTTCCCATCCTTTCACCTTCCATATCCACACCGTCCCGCTAGGTTTCTTTCCATCAAAGATTATGTAAGTAAATTTTTAACCCTTTCACCTCCCTATCCACACCATCCCGCTAGGTTTCTTTCCATCAAAGATTATGTAAGTAAATTTTTAACCCTTTCACCTCCCTATCCACACCATCCCACTAGATTTCTTTCCCTCAAAGATTATGTAAGTGAACTTTTAACCCTTTCACCTCCCTATCCACACCGTCCCACTAGGTTTCTTTCCATCAAAGATTATGTAAGTGAACTTTTAACCCTTTCACCTCCCTATCCGCACCGCCCCACTAGGTTTCTTTCCATCAAAGATTACGTTAGTACACTTTTTACGCTTTCACCTCCCTATCCACACCATCCCACCAGATTTCTTTCCATCAAAGATTATGTTAGGAAACTTTTAACCCTTTCACCTCCCTATCCATACCGTCCCACTAGGTTTCTTTCCATCAAAGATTATGTAAGTAAACTTTTACTCCTTTCACCTACCGTCCATACCGTCCAGCTGAAACGGTTTTTTTTTTCCCATCAGAGACTACTGAAGTACAATTTGAACATTTTCACGTTCCATCCACCCCGTCCCCTTAAAACGTGTCTTTCCGTTAAAGATAACATAAATAAACTTTACCATCCCCTATCCATACCGTCTCTTTAGAACATTTCCTTCCATTAAAGTACATAAGCAAACTATTAATGCTTTCACGTTCCAGTCAAGATTTTCCTACTAAATGGTCTCATTCCATCTAAGATTATGTAGGTAAATTTTCAACCCTTTCACATCGCCATTAGCATCGTCTAGCTGGAGGAAGTGTGGGGTTTTTTTTTCACCAAAAATTACATGAATAAACGTTTAACCCTTTCCCCTCCCCATTCAAATCTTACCGCCACCAGGCTTCTGTACATCAAAGATCGCACAAGTAAATTTAACCCTTTCACATCACCATTAGCATCGTCCCACTGGAGGGGTTTTTTTCCCCACCAAAAGTTACATGAATAAACGTTTAACCTTTTCCCCTCCCCATTCAAATCTTACCGCCACCAGGCTTCTGTACATCAAAGATTGCACAGGTAAATTTTTAACCCTTTCACATCGCTGTTAGCATCGTCCCACTGGAGGTTTTTTTCCCACCAAAAACCCCATGAATAAACGTTCTATCCTTTCCCCTCCCCATTTAAATCTTACCGCCACCAGGTTTCTGTACATCAAAGATTGCACAAGTAAATTTCTAACCCTTTCAGCACCAGCTGCTCTGTCATCTCAGCGTTCCTCGCGACCGCTCAAAATGATATTTACTGTCTTTGTCTGGTTGCCACGTCATGAATTAAAGAAAAAGTCGTTATTCTTTTAATTCAGTCAGTGTAAATACTTGCATTTCAAATGCCAACATTTTTTTTTTATTTCTTCTTTCCGCAACAAAGAGCAAAAACCACACAGTACTTTGTAGGTATACAAATGCCACGTTGACGCCGAGTCTGACTGGTCCATTACGTGGTACCCCGTAGGCGTTCAAAGAGTTAAAGATCATGCAGTCAGACTGATTCCGAAAGACTCTGGAAATGCAAAAAGAATCGCACAAAGGTAATTTCAAACCCATGAAGTGAAAAAAAAACAACCCACTCCCAACTCTCATATCAAACATATTTCAATTTTAATACGCAGAAATACAAAGCATAGAACAAAATGTCCATTTTCACCACATATTTGATTGAACACACGCGTAGAACTTGATTATTCATTTCAACCGCTGTTGGGTGTATCATACACAGTTGCTCAGACAAATTCTATAGAGCAGATATCAAGTTTCAGAGCATTTTCCAACATCCCCTGGATGGACAAAACAGCGTTCGCTGGGAGGAGTGGAAATGCAACGCTACAGGAGTGATTTAATTCCATTGTTTTGAGCTCCGACAAAAGGAAAACTGCGCCATAAAAAGATGCGGGGTTTGTTTTCGTCGTTCGTGGCATCACTGCTGGCATTACTCAGCTCTTGAAAGGCAAGTTCTGTTAGGATGTTATTGTCCGCACCGATGAAATATTCATTATTGAACAGAACAGTTGAAGTTCACAGAAGCACAATGCTACATATTACGCGCGCGCGCGCCACACACACACACACACACACACACACACACACACACACACACACACACCCCACGCACACACACACACACACACACACACACACACACACACACACACGCACACACACACACACACACACACACACACACACACACACACACACACACACACACACGCACACACACACACACATCGCGTGCAGCCCTCAAGGAATAATGAGTAATGCTTGAAACCGTAATGATCTCACGTTATGTCGTCAAGCAGATCTGCCCAAGGCG
>CM065724.1:19220232-19222732 GCA_033310375.1 Conus canariensis | reverse complement strand
ACACACACACACACACACACACAGAGGACAAGACATGACGAGCGAGACAAATGATTTCTTAATCTTAGCCATGTGTTCAAGTCCAGAAAACTATGGAGAGAGAGAGAGAGACAGACAGACAGACAGACAGAGAAAGAGAGAGAGACAGACAGACGAGAGAGAGAGAGAGAGACAGACACAGAGAGAGAGAGAGAGAGAGAGAGAGAGAGAGAGAGAGAGAGTGGGGTGGGGGATGACAAGAAAAAACAAGACATGATGAAGGAGACAAACGATTTCATGAACTAGGATATGTGTTCTAAGTAACAGAAAACTATGAGGCGGGAACGACTTAGAAAATGCTTTCATGTACGCAACAAACAGAAGATGCTTTGAAGAAAATAATCAGTAACACGGATCTGTATGGAGGCCTACGCTCACTCACGAGCACCCAAACGTATTGACAGTATTCTATGTCTTCATGCAGTTTGACCTTTGTTTGAAGTATCTTGTTCGTGTAAGTAGCAACTGCAAATGAGTGCCCGGTATTTAATAGTAGTAACATTAATTTGAAAACTTAGGATTCTATGTAAACTTTTGGGCGATAAACTCGTACACTGCTAAGTATCTGATAAATCAGATAAATGAACATAGAATGGATTTTTGATTTCCAAGTATCTTGACAGTTCGAACAGTAAAAGCAGTTACGAGAGAATTTCACGAAATTGGTTTGCACGATATTTTAACAGTGAAACACCAAGCCTCATTCTTTTTAGGTGTTTCTTTATGCAACCAATGTAGGACTGATAAAATGACCGCAGAGACAATGATTTTGTTTCAGTATAAACGAAACAAAAAATAAGACAATCTCCTTTGCCTTCATGTCACTATGTCAGCCTTGAACAGTCAATAAAAGGTTTAAATTCAGACAACGTGTGTGTTAATAATCAACTCCTTGGTGTTCCAACGGTACAATCAAACCCAGAGCGACTGGAGAGGAACCAGACAGAGAACTTTCGTTTATTATAATCTTTGCAGTGAAAATCAGAAATAATTTCATAACGTTTCTTTTTCTTGTTCTTGTTTTTGTTCTCTCTCTCTCTCTCTCTCTCTCTCTCTCTCTCTCTCTCTCTTCTCTCTCTCTCTCTCTCTCTCTGCTTGGGAAGTGCACTCATACACATTTTTGTTAGAGTTCGCAATATCTAATATGCTGAAGGTGAACATTTATTGATGACAGAAATCTCGCCGTTTCAGTAAACTGCAGGCCTCCGCCGCGGTCGAACGGAAATCTGGATCCGTCCTTTGAAGCGGTTATGTACCATAGATTCAACCCAAATCTAACAGGTTTGTCCTTGGATAATATTTCAACTTTCCACCCAGTTTCTTCAAAATTGGGTTGGTGGTTTTTGTGTAATTTAGCTGTACATATAGTGGACCCATTCTATCATCCGGATCCGCATGCGCATCTGATTTCTTCGTTTTGGGGCCACATTCCATCTTTCCACGAAATCTTAAATCGGTTCGGTACTTTCTGCTTGATCTTGTTGATAGGCTGACACAAGACAGACAACCACATCTACAAAGACAACAACAACAACCACAACAACAACCACAACAAAACCAAAGGAACAAACAAAGAATCTTGAAACATAATCTACATAATCTTCTTGGTGGAGATGACTAAAAACATAATCTACATAATCTTCTTGGTGGAGATGACTAGCATATTTGCTGTTCTAATACTAGTACTCAACAATCTTTTGAACACAAATAGACAGAAACTTATCAGTTCATGACGGAATAATCAGAGAGGAAACTTCAAACGCCTGAACGGTAAGTTAGCTTCATTTATATCTGAAAATTAAGAAGCTGGAAGAACAGTTGAGGAGCTGATTACTCGACAATCACAAATTACCAATCACGTTTTTTTTTTTTTTTTTTGCTGTGTCAGTATTTCTTTCAGCGCATAACACAAGAATACAGCTGTCAAAAACAACATTATATCTGGATAGTTGTGCTTGTCACTGAATTTTAGCTTTTGTCAACTGTAGAGCAATATTTTTGTGCAGCAAAATGGCCACTCTTTCAAAAGATAGCCATTTTAGGTTTATGCTTATTTAACGTAAACTTTTTCACAGTGTCACTTAGAATATCCAGTTGTTGCTGCAGAGCAGCAAAAGTATACGAGAAACATTGCATCGTCAGCAAAATAAAAAAAAGGTATTTGAACTTGTTCGAGTGTAAGTGTCGTGCCATGCTTACTTTCTTAAATGATTTCATTTGCGAGCTTATCAATGAAAATGAAAATGAAATAGGACCTCAAATCTCTCCTTGCTTTGATCCACGGGGACATGTACAAAACACACCCGTAAGATCAGCAACAGGACAAACGTTTGCTTTAATGATGTTGTAATACTTTCGATTGCTCTGTAGATTTTGTTTTAGGAACAGATCATCAACAGTATCCGTCGATCAAATCGAATGCTTTTGAAAAATCTATAGCTTTCCTTAATTGACACACTGT
>CM065724.1:19187732-19215232 GCA_033310375.1 Conus canariensis | reverse complement strand
GGGTGGGCAGGTGGGTGGGAGGGTCGTGCGCCTTCCTGGGAAAAAAATAAACAACCTGAGGCCAAGTACCTGTTTGCATTTCACGGATATGATAGTGTGAGAGCCCATCCCAGATCAGTCCCGCCTCCTCGCTTGTAATGATGTTTTCTGTGGTTTTGCCAATACGGGGTATAGGGATCATCCAACTATTAAAGAAGAAACGAGCGCGCGTGTGCGTGTGCGCGGATACACACACACACACACACACACACACACACACACACACACACACACACACGAGCGCGTGTGTGAGCGCGCGCGCGCACACACACACACACACACACACACACACGCGCGCGCGCGCGCGCGCGCGCGCGCGCTCGTTCACAATTCCTTAACTGTAGTTATGTAATTTAAAAGCATTTTGATGAACGTTCTAATTTATTTAATAAATGCAAAGTTGATACGCTATTTTGTATTAAATGCCTTCATTCAAGCAAGGTACAACGTTCTATGACGACCTTTTTTTCTTTTTTTTTTTTAACTTTTTTCAGGCTTTTGGAAATCTACTTGTGGAATGTTGATTTTTTTTTTACTTGAATTTTGTAAACAAACTGTTCTGACCGTGTTCGTCATTTTAAAAATGCATTTGATGAACACGCCTTAACTTATGCGTAAACTAAGTGGGTTTACGAGCGAAAAAAAAAAAAATTCCGGTTTTGACCAGTTGGTAAACCCACTTTATAGATTGGGAAACTACACCGCACTCTCTCTCTCTCCTCTCTCTCTCTCTCTCTCTCTCTGCGCTATCACTTTGCGTCCCCCTATTTCTATTTTGGACTCTTTGTCTCTGCCTCTCTCTGTGTCTGTATGTGTCTGTCTGCCTGTCTGTGTCACGATCATTACGCCGAACGTACCTTACTACTAGTCTTTTGCTTAATACAGAGCTAACAGACAATCACAAAACACAACAAACCCCAACGCCAGGGATATAAACGCACTTTTATTGACCACACTACACATAACAGTCTAAAACGCGCGCATCCACCCAACAACATGCACTCAGCGACAAATAATGATATCCTAGGGCACAAATCTGAATTTGCACGCTCAGCCTAATAAATCACAATCATCGAATATGACCAAATTCCGGTAGAGCTTCTATATAATAGCAACGCAAGCTTGTCCCCGCCACTTAACACGATTCTTATCTTATGCAAATACATCGAGCTCGTATTTACAAAGCACAGCTCCGCAGTCAGTGATACAACTCTGCACTTCAACAGACCATCTCAAGAGAACTCCAAGAGTGGAATAGTTATAACCGTTATTGCTTATAAGGTGTTGTTGTTGTTGCGACGTTACACAGATGTGCTTACCCTCTCAGCCCTAAAAGATCGCCAACATAGAAAACTATATCTGGGAGAGCTTGACAGCGGAAGGTCTTCAAAGAAAAAACCACCTCAGACGAGTGTTTCGGCCCTGAACTCCTCACACGCTATGGAGGCCGGGAAGCATCCCGGTCAATACCCATAGATGCCCTTCTACGGCCAGAATCTTTTTTACCCAGCGATGGCGGGATTTGAACCAGCAACTTCTGGAATTGTGGTCCATTAAAGGCGTCACTTTTTTTTTTTTTTTTTTTTTTAAAAATTAGACGGCTGTCTTACCCACTTCGCTATCGGACATTTGTTCTAAGTTTGGACATTCACACAGTATGAAGTTCACGTTTGTTTCTCCCCGATCATATTCAGCTGGAACTCCTTTCAGCCGGTTTCGTCATTGCCTTGGAATGCCCCGTGGTCACACGGTTAGAGTGTTTGCCTGTGGAGCTCATGGTCGTGAGTTTGAATCACTCATAGGGTCGGATTTTTCCGGGTGGAAAAAGCCCTGTCTGTTCACCCTGCAGTAAATAGGTATCTGATTCGGTTCAGGGAGGATTAAAGGCGGCTGAAGGAGAGGGATGGGCATTGCTCTTCATTATAGTGTGCCCTTGACATGGTCAACCTCTGACAGTTCACCGCCCTGACGGCCAATAGAACGTGGGAGCCACAACCTTTCATTTCTTCTTGCCAGAAATCATGAGCTCTTTTTCTTAGATCATAGGTTGATGAGCCCACAACCCCCCCCCCCCCTCCCCCACCTCCCCCCCTCACCCCCCCCCCCCCCCCCCCCCCCCCCCTCGTGAGGTACATTTCATTCCAGCCGAGAGTTCATGGCAGTGCGTTTTCTACGTAGTCCACAGTCCTGCATATTTCTTTTGGGATCCTCTTCTGTCTTCAACTCCTGTATCACCATGTCCTTCTTAGCTTTCCCTTTGCCTTTGACCATCACTTCATTTCTGTAAACCCCAATTCCCTGTCTGTTGATTTGGGTGTGTCCTGTTATTTCCCTGATCTTGATGTTTCCCTTTGCCACGCCCACTGCCTCCTAGACTTTCCCTTTTCTGCTAGAAATAGCTTGGACGGGATTGATTTCACAACCTTGTCTCCAAAGCCTCAAGCAGGGTTAGTAACCTCGATTTACCAACTTGTAGAATGGATTTCAGGGGTAGCTGAGGCGACAGTAGAGCGCAACGTCAGACAGACCAGGTGGGACACCGAGCCATTTCTTTCAGTCTGTGTTGATTTCGTCTCCACCGATTCTACTGTACTAGTGCTGATATTGTGCATCAGCAGTGGCCAGAAGAGCATTAACTGCAGACACCAGACCCTGTGCTTTCCACAGAGGCCACTATGGTTTATTGTCAGTTGGCTTTCTTCTGCCATTCGGTTACTTTAATTTCACCTCTTTCTGTCTTTGAAGGAGTCATCATACTTCATTCCGAAGCTCTTGACTGCTTTTTCTGCCCTTGCTGGAATGGCTACATTGGCTACACAATAAGGAACTGTTTGAGCTACTTTTCCATTCTGCAAGGAGCGGTTTCGTGATTTCTTTGGTTTGAAACTCATCCTCGATGAAACAACTAACTTGTCTAACAACTTCAGCATTTTGTATTTTTCATCTTCCTTGGTGGAAAGGACGGATGTGTCATTAGTGAAGGTTTTTAGAGGGAGGATTTGGTTTCCATTTTTGACGTTCGCTGAACTTGTATGGCTCATGGTTGCTTTCAAGATGACATCCATAGCCAACACAAACTGTATCGGAGAAATTGCACAACCCATTGCTATGCAATCTTCCAGACTGATCCTGTCTGTTGTATAGTGCTTTGTGCAGAACCTCACTGAGAAGCCATGGAAATATCACCTCCGCATGTCCTGGATGTTCTTTGGGACATGAGAAGTTTCTAGGGTCAGTTGAATCATTTGAGTTGAATGGACCCGTACAAATTTCCCAGATCAAACCACACCTCGTCGAGGTCACTATTCTCTGCCTCAGCTCTCTGGATTGCTTTCCAAATCATGGTGGCATGTTCTACACAACCATCATTCCCGGGACGCCTCCTTTCTGGACTGACAAATTCAAGTAGCCTACTCATTTTCTGTGAGCTATTTAGTCAGCTTCGATGCGATGACAGAGAAGAACATCTCCCCTTCAACATTCAGAAGTGATGCTGTTCTAAATTGGTCGATGTCTCTCGAGATTTGCTCTTTGGGAATGTACACTCCGTCGGCTATCATCCCATGGTCTGATCTTCCAGTTCGTCTACGCTGATGTTATCAATGTATGGAGCCTCTCAAGGCTATTGGGACATTTCTTATACAGTAGATAGGGTGTGCTAATCGGTCCTGACGAAGATTTGGCTCCGGCTTTCATTAGCACTTTCTTGACCTCGTCCAGTGTTGGTGGTTTGTCATTGGTTTTTTTTTTTCTTTTTTCTGGCACACACCGAGCCGTGGACTTCTCGTGGTGCTTCGTTCTAAGGGTCGGAATCTGTTTTTCTGAGATGCTGCTCAAGAATTTCTTTATCCACTAAGAGTGTCCCTGATTTTGGCTGCTCACTTGACGTTTCGTGAAAAGGCTTCCTTTCACGCAGTGAAGAACATCTACAATTCTTTTCTTCTTCTCTTTTGTTTCCAGTTACTCAAAAATCAATTAATAAACATGGTCACATAAACATAATCTAAGTCTATCAATATGCGCCATTTGTCACGTTTGACCAAATAATCATTTTTTCTCTTTTGAATAAGTGAGTACAGTTCACACACACACACACACACACACACACACACACACACACACACACACACACACACACACACACACACACACACACACACACACGTATGTATGAACGTATGTATGTGTATATATTTGAATGTATTCATGCATGTTTGTATGTATGTATGTGTGTATGTATGTTGTACATATATACAGATACGTAGAAGTATATAGATATGGATGGATAGATAGATAGGTAGATAGATAGAGCGATATAGTTATAGATATAATTACACATACAGATTGTTAACCTGCACTAGTTTCCTCTCACCACTAATTTGTTATATATAACAAATCATATATAACAGATCAGTAGTGACAGGAAACAAGTGCAGATAACAATCTCTCTCTCTCTCCCTCTCTCTCTCTCTCTCTCTCTCTCTCTCTCTCCGTATTTGATTGAGTGCACATTACAATCATTTGTGGTGTCTGTGTGAGCTTAAGGGCAGTAAAGTCCCATGAGGATGGTGAGGTGCGCTCGCCGAAAAGTTGAGAAAAATGGAAAAACTTGTAGATTTCTCTCCCTCTGTCTGTCTGTCTCCAATCATTCACGAGTCTGCAAATATTCCTAGATCACACCTAATCTAGCATCGCGACAACACTACATTGATAACATCATCTTACAGCACGCCTCCTGGGAAGAATTCCGTTAGTACCTTTCGCTACCCTCTCGCTTTATCTAGAACACACTAACGTGAATCAACGGAGGGATTCACGTGCACACAACTCGTTCAACCTTATATGACAAACACAGGACAATAAAGCAGTACGACACAGCGACAAATGCTTGACGAAACATAATACTATTCAACATGACAAGGTTTAGTTAACAACTGATGAATTAAATGTTAATAACATCAGACTGAGGTAACATAATGCCTACCCAATATTTGCAACAAAAGAAATGCCGAATAACCTAGAGAGAGAGAGAGAGAGAGAGAGAGAGAGAGAGAGAGAGAGAGAGAGAGAGAGAGAAGTCGAAGCTTTATTATTTAGTGTAGGCATCCTTCAGTCTCGGAAGACTATGGAGTTGCGCTCTAGGTGCCTATTCTGGTACAGCGGCGGGTGTGGCTGGCCAGTCCGACACGGGAATGACAGTCCCTGTGGCAGAGGGCACAGATGAAGTCTGACGCTGGTCTGTCTGCCTGGGCTGCAGCCTTTCTTCTCATTCTCTTTTCCCCGTGCTGCTGAGCGAGTGTCTCTTCGAACTTGGAGAGACTTTTCTGCACAGTCTGTCTCCAGGCTGACCATTCGAGGGCTGTTGCTTCCCAGTTGTTCTGGTCGATGTTCAAGGCTTTTAGGTTCCTCTTGCACACGTCTTTGAATCGCAGCTGTGGTCTGCCTGTGGGACGTTTTCCCTGCACAAGTTCTCCATAGAGGAGGTCTTTAGGGATCCGTCCGTCATCCATGCGCACGACATGGCCGAGCCAGCGCATACGTCTCTGTTTCAGCAGCGTGTACATGCTGGTGCATCCAGCTCTTTCCAGGACAGTGTTGTTTGGGACCTTGTCCTGCCAGGTGATGTTCAGAATGCGTCGGAGGCTACGCATATGAAAAGCATTGAGCTTTTGCTCTTGTCGGGCACGCAAAGTCCAAGACTCGCTGCCATACAGGAGGGTGCTCACGACGCAGGCTCTGTAGATCTGGATCTTTGCGTGCTCGGTCAGCTTGCTGTTCCATGCTTTCTTTGTCAGTCTGGTCATGGTGGTAGCTGCCTTGCCGATGCGCCTGTTGAGCTCTGCGTTAAGTGAGAGGGTGTCTGAGATAGTTGAGCCCAGATAAACAAAGTCATGGACGACGTCCAGTTCATGGTCATTGATGCTGATGACTGGGGGAGAGTCAACATCCTGTCCCATGACCTGTGTTTTCTTCAAGCTAATGGTAAGCCCGAAGTCTTGGCAGGCATTGCTGAGCAAGTCATGAGCTGCTGTAGGTCATCAGCTGAGTGGGCGGTTACTGCTGCGTCGTCTGCAAAGAGGAAGTCACGCAGGCACTTCAGCTTGACTTTTGTCTTGGCTCTTAGTCTGGAGAGGTTGAAGAGCTTTCCGTCTGTCCTGGTTCGGAGGTAGATACCTTCAGCTGCAGGACCAAATGCGTGTTTCAGCATCACAGCAAAGAAGATTCCAAACAGGGTGGGAGCCAGGACGCAACCCTGTTTCACTCCGCTCCGTATGTTGAAGGCAGCTGATGTTGAGCCGTCAAAGACGACAGTGCCTTTCATGTCTTCGTGGAAGGATCTGATGATGCTGAGAAGTTTGGGTGGACATCCAATCTTGGGGAGGATCTTGAAGAGGCCATCTCTGCTGACCAGATCGAAAGCCTTTGTGAGATCTATGAAGGCAATGAAGAGTGGCTGCCTTTGCTCCCTACATTTCTCCTGAAGTTGTTTAAGTGAGAAGATCATATCTATAGTGGATCTGTTGGCACGGAAACCGCACTGCGATTCAGGATAAACTTGCTCTGCAAGTACTTGGAGCCTCTTCAGTACTACTCGTGCAAAGACTTTCCCAACGATACTAAGGAGGGATATGCCACGATAATTATTGCAATCGCTTCTGTCACCTTTGTTTTTGTACAGTGTGACGACGTTAGCATCCCTCATGTCTTGTGGTACTTCGCCTTCACTCCAACAGAGGCAGAGGATTTTATACAACTCGGTGATAAGTGTCTCTTTACAGCAATTCAGTACTTCGGCGGGAATACCATCTTTCCCTGGTGCCTTGCCAGAGGCAAGAGCGTCCAGGGCTTCGTTGAGTTCCTCTATGGTTGGTTCTCTGTCAAGCTCTTCCAGTTCTGGTAGGCGCTCTATGGCATTCAGGGCATCTTCTGTGACTACATTTTCCCTTGCATATAGCTCAGTGTAGTGTTCTACCCAGCGCTCCATCTGTTGTTCTCTGTCCTGAATCACCTCCCCTGTAGCTGATTTCAAAGGGGCAGTTTTCTTTTGTGTTGGGCCCAATGCCTGCTTGATGCCGTCATACATCGCCTTAATGTTGCCTGTGTCAGCTGCGATCTGAATCTGGGAGCAGAGCTGAAGCCAATAATCGTTAGCGCATTGCATGGCACACTGCTGGACTTTGCTGCGAGCAGCACGGAGAACCTGGAGGTTCTGCTCACTAGGGTTGGTTTTGTATGCTGTCAGGGCATTTCTCTTGGCCTCGATGACTGGTATCATTTCTTCTAAATGGGCTTCGAACCAGTCAGCTGACTTGCTGGTCTTTTTGCCAAAGGTGGACATGGCGGCGTTGTAGACAGCATCTCTGAAGTGTTCCCATCGGTCTTGGGCATTTGCAGTGGGTGGGCCAGGGAGAGAATCCTCCAACACGCGTGCGAACTCCTCCACTTTTCTTTGATCGCGTGTTTTGCTGGTGTCGATGCGAGGCCGGCCCTCCTTTCTCGTACTGTGCAGTCTCTTCGCGCGGAGCTTCACTTTGCTGCACACCAAAGAGTGGTCAGTGTCACAGTCGGCGCTCTGGTAGCTGCGAGTAATCTTGATGCTGGAAAGGTTGACACGTCTGGTGAGGATCAGATCGAGCTGATGCCAGTGTTTGGATCGAGGGTGTCTCCAGGAGACTCGATGCTGAGGCTTCGTGTTGAAGAAGGTGTTACTGACGCACAACCCATGATGACAGCAGAGCTCTAGCAGGCGCTGGCCATTCTCGTTCATTTTCCCAGTGCCGAACTGACCCAAGCAAGTGGGCCAGGAGTTGTGATCGACACCTACTCGTTGAAATCGCCTGCGATGAACAGTAATTCTCTGTCGGGAATTCTCCTTATAGCAGCACTGAGGTCGTCATAAAACTTGTCTTTTGCTTCTGCTGTGGATGCCAAAGTTGGTGCGTAGGCACTAATTAGACTGACTGGTCCCGATGATGTTTGGAGTCGGAGAGACAGGATTCGTTCTGTTCCTTCTGCTGGTGGGGTTATGGACTCCAATAATCTGTTTCTAACTACGAATCCCACGCCGTGTTCTTTGACCTCGTCTGATGGTTTGCCCTGCCAGAACAGGGTGAAGTCTCTCTCCCTCACAGATCCTGTTTCTGGGAGCCTGGTTTCTTGAAGGGCGACGATGTCCATCTGCAGTCTGCTCAATTCTCTGTCGATGACAGCTGTCTTGCGAGCATCGTTTACTTCCTGCAGGTCGTCAGAAAAGCCTGGAGTCATTGTCCTTACGTTCAACGTACCCAATTTCAGGGCGGAAGTTTTCATTTTTCTGTTGCCTGGTGAGTAGAAAGAAACTCGTGGAGAGCGTGGCAGCAGAGAGTCCTCAGAAGAGAAGCCCCCTTCAAGCAAGTGTTTCGGCCCTTATTTCCTGACACTCTAGGGGGTTGGGCCACACCCGGTTCATGACTCCGGATGTCCCTCTGCTGCCCCTTTTTTTCCATCTTGGGACGAGCCATGGCTGGGATTCGAACCCATGACCCTCTGGACATGCTCATTTTCCACTTAATGACTCGCGCTTTAACCACTGAGCCACAGGGACACCTGATATTTGTAGGGAAATTAAGCCTTATGAAGTTCACTTTTGTTCCTCCTTGACCAGATCCAGCTTGAACACCTCTCTGCCGCTTCTGCCATTGCTTTCAGGGCTCTGGTTTTTTCCTTCCCTGCAACTGAGAGCTGTTTCATGAGGCTGTATGCAGACGTTCCTACAAACCCCCTAGCTCCAATTTCTGCAGTGAGGATTTTGACCTGATAGCCTTCTCTCCTCAGGCTGTTTGCCAGATCAGCATACTTTTCAGTCTTGTAGATTTGAGCTGCCTCCATTCTGTTCTCATATGGCACCGTGAGCTCGATCATGATCAGCTGCTTGGTTGACTTAGAGTGGACTACTATGTCTGGTCTCATGCCACTCTTGCTGATGATCTCTGGGTGACTCTTCCATTCTGGGAGGTCTGCAGTGCACTCCCAGTCATCTGCCCCGTCCAGCAGACTCTGCCTGCATGTTTCGAGTGGCACTGTTGTTCTTGGCCATGATTTGCTGCCTCCTGCCGTGAAGAATGTTGCGGGTGCTTTTGGAGTCCTGATTTTCCCTTTTATGGTGTTGGTACTAGCCCAGACTACTTGTACAATCTCTTTGAGCACTTGGTTGTGCCTCCATGTGTACCTTCCTTGAGCCAGGGCTACTTTACATGAGCTTAGGACATGCTCCACTGTTTGTTTTTCATGGCAGAGGGGGCATGCAGGATCGTCTGTTTTCCCCCACTTCACCAGGTTTGCATTTGAGGGCAGAAGATCATATGCAGATCTGAGAATGAAGCTGATCCTGAGAGGGGCCATGTGCCAAATGTCATTCCAAGTGAGACTTCTTTGGAGTGCATTCTCCCACGTTGTCCATTGCCCTTGCTGGCTCTGCTGGACTGCTTTTTGGAGTCTTTTTTGGTCTTCTTTTTTTCTCATCTCCTGAATCATCATGTCTCTTTTGACTTTTCCTTTGGCCTTTGACCACCATTCAGTTTTGGTCACCCCCAGTCCTTGTCTGTTGGTCTGTGTGTGTCCTGTTATTTCTCTGATCTTGAGACTTTCTTTTGCAGAATCCATCGCCTCTTGAACTTTCCATTTTCTGCCTGTCTTCAGCTGGGGCTTGATTGCTTCTACCACCTTGTCTCCTGAGTCCTCCAGCATGCTTTGAAGTCTGATCTTCCCTGCTTTGTATTCCTCCAGGATGGATTTCAGTGGTAGTTTCAGCTTTGCTTGGCGACAGTACAGCGCTATGTCAGTCAGACAGGGTGGGACACCAAGCCATTTCCTTGTGAACTTGTTGATTTTGGCTTCCATTGCCTCCACCATGCTGGTGCAGATGTCGTATATCATCAGAGGCCATAGGAGCTTTGGTATCAGCATGAACTGCAAACACCAGACCTTGTATTTGCCAGGGAGCCCACACTGGTCAATGGTCTCCAAGCCTTCCTCCGCCATCTGCTTGGTTTCTTTTGCTCTTTGTGTGTCTTTCAGCGTATCATCATACCATCTTCCAAGGCTCTTGACTGGTTCTTCTGTGACTGTTGGAATGGCCTGGTTGGCAACACTGAAGACCACAGATCCGGCCACTTTTCCTTTCCTCAGTGAGAGACTCCGTGATTTCTTTGGCTTGAACTTCATTCTGGATGAGGCAACTATGTCGTCCAGCCTCTCCTCTCTGTTTGTCTCGCGTTGTTTGTTGCTGCTTTCAAGATGAGTTCCATTGCCAGCACGAACAGTATTGGGGAAATTGCACAGCCCATTGCAATGCCCACTTCCAAGTTGATCCAGTCTGTTGTGTACTCCTTGGTAGAGAACCGCATTGAGAAGCCATTGAAGTACTTCTTGAGCATGTCGCGGATGTTCTTTGGCACATGGTACATCTCAAGAGCCAACTGTATCATCTCATGGGGCACAGATCCATATGCGTTTGCCAGATCAAGCCACACTACGTCCAGGTCTCTCTTTTCTGTTTTTGCTTTTTGGATTGCGTCCCAGATCATTGTGGCGTGTTCTACACAGCCAGCCACGCCTGGGATGCCACCTTTCTGGACTGACACATCCAAGTACTTGTTTTCCATCAGGTACTTGGTCAGCCTTGCTGCCATGACAGAGAAGAAGATTTTCCCTTCGACGTTCAGTAGTGATATTGGCCTGAACTGGCTGATGTCACTTGAGTTTTGCTCTTTGGGGATGTACACACCATCTGCCGTCATCCACTGGCCGCTGATCTTCTGGTTTCTCCAAGCCGATCGCAGCAGCCTGTGGAGCCACTCCAGCACCTTGGGACATTTCTTGTAAAGCTGGTAAGGTATTCCGTTTGGCCCTGGTGATGATTTGGCTCTGGCTTTGTCGACCACCTTCTTGATTTCCGCCAACGTTGGAGGCTTGCCATTGAACTGTTCCTCAGGGATGGTTGGCCACACCAGACCTTGAATGTCGAGTGGTGCTTTGCTCTGTGAGTCAGAGTATGTTTTCCTCAGATGCTGCTCAAGAACTCCTTTGTCCACACTTAGGGTCCCAGATTTTGGCTGCTCAAACAGTGTTCTGGCAAACTGGAAGGGGTCTCTGAAGAAGCGCTCTTGTGTCTTCTTCTTTTTGCTCTTCCTCTTCCTCGCAGATTCTGCTTTGCTGAGGGCGCTGTGTTTTTCTTTCAGGTCTTTCCACAGTTTTTCCAAGCCTTGTTTTTCAGCTGGCAATGCGGTCTTCATTTGCATCTTGAGGTTTTTCTTTTGGACCCTGATCTTGTCCATCTTTTCTTGGCGTCTGGATTTCTTTGGAGGTGTTTTCTCTTTGGGTAGTTTTGCTCCATAGGCGTCTCTACATGTGGCATCCGCTTGTCGGTTTTCACCCTAATCCCCACGCACCCAGTGAGGCTAACGGACCGTGGCGGGGCAGCACCTTACTGGCTGGGGACTGCCCAGCTTAAGGCGGGCGGTAGCTGCCCAGTGAGATGCGATGACCTCTCCCACCGTCGGAAGCAGCCCCTGGCGTCTGACTCTACGCCAATTGAGTATGCAGACTTATAACCGGTAGACTGCTACTTCCCGTGTTTTGTCGACGCTGCAAAGCGAAGCTGGAGTGACCTCTCCAGAGCGCAAAGCCTGGGTAAGTAAGTATGGAGGGCAAGCTGTTACCCATGCAGCAGACCCCCCCTCTCCACGTCGCTGGAATGGTCCACTGGAAAGGCAAACGCCGATACACATGGTTCCAGTGCCGTCGCAGGAGTTGTCAGAACGTTGCTGTATACAGCCTCGGACTGCCTTGGGGACTCCGACTCCGGATTTTTCCTCCGGGTTGACTCCCAAAGCCTTTCCTAAGAGTGGGTATAGCCGCAAGGCAGCGGAGGTTTGAGATCAGAGTTTTCCTTCTCTTAGGTGGGCTGTCTTCCCAGACTAATGAGTCTCATCTGCCCAAGAAGGGGTGTTAGCCCCACACAAACCCGTTTAACCTCTGGGTGAGTTGGTCTACATTAGTCTGACCTCTACCCTTTGACCTGTCCAGCTTGGGTGGTCCTACCAGGAGCATACAGCTCCCGCTGGCATAGCTCTCTGGGTCATAGAGGTACACAAGCTCCCACACCACGACAAGGAGTAGACCGTGTGTTATTATTTACAGATCCTTAAAACAAGGGTAAGCATATCCACGGGGTAAAGAATATTAAGATGAAATAAATAAAACTAAATGCAAATTGAGAGAGAGAGAGAGAGAGAGAGAGAGAGAGAGAGAGAGAGAGAGAGAGAGAGAGAGGAGGGCACTTTAAATTATGACTTTGTGTCTTCCTGAACGGCATTTTGATGAGATGAGTTAGGTCTTTGCTCAGGCTGCATCAGATCACCTCATTTTGTTTCTTTGGATACAAACTGTTTTCCAGCCGCTGTGGCGAAGTGGTTAGCGCGGCGGACGCCCGGCTGGGAGGTTGTGCTTTTGATTCCATCAGAGCCATTTATTTGTAACATTATTCTGCCCCGACCGACTCCACCCAGACTTGAGTTTGCTACGGTCTCCATTGGGAATACTGGGACCAGAAGTCGAGTTTTGTCCACTTAATGGATGCGTCTTTGATTGTGTTGCTCAAAATTTCTTACCAACACTGCATCTGTATCTGTATCTGTATCTCCCGGCCCCTGGTTGACGCCGGGATATATCATGAAAGTAAGCGTAGAGTACAGACCTGTCACGCAGTCTCAGACCAGAAGGAAAGTCGGAAGCACCATCTTCATTATCCTCATCCGAATCGATCAGCATATGAAAATGTCTCAGATCTGTAGCCCTTCATGCCCTGCTTCCATGGTGACCTCAGTTTCGATTGCTTCTCCGAGTCTGTGGCCTTGGTTTGATTCTGTCGGGGTCACCGGTATCGGCTAATTCATGGGGGCTGTCGTTGGACGATGTGGTGGCACCCTCCACAGGGAGAGCTCACTCACGCCGGCTCGCGACTAAGCAATTATTGTCGTCAGCAGAGGACTTCGTATGTGGTGTCCTGGGTATGCTGTATCAGAACAGGCGCCAATGAACCAAAGCCAAAGCCCCGATACCCGAGCCGTTCATATTTGTATGGCCTTATAAGTCGATACCCTAAAGACGCACACTAATGCACACACAGACACAGGCACGCACAGTGACACACACACACACACACACACACGCGCGCGCGCACGCACACACACACACACACACACACACACGCACACGCAATGCCCCCCCCCCCCCCTTCTCTCACACACACACACACGCACACTCACCGAGCCTAATTTTCCCCCTTTTTTCTGAAAATCAAGAGTGTCAACCGCTGCCTACAGTAACAACCAGACTTTACTGCCAGACTGTGCGATCCGGGACCCGAGTATAGCTTCCAATTCTGAGCACGACGTCTGTGAGTTCCCGACATAAAATCGATGGAGACACCTACTAGTCCGCCGTGTGCCCGTCTCTTGATAGCAGGTTCTCGTGCACATGCATATTTATTCACCCGGCCGGTCCGCGGCTCGCGGCGCATCAAGACGATGGTGAGATTAACGTCGTATTAGCCGGAGGCTCTTAGGGAGCGGATTTTCCCCAGTTCGGAGGCTACATTGGGTAGAGTTCATTAGTTCTGTCCCGACGGACGCCCCTTGAATTGTCTCCCTTGCCGACGCGCGTTGCGGTTTTGTTTGTTTGTTTTGTGTGTGTGTGTGCACACACACACACACACGTGTGCATATATGTAGGTAAAAGCCTTTCATTACATTTTAATGGAAAGGGTAAAACATAGATTTTGCACCAGGTATCAATACCATTAATTACCTTTTGGCGATTATTGAAATGCTATTGTAATGTTTAAAAAAAATAAAAAATAAAAAGAGAGAGAGAGAGAGAGAGAGAGAGAAAAGAACTTCACTTTGACTATCTTATTGACATAAAAATGCTGGGCATTCCTTTTTTTCTTACGCTCTTTACGTCAAAAATATCAGCTGTATTTTTTTAACCAAAAAAAAAAAGAAAAAAAAAAAGAAAAAAAAAGAAAGAAAGAAAAGAAAAAAGAAACTTTTTCCCGTTAGTTTGGACCAAAAAGTACGCGTACAACGTTATTGCATCCATAGAATTTAAAAAAAGAACAACGGAGATCTTTCAATTTTTTTTTTAACTGACTGCTGATGACGGCTGGTAAGAAGCATCAAAATTACAATTAAAGTGGGGATTGTGAGTATCCTCCCCTTCGCTTATTAGCGTTTCATGGCGTATACTGAAGGCGTTGACAAGGCTACTTCCTTTTCCCGTAATGTTGCATGTGTACACGACTTATGTCTGGACGCCACCTGTTACCGGACAGTCCCATTTTCACAAAGTGTAAGGAGAAAAGTCTGAATATTGGTGACACTGAAAATATAAACCATATTTGTGTGATCCATGCATTATTAGTACTATAGCTATTATTACCTAGACCAAAGTTGCTAGATTATTATGTCTTCATTATGAAGTTATCAACTTGGATCTTTTTAAAGTCTGTAAAACAGGTAAAATTACTGTGTGTATGCTCCTTTAACCGTTTATCGCCTGATATCATTTGTTATGGGGAGACGTTGAACTGAATCATGATTAAAAAAAAATTGACATTTTTATATTTCAAATCCTAGTTTTAAAGATACGTGGGGAATAACTCTTTCAGTTTCTGCATAATATTCCTGTTTTCACTTGCGTGCTGACTAGCCCACTAAAGTTTTGAAAAAATTGTTTGTCCCATGTGATTGTCGACAAGCCTTTTTTTGTGGCCTTGAGTGCGTGAGAACTCTCTTCCTGATAATTTGTGAAATCTGCCACCACAGTCTCACACTGCTTGAACTGAAAATGTGTTTATTCTCTAAAAACTTTCTGCAAACCTCAAAATGCACAGTTTCAGTATGCATTATCAGCTGTAGAGTGTGTATGTGTGTGTCTGTGTGTGTGTGTGTAAGTGTGTGTGTGTGCATGTGCATGTGCATGTGTGTGTGTGCATGTGTGTGTGTGTGTGTGTGTGTGTGTGTGTGAGAGAGAGAGAGAGAGAGAGAGAGAGAGTGTATGTTTGTATGTGTTGTGTATGCAATCATTGAAATGCATCTGATGTGACTGAATACACGATAGGAAGGGGAGAGAGGGCTTTGAGGAAATGGGTTGATGTGCGCACATGCAGTGCAACCAGTGCAAAGAATTATACCTTTAAAGAACTACTGTCATTGTTACTGTAACAACAACAGCAATTATGAAAACAGAGAATGATATTTATTCATAACTATTGTAATAATTAATACATCATAACAGACCCCCCAGATTACTGTGTAAAAGATTTTATTACAAAAACGTACAGCAGTTAATTCATAAACACAAGTAAAAATCATAATGCACATAAATACATGGAGTTTAACAAAAAGAACACTCACTCAGGAATGTATAACTAAGGCCATCATAAAAACGCAATATACCCACGCGCACGCCATTACAACCTCAGAAATGCATGTTCAACATACAAATGTGCACTGTTTAGATTACATCCATGCTTTGCTCATTCACACTGTTGAAAATGATGAGTCACATGCACTCCAGCGAAAAACACATCACTGTCTTTTCACACGTGATCAGCATGTCTAAAACTCGCAACTGCCATCATGTGTGTGTACATGTGTATGTAATGTGTGTGTGTGTGTGTGTGTGTGTGTGTGTGTGTGTGTACACACACACACGCACATACAAAAACCCATCAAACAAACAGTTTTTGTTATCAATCATTGCAATTTCTTTCATCAAACAGGCATGCAAGAAATTATGTGTGTAAACATGCTATGTGCACATATCAATGGTCACATATCAATAGGTGTCAGTAAATCACAGCCTGTGATAATAACTTCACAAACAACATTTAAAAACACAGTCTTGAAAAGAGGCAGGCATAAGTAAACGGTAAATAACAAACAAGGCAGGTAACTTCAGCTCCTGCAGTGAAACATTTAAAGGCACACAACTCCAAACCAGCGCTCATGGATATGCTAACCATTCATCTAACCCACGTGCAGACATGAGGCGCACAGAACAAACAAGGAAATGCACACAGAACAGGAAAGTTGGTTCCATTAATTTAGGTTTCACCCATTCAACCCTTCACCCCAATTCTGTTTGAGTGTCACCAAGAGTCATTCTCAGCCTGTGTCTGAACAGCATTCCAGTGAAGTAGCAGGTGTGCCCAAACTGGGTTAGCAGGCCATAAATCCGCATTGAAATGCTGACGAAGGGAGGTAACTTATCCATAACTTCCTTCTTCATAGGCAAGCCTGATATAGCTGAGTAAATCGAACAATTTCTGTGTGTATGTTTGTGCGTGTGTGTGCGCGCGCGCCTGTGTGTGTGTGTGTGTGTGTGTGTGTGTGTGTGTGTGTGTGTGTGTGTGTGTGTGTGTTAATGCTTACATTTACAGTTCTGTAAATGTCTAAAAAAAAAAAAAAAAGAGCTTTGCGGAGAATACATTCATGTTTCAATTTGTCAGAGTATCAACAGTTAGAATATCACATCACATGAAATTTCAAAAATATTGATACAAAATCATTTTGCAATAAGCTATGATATTGTTTACCTCTCGATGAAACTAAGAGATATTAGAGTTTAAATGAAGTGCTCCCTTCCTTTCGTGCAGATATGTATAAACTGGCCCGGCTGTAAACTCAGAAAGGTTAAAAAGGTCAATGTCTACAATCACATCAGGTGATGTGGCAGAGAGAGATAACTATTCCAGGAGAGTGGGAACAATGGACCAATCTGTCACCATATTTCCACCTCCAGGTGAACACAACGTTCAGAGGGACAACAGAAAAGAAAAAAAAAAAGTTATATTGGACATCTGGGATTCAAACAAGCGGCTTTCTAAACACAAGTTCAGAGCTTTCAGCAGTCGGCCTACTCAGGTGCTGCCCCGAAAGAACTTCCAACTTGCCCATATATGTCCTCATCTTAAATGTACACCATGTACACACCAGCAACAGAAACATACCAACTAAACATTCAGCAGCAAAAACTTTCAAATTGAATGGAACAATTATTCAACCTAGGGCAAAGCCTTTTGATCTTGATCATTTTTGCACACAACTGACTGACAAACATGAAAAGGAAGCAGGGGCAGATGAAACAATAAAGGAGGGGGGGGGGGGGGGGGGTTCCATAATCAGTCAGGGTGAATGAAACCAAGCAGCTGATATGGTAAAAATATGTGTGGGAGCAGGGGGTGAGAGTGTGTGTTTGTGTGTGTGTGTGGGGGGGGGGGGGGGGGAGCGGAGAAGAAGAAGCTGACTTTGCAATGGGGATTTTATGGGGATGAGGGGGGAGGGGGGTAGTAAGCTGGTGCAGATTTTATAAAAAGCTGGGGAAAGGGGGGAGGGGAGGGGGGGGGGGGGTTCCACTGTAATTAATAGGGTGTACTGAGGTTTCTCCTGACAGATACCAAGAATATGGATTTGTACATTCCCCACTCCACCCACATTTTTTTTTTGAGGAGAGGGTGGATGGAAGTGGGCCATAACCTCTATAAATCTGCTTGGAAAATCTTAAGTGAGGCTGGAAAAAGTACAAAGTACGTAACAAGGACAATAACTTGTGTGCCAATAGTGACACAATTAAAGGTGCTGTTTGTGGTACCCGCTCACCTCACCCACATGTAAACAAGAGGAATGCAGAAGAAACAGTAAACTTCTTCTAAAAAAAAAAAAAAATAAATAATTTTTTTTTAAAAGGGAAGTTCCAGGCCCGCCCGTGTAATTATGCACATTATTAGTTCACATAATTTTCTCCAGACACAAATGCATGCCAAGTTGTTGACTGTTCAAAAGGAATAGAATGAGGGAGGACATTTGAAAAAAACAACAACAACCAACTAACCAAACAAACAAACAAAAAAACATCTCCTGAGTTATAACAGACAGGCTAATGATTCACACACAAAAAAAGCATGGCCTACGAAAAGTACACGTTTCAAAACACACATCCAAATCCAGCAGAGGCAAGATATTATACTTGAAGTGCTGCATCACAAATTGGGGAGGGATGAGGGACGGGAGGTAAGGGGTGGATAAGGATGAAGCAGCTGGGTGGACACAATACCATCAAATGTACACGTCACGAACAGGTGATGAGGATAAGCTTCTGAACCAGCAGACACGAAGCAGACACACATCATGCCACAGAACATCCATCATAGTTTAAAGAGCAAGGTCCGTCGTCAGTTATTCCACATGGTCAACGCTGGCTGAGAATGGCCGTGTCTGTCCCAGGAGTCGGAGTCTTCCACCCCCGCTAACACATCCCCTGTCGCCGCCGCCATCGCCTGCAACCAAAACGTCAGTCAAGAATTGTTCTTCTTCCGCTGAACCTCATGTTTGATTATCACCATCTTTCTAAATAATCTCAGTTGATTTAATGGGCGTTTTGATGTAATGTCATTGGAACAACTGGAACACGTGATTTTCTGTGATTCGATGATGTACAGATTACAATGTTACAGGGTCCATAAGTTCATATTATAAACTTCTTTTCTTCTTTATTAGATTATTTAGGCTTTCTTCAATCAAGGGATATAACTGGGCCAGAAGATTTGCTATCTGTTACTCTTGGTACTCTGGAAGATGCAATATATCTGCCCCACTTGTGTTGTTTTATGTACTCTGGAAGATGCAATATATCTGCCCCACTTGTGTTGTTTACAGCGGGAGGGCGTGGTGGTCAGTGGGGTTGGGGTGGGTGTGGGGGGAGATACATCAGGTCTTTTCACTCCATCAAAGTCTATATATCTATATAGTGTACCACCTGACTACAATAGATTAATACAAAAGTGCTCTCCCCCATGGCAAGGAATTTTAAGTCTTTCTGACATTCAAAATAAAAGAACATTCATAGCTCTTTATTTGGAGAAGTAAATCTCACAGAATTGATTTTTTTTTTCTTCTATTCTCTCCGGATACATTTCTTATAGTTGAAACATAGACTAAACTGAAATATCACCATTTAAGAACATTCTGTACATTCAAAAACATGTATACAAACAACATTTATAAAAACGTTATACATCATATATTCAATTTTTATACCCATTTCTGATTAAAAATTGTTTAATTGATTGTCAGACTCCACTCACGTGTCCATGAGCTTTCCCAGTCACATACACAAATGCAGACAATCATAATCCCAACATCTGCAGTGGACATGCTGCCTCCTCTTTCATCACAACACACCCTACACACATCTCTGTCCTCTTCTACAAATGCATTTCAATTCACTTTGACTGATATTATGCATTTTCCTATTTCTAGTATCAGCATTACTCTCATTGACAATGGTGTCAGTCTCACGACTAACCCAGCTATCAGCTCATTATCACACTTGCAAACTCAAATAAAGTTCAAAAAAAGAAAAAAGAAACCAAAGTATATGCCCCATTCTACCTCTGAAAAGCTCAATGAACCAAAAATGTCAAAATCTGACTCACTGCCTTTTGAATAATCCTAGCTGCTTCTGCTGCTGAATGAAAAAAAAAAATCGTTTCCCTATTTCTATAATCAATTCAGATCAGCAAATAGTGTTGTCTAATTTTTCCATGGAAGGATGTGTGATCGTATAGGAGTTACATGTTTGAGCACCATAGACAATATACACCTCTTAAAAAACCATGCACATGCAACTGATGTTCAATTATAGATGGAATGCTGAAGTCTGTTTACACGTGCATTATGCCATTAAAACTGCCTGACTTTCCATGGGAAAGTCATCAGCTGAATTTTCAGGTCATGACACTGAACATGAGTTTATTTTTCTGACCAGAAATTCAAAAGGACTGACAGTACCAAAAAGGGAAACAGTGAAGAGAGGGCTCCTACAGAAGGAAAGCGAAAAAGCTTTGAAACTCCAGGGACAACAAATCAATGACGGATCATTAAGAGACTGCTGCAGATGTGTTGAAAGTTTACATACTTTACAATAAAATGTATACTCACAAACCAAGATGTCACATGTTACACTCCGTCTAGAGGCATGTAAGAAGACAATTCAGAGCACAAGCATACAGAAAGGTTCAATAATATTTTGTAGCAGCAAGACGATTCTGTTGTTCAATTTGATCTGGCAGATAAAAATAAAAAAAAGAAACAACATTTTGCTTTGTTTCTTTGTCCTGGCCTTGTTCTTCACTGCCCATCTAAATGTGTTATCATTCTGGTGGTGTCTATGTCATTTTAGATGCCTTGCCCCAACTCTCATGAGTGGTTCTTGCTGTCAGCTCAGGTAGATGGGTGTCCGAGCTTGACCCTCCTCCTCCCCCTGACCTCTTCCCCTAATCGGTCCTCTCTGATTCCACCCTCATTCCCCTCCCCCACCTGCTATTCCCCTCTCCTCCCAACCTGCTGTTTCCTCCCTACTCATCCTCCTCAGTCATCACCCTAAAACAAAAACAAAAGAAAGCAAAACATCCACTCTACAAGCTAATGCATGTTAAGTCAAAGTGGATGAATGCAAAAGAGACGCAGCCCTAGAACACAAAAAGAAGGAACAGACAATGATGAAGAAGATGACTGCAGGTCTGATGCTCTATTAACTAAATGATTCAGCTACATCATCTCCCTTTCCAGCTTTTACTCGGTTAAATCATGCTCTTTGTGTATTCCTGTGCTGCAATGCTACCAGAAAACTGACCTGGTTTCTGTCTGTTTGCTGCCTGTCATACAAGGTGTCCGAGTTAAAGATGTAGGCTGAACCAGGGCGTGTGAGGCCTAACAAATCTGACTGAGGTATCGTTGGGTCATCCGGAGACACCTGCTCAAGTAACACACACACACACACACACACACACACACACACACACACACACACACACAATATGTGCATGCATACACACACAAACACATACACATTCACACAAACACACATAGGTACAAGCATGGATATACACACAAACATCCATATTCTTTTATAATGAATCTCAAAGACATAACTATATGATGTAAACTTATGGACACTTTACTCTTGGGGAAACAAACAAAAAAATGACACACTGAAATAACTGATCAACTAAAGAAAATGGAGTAAATAAGCACAGCCAAATTACAACTCAAAATAATTCATCAAGGTAAAAAACTAATTAACACTATCAATTCTCTCTGAAATTTACTTCCAACAGTCCAAATGGCTTTCACACATGATAAAGAGAAGTAAAGAAAAGCATGGTGCTTGAAAGTTGAGAAACATCTATAAGTACTAATAGGAGAGAAAGGTGAACCCACCCCCACCACTACACTCAGGGTTTTTCTTCGTCATGTCTGCATCTTGTAACTGCAATCTGCAGAAATCGGTGTTCACAATTTTCCGTCTCATTTCTGCATTGACAAAGATATATATCTACACACAAATCAACAGATTTACTCTGAGACCTGAGAACATTTCTTTCCTACACACATCTAAATAATTTCTTTTCATCATGTCTTTTTCAGAGGGCATCACAACTCCTTCTCTGTGGTTCAATACTTCTTTATCTCAGCGCCCGAAGTCCAACCCAGTTGTTCTCTTCCAGCTCTCAAGAATAAATCATGGTTTAAAAAGATGGCGGGTGAGAGGAGGCATGCTTCTTCTCCTTTGCTATCACTGTCTACAGCGTCAGTCCACACCTGGCCACGAATGCTTTCGCTTTTCCACATTATTCCTGCTGTGGTTGACTGAGGAGGTTATATCCCAGTGGCGTTACAGTTGGCCACACCTCCTGTCTCTTGCATGAATAGATTAACTCTGAAAGATTGAGAGGGCATTCAGCAATTCCTTTCTCTCTCTCTCTCAAAAAAAAAAAATATAAGAAAAGAAGACCTTAGTGTTCAGACATGATCTGGTGAATGAAAAAGCCCTTTCTCATCTCTTATCCCTCCTGCCCCCAAATCTCCCATTCCAGCTGTCAAAGAGGCCAAATTCTTAGGAGTTATTTTTGACCAGAAACTCAACTTTCTCAGCCACATTAAAAACCTCAGAACTTCTTGCCAGAAAGCTTTGAATATTCTGCGGGTTGTAGCACACACTGACTGGGGTGCTGATAAGAAAACTTTGCTGCACCTCTACAGAGCCTTGGTCCGTTCCAAACTGGACTATGGTTGTGCTGTGTACGGCTCTGCAAGATCGTCTTACCTAAAACTCTTGGACCCTATCCACCATCAAGGGCTTCGTCTCTGTCTTGGAGCATTCCGCACCACTCCTGTGTACAGCCTGTATGCAGAGGCAGGTGAACCCTCACTGTCCAACCGCAGGCTGAAACTGTCTCTGAATTATTATATCAGACTGTTCTCGGAACCAGAAAACCCTGCCTATGACTGTGTTTTTGACCCTCCGTTCCAAAGTAAATTTGAAAACAACCCTAACTGTATTCCGCCGTTTGGTCTTCGTATGCAGCCTCACGTGCGGAATGCAGGTCTAGACTTAGGAGTTGTGTCTGATTTTTCCAAGTTTCCAGATGAGCCTCCGTGGACCTTTTTCACACCAGAGATTTGTTTTGATCTTGCAGCTTTTCGTAAAGAGTCTACCAGCTCTCTGGCATACAAGGCATTGTATTCTGACCTCTGTTCAAAATTTCCATCTTATCAGAAAATTTTCACTGACGGTTCCAAGTCTGAGGATGGAGTGGCCTGTGCAGCCTACTGCCCTGGGGCTCCTTCTCAGATACTGTTAGAACATATACCTCCAGATGCTTCTGTCTATTCCGCTGAACTTACTGCTCTGGTTCTGGCATTGAAGATAATCTCACAATCTAAGAAGAGGGACTTTCTGGTTCTGTCAGATTCACTGTCAGGTTGGAGGCCATAGCTGGCCGCAACCTTCAGCACCCAGAACTTTTACACTTTTTTGAACTTTTGACCAAGTTGAAAGCGGATGGTTACAACATTATTTTGGCTTGGATTCCTGGTCATGTTGGCATTGGAGGGAACGAAATGGTTGATCGTTTAGCCAAGAATGCCACAAGAGAGAAACTGTCCAACATATATATCCCCTGCTCAGATCTGAAACCCAAAATTAACGATTATGTGAGAGACCTCTGGCAGGAGGATTGGAATACACAGACGGATAACAAACTCTTTCAGATCCGTCCAAACCTTAAGGAGTTCCTCCCATCTGCGTCTGGTGGTTGTAAAGAAGAAACAGTTCTGTGCCGGCTGCACACCGGCCATTCGTATTTTACCCATTCGTACCTTTTAAAGAGTGAAGAAGCTCATGGTGCATTCCATGTCATGTGCCACTCACAATGAAACATATTCTTTTAGAGTGTTGGGACTTGCACGATGTGAGACACAAACATTTTACAGCCGAGTCCATGAAAATCCTGTTCAGGGATGTCCCGCCTGACGTGATCTTTGAGTTTTTGAGAGAGATTAACGTTTTTCATCTGATTTAAGATTTTACGGATGAAAGATTTTTAACGAAGTTTCTGGGGCGTTTCTAGAAGATGTCTTTTAAAGACATGTGTGAAAGGTGTTTTTTTTTTTTTTTTTTTTTTTTTTTTTTTAAATGACTTGTGAGTTGATTTTAACGTGGTGACAGCCCTGATATGGCCCCTTGCGGTCGGCTGGGCTATAAGCAACATTATCTTATCTTATCTTATCCCTAAGCCCCCCCCCCCCCCACCTCCACCCCCATCCCCTCCACTTACTGTCCTTCCCCTTGAGCCTGCAGGCACAAGTTTGGCAACAAGTCACTGTTTACCGGTCTAGTGCTGTGTTTTTGCTGCTGGGCACTTGCTGAATGTTTACCTACCCCGCACCAGCAGTCATCAGGATTGCTTCAGTTCAGTGTCCAGTTCAGGCCAAACGACAAGCTCTAAGAAGTCCTAGAAGATCTTATCCTCTCTTGCAGGACACAGCGTACAGACAAAGTGTATGATCGACTGCCTCAAAGCTAAGATTACCTTCTTGACAATGTCCATCCTGATGAGGTCTCCTTTGGAAGTCTTCTTGCAGCCAGCAGCTGAAATGTAGAAACAACTCCCCAAAATTATTTTAAGAAACCCACTGATACAAAAAAAAAAGGTTAAAAAATTACTCTCGTCTCACAAAACTGTTTCAAAATTAAAGTTTTCTTTTTTTTTTTTTTTTTCATACGGTAGTTAAAAATGACAGAAAGAAAAGAATCAAATAAAAATCTTGAGCACTGGTTTTCGAAAATCCAATGTTTTCATCCAAAGGATCAAAGGACAGCAGGTGAGAGCATTTGACTATCAGTCTGAGGATTGAGGGTTCAAGCCCCAGCTGCATATAACCAGGAAAAGGATGGAGTCAGTATTGATAGGTTTCCACAGTGAACACTGTTGTGTGGACACCAGCCAGATATCAGACAATTCTTGTGTATACACAATGCAGAAGATTCTATTTGCACATTTAAAAGCACACAAACCTTGAAGCTCTTGGATATTATGAAAACAAAAACTTATGAGTGCCAGGACATTTAGATAAGATAAGGTAAGGTAATGTTGCTTACAGCCCAGCCGACCGCAAGGGGCCATATCAGGGCTGTCAGCATGTTAAAATGAATTCACAAATCATTTATTCACACAACTCTTTAAAATACATCTTCTAAATAATCACTTCAGTTCAGTGGTTTACATTTAGCTCTACATCTCAGACAATATCGAAGGAAGAGTAAAAATGTCAAAAATACAAAACCACAACAGACAGTCTCTCTGGCTTTCATCCTGTATCTCTTTATCAGAGCAGTTGGACTTCCAAGCATTCATCCATTGTCCACCAAAATACCATTGTGAACACTCAAAAAGCACCCCCACCTCCGCTGTTCACAAGAGAAGACAGTGTCAGCTGTCATGGAAACACTCAACAGACTGAGATCTTCCAATGCAGACTTCTGATGGACTACCTCCCTATAAAAAAATATGCTTTTCTCAAACATGTTTTCACCTTTATCTCTACTGTTACAAGACAGCGTCCCTCCCAGCAAAGATTACTCTGTTTATAAACTATTCTGCACAGCATATGCATGGCATAGCACTCATTTGCATGGCAAGCTGAAGATTGCCGCTACATGACACAGAGAGAGAGAGAGAGAGAGAGAGAGAGCAGAGACAGAGACAGAGAGACAGAGAGAGAGAGAGAGAGAGAAGGTGGAAACAAAGTGAGAAAACTAAAAAACTAAAAATATATGGAAAGACTTATTTGGCATGCAGACAGATTAACTGTGCATTGCAATAAGGCAAACATTCAATTAATAGCAGTTCACACACACCAAAAAAATCTATACTTTGATCAGGCAACTATTTAGAAAAATAGAGAAAAACAGCATATAAAACCATGTAACATACCAGCAAAAAATGCCCACACACCATCAATTGCTGATGCAAAATCAACAGGTGTTCTGCACACAAAGATATTTGTGGTTCTTTAATACACACAAAATGATACTTTACCAGCAATTCAAAGTCCAAATTCAAAGATGCAGAATGAACAGCTTCATCTAAGTACCAATGATGGAAATCATGCTTTTACCATCAAACAATTTCATAAGAAAACTCTGTTACTTTTGCTGCTGCAGCAGCAGCAAGAGTGTCATCAGCACAGCAACAAGAGTAGCTGTAGCAACAGTAGTAGTAGCAGTAGTAGTGGCAGCAGTAGTAGTTGTTGTTGTAGAAGTGGTAGCAGTAGTATCAGCATCAGCAATAGTGATAGTTGCAGTAGTAGTAGTTGTGGCGGAGGTGACAGCAACAGCAGCAAGAAAAGTAGCCCAATCAGCATTATGCTATGATATATTCATGATCAAACACTGAAAAATGATAACTGAAAAAAAGACAGATATCAAGATTACATGTTTCTACTTTTAATTACAGACAGACACACAATTCAACACACAGGGACAACAGTACAAAGCAGTACCTTCCTTGCGAGTCCTTGGCATAGAGGTCTGGGGAATGGTCCATGAGGTACATGATGACCTTGCCATGGCCCTGGAAGGAGGCGCAGTGAAGTGGGGTCCACTTGGTCCCGTGGTTGCTCAGATTGATATCTGCTCTGTACACATCATTTTTCTTTTCACCATTTTACTGAAAGAACATCAGGAATATAAGAGCAATACTATGAGAAGAGGAGGCAGTGGACGTGAGGTAGAGGAGTAGGGGGAGGGGGGAAGGGGGGGGGGGGGGGGGGGGGGGGAGGGGGAGGGGAGGGGGGAGGGGGGGGGGCTGAAGAGCTGAAGATGATTGACTGGAATGGAGGTAATAAATCCTTCCATCTCATTCCCTATAACTCACACTGAACTTGACTACACTCAATCTTCATAAGCCAACCAGACAGGAAACAGCAACCTTGGCCCATGCTGTTTCAGCAAAACTGCTGACCCTAAAGTTAGCACACATATATATTCCTGTCCATTTCTGTAAACATAACATTTATGGCTCAGCAATCGACCCATTATCCAGCCACTGTGTAATGATCTCTGCACAAAGCGACACTATGTTTTAAGGTTTCTAGAATGCTTCCAGACACGAAGTTTACTACACAGTTTATGTAAATATTACATCTTTAGCAAACACTATAAAGTCTGAAAGTGAGAATCAAAATAGCCCACCGATAAAATTTCATGCAATGTTTTTTCTATGGCTGACATTAAGCCTTTCCCATCACAGAAATGATATGAACATAACAGAAATGAAATGAATCACATTCACATTCATACGACTATTTGTTAATGACCAGAAAACAACAACAAACAACTAAAAAACAATGAGTAATTTATTTCTGGGATTTTTCAATCCCAGCTGACTCTTATCCAGGGCTGAGTTTGCCATAGGCTTAAATAGGAAGACTGGGACCACACAGTTGAGAGTAATCCACTTAATGGATGCATCTCTGAGAGTGCTGCTCAAATTTCCTGACCAAGACTGCAGGTGTCTGTATCTCTCAGGCCTAGATGATGCCAGAATTTGTTCTAAAAAGGAAGCATGGAGTACACCTCTGTCAGCATCATCTTCATCAAGATCATCCATATCAATCAGCATAAAAAGGTCCCCAGTTCTAAGGCCATTTCAATTGTAAAATCTCACTTTTGATTTCCTCTCCATATCTATGCTTTTGGTGACGACATGTGTGAGTTATCAGTACTGGCTAGATCATGGGGATGTTGTTGGACAGACATGGTGGTGCCCTCCAGAGGATGCTCAATCACACTGGCTCTTCCATTAGGCAATTACCGTCATCAGATGGGAGCTTAGGAGGTAGCGTCCGATATATGTTCGATTAGAATAGGCACCACTGAACACCATCGAAGTGACTCAGGATCAGTGCATCATCTCCTCTAGTGGGCTGCCTCATGTCAACTTGATACTAATTGCCCCATGTGGATTGTCTGTGGTGGGACTGCAACAGGTGATGCCAGGGTATTGCTGA
>CM065724.1:19172732-19185232 GCA_033310375.1 Conus canariensis | reverse complement strand
ATAATGAGTAAAGTGAGGATAATGATAATGATGTTGATAATGATAATGATGATGATGACGTTGATGAAATTGATTTGTGGTGAAAATCAAAATTGTAATAAATGTAATGCTATGAATAGAGGACATTAGGTGGATGCCAAAGAACTACCTTGATTACCATTGGTAACATTTTCGCTTTAATTCAACCACGCAAACGCTGTTTCAAAAAAAAAAAGAAAAGAAAAGAAAGAACGAGAAAAAAAAAAAAAAACAACCCTTCAATCCAGTCAAGAAGTGAATTTGGAATGTCAAACTCCATTCATGTGTTATGTGGGACTTCATCTTTTCGAGATTCAAGTACAACACCCAGTGGAATTATATCGTCAAGCATAATCATGAAGTCATTTATTGCGCTCAGTAGTTGTGTCAGAAAGGATCTGCCAGATGTCAAGTCAGACTGTGGGCTGGGCGACAGCAGACTGTTTGAAATCAAAAGTCGTTCATCCCAGCTGATGTGTTGTTCTCTGGTCTCTGCCTTTACCAGGTTCGTTTGTCTTTCCGTTTTTTTGTTTTTTTTTTGTTTTGTTTTTTGTTTTTTTGTTTTGTTTTTTGTTTTTTTGTTTTGTTTTGTTTTTTTTTGTTTTGTTTTGTTTTTAAAGACTGGCTTAACTTCAGCTGATTTCGTGCCTTCTGGTACCATCTTTCATTCTCTGATCAACATTTGTTAAAGGACATGTCAAATAAACGTCTACCTTCCTCAACGGTCTTGGATATACATTCCATCATGACAAGACGATTGAGATATATTCATGTGATGGTGTGGAGGGGTAAGGGGTGTGCAGGTGAAGACAGGCAGATGGTAATGCGTAGAAGCTAAGGGACAGCAGCCAGTCAAGAAGACACGGAGGACGAGGTGTAGTTTCTCTTTTATTTTCTTCATCCACGCCAGTCGCTCACATCAGGGAACACTGCTCCATTCTCACACAACGCTCTACTTTTATAAAAATGTACCGGGCCGCAGAGCCAGCAACATGGTGCCAGAGACGAAACGGGCCTCGCGAGGCCGGAACCAACAGAAATTTGTGTTTTCAATCGCAGCTTCAGTGTTGTCTGGCTCGCTGTCCGTTCAGACTATTAACACATATTTACTATCGATGAAAACCCCAGAACCCAAGGAATAAAATGCAGTAAGTCACATTTGACAATTTTGTTCCTGTACTAAATTATTGCTGATTAACTCTTGAACAAAACATTTTCATCCACGAAAGGTAACCAAAAGAAATATATACACTGTTAGCACCCGGCTACATTCAGATCTACAGCTAAGTGATTATTTCATATTCTGTCAATTCCGTTAAAGAACTGAAATGACTGATCCGTGCGTTTTGGAAAATGTGGCCGCTTATTACCATTTTCAACTGTGAAAACATTCGAGAAATTGCATGAACGCATCAGGTTTGGTTTTTTTTTTTCCTTATCAGTCCGAGAAAGTGCTCCGACAGCATGACATGGTTGTAAATTCCCCCCTCTGGGCTTAGTCCAGGAAGAGACATTTGCCTGGAAAATTTTTGGATCAGCTTTTATACTTCTGGCTAGTTTGTTTCATTTTTCCTCCAATTACTCTTCGCATTCCCTATTTGACCTAATTACATGCACAAGCTTTGGCTTTTTCCTTTTAAATAAAGCAGCATGGTGTTTGGCTGTAGTCTTATCCAGTAACATCTATGGGACCCATTTTTCCTGGAAGGAACTTTTTGGCATAAATTACCTGAAAGGAGCATACTTTTCCTTGGTTGATTTTTTTCTTTTTTTTACTGTTTCCCAGCAATTATACTATCCAGCATTTTACTCCAGTCAAGTTTGCCAAAGACCTGTCTCAAACCATTGAAGTCTCCCTTGTTCATACCCCTCTCTCCCTGCTTTGTAAAGAGCACGATAGCAGTGCCCTGGAAAGGAGTTTCAAACATGAGTCACTACCTAGCGTTCACCTGTTAAGCTTTCCTGAAGATCTTTTCATTCTCCTTCTGACTGTTCTTGGATCTGGTTTCCGTGTGGGGCATGTTGTGTGGTTCAGTGGTATACGTTAACAGGTTTCAAGGTTAACAGAGCATTTCTAGAGGTGGAATGGTTTCCGTGTGGGGCATGTTGCGTGGTTCAGTGGTATACGTTAACAGGTTTCAAGGTTAACAGAGCATTTCTAGGGGTGGAATGGTTTCCGTGTGGAGTATGTTGTGTTGTTCAGTGGTATACCTTAACAGGTTTCAAGGTTAACAGAGCATTTCTAGGGGTGGAACGGTGTCCGTGTAGAGCATGTTGTGTGGTTCAGTGGTATACGTTAACAGGTTTCAAGGTTAACAGAGCATTTCTATGGGTGGAATGGTTTCCGTGTGGAGTATGTTGTGTGGTTCAGTGGTATATGTTAACAGGTTTCAAGGTTAACAGAGCATTTCTAGGGGTGGAATGGTTTCCGTGTGGAGTATGTTGTGTTGTTCAGTGGTATACCTTAACAGGTTTCAAGGTTAACAGAGCATTCTATGGGTGGAATGGTGTCCGTGTAGAGCATGTTGTGTGGTTCAGTGGTATACGTTAACAAGTTTTAAGGTTAACAGAGCATTTCTAGGGGTGGAATACTATTCTCCGTTGTTTGTCCCAATCCAGGTCCTGCTAATGGTCATTTTTTTTTTGTTTTGTTTTGTTTTGTTCGTTTGTTTGTTTCTGTATACTGACCCCTCAGTAGAGGGACCCGTAGTCAAGTGGTTTGAGCACTTGCCTGCAAAGCTCACGGTCGTGAGTTCGAACATGTTGGGTCGGATTTATTCGGCTTGAAAACCCTGTCTATCCACCTAGCTGTAAATGGGTACCTGATTCAGTTTTGGGAAGGTAACAGGCGGCGGAAGGAGAGGGATAGGCTCCACCTTCCATCATGCCGTGCCTTGGACCTTACAGCAGTAGTAGTACTTTCATTTCACGTCTTTTCACTCACAAAAAAATATATGTGATACTAGACGACCTTGGATGTTATGAACCCCTGACAATTGACTGCCTCTAGGACCGAAGCGAATCCAAGTGACGTACTTTAACCTTAACTCCGAATGACAAACGGTATCAACAGCTAACAGTCTGACTGTGGTGGACTCAACACTTTTTTTTTTTCCTGACACCTTCTGTGCCATCTCAGTGGCGTTGTACCCTCGATGCTCATTCCGGCGGGCCTCCGTCCACAGCCACACCCTGACCTGTCTCACCACGGTGACGGCACAAGCAGTTCACAGGGAGCAGTCAGTTTCAAGTCTGTATGAGGCAGCCCACCAGAGGCGACATAGCACTGGACTCTAGACTTTATTGTAGAAACGACAGGTCCCACGTAGTATACAGCGCGGGGTGTGCCCGATTCTTTCAGAATGAACTCCAATGTCTTTCTTTTTTCTTTTTTTTTTTCAATTTCTTGGTCGAGTCAGTTTGTAAAGTTTTATCAGTGTTTGTCTGTATTGTGTGTGTATTTCTCCATATAAATTTCACAATTTCCCCTGATACCGTTAATTTGAACTAAATTTAAAGTAATGACAAGTGTGTGTGTGTGTGTGTGTGTGTGTGTGTGTGTGTGTGTGTGTGTGTGTGTGTATGTGTGTGTGTGTGCCATTGACATATTCATATATACATCTAGCCTTTAGAAGTCTGCACTGATGCTCACTCCGAAGACAAAACCTCTTCCAACTCGGCTGTCTGGAGCAAGATGTAAAATTCTTTAACTTTTGTTGTTGTTTGCGTCTTTTTTTCTATCTCTGTTCTCTTGATAGTATTGTGACTTCCACACAGATCAAATTAGTACCTATATCCGCTACATACCCAGGCATGTCTTCAAACTACACAATCTTTAGAGAAAATCACACGAAAATGCAGATCAGTGTTGTAACAACGCAAAACTTTAATCCGATTTGGAGAAATAAAGGGTTACTTTCAACCTCAACATTTAAATAATGATAAAACTGTTTTAACACTTTAGTATGGACTGCAATTAAATCCCTAAAGATAGGAATGAGATGTCAACGGGAGTCCGTGAGCACCAATAATCATAAGATCAAGTCAATAGCACATTCAACATTCATCAACCCGTTTGTAACACGCTGACTATGATACGGAAGAATGGATGAGTTTCAGTTTCTGGGAGTTTTCGCTTTCAGCAGAAAAAAAAAAAAATCTTCAAATTTCCCAAGTCCATTGCAGAAGTGCTGACGGTGACACCAATCTATCCCAGAAATCCGTCGTACTCGGACAGAGCCAGAACCAGTGCACAAATATGGCCAAATAATATTGAACCCTGGTAAAATTGAAAGCTGAACTAGTGAGTTTTTTTCTCTCCTTCGAATGTGGCAATGACAGAATCTCTCTCTCTCTCTCTCTCTCTCTCTCTCTCTCTCTCTCTCTCTCTCTCCTCTCTGTCAGTTGAGGTCATTCATAAGAGAGTATTCTCAGTTAAAGTATTCTTGGATTACGCAGTCAGGATGGATAAATGCTCGACTGTCATGTCATGTTATATAATTGTCCAATTATTCATTGTTTAGTCAAAAGTGTACTGCCCATGTATTGTACCCCCTACATAAGGGGCCATGCATGGCCTATACTGGATAAACTTCCGCTTCCGCTTCTTTTTCTCTGTCTCTCTCTCTCTCTGTCACTGTATATCAGGCCCTATACTATAAATATCACTGGCGAAACCCAAGACCACACCGATAATACTTTCCTTTGCTACAACGGTCATTTTTTCACAGGAAAGATGACGCTCGACACACACCTGCTCACAGGTATCGGTGTCAAGGGAGCTAACTCCACTTGTTTGCTGTATCGGAACAGTTCTTGAGCTATTTTTTAGCGCTGCAACATCTCACATATGTAATGGGACATAAATCGCCGTATTTCAAGCGGTTATATGAACAGGCAAGCAGATACATGAACTGCGTTGACATAAATCAACATTCTTGTTAAAAAAAAAAAAAAAAAAGCCGCTGAAAAGTATCAGTCATTCATTTCAGCGAAATTCACCTGCTCAATATGTGAAACGATAGCATCATGTAAATAAACAAATGAATAAGAAGAGCAATATATCGATAAAGAAAGGTCAATTTTTATAATCATGCCATATCCAGTATAATTATATGGAGCATGGAGCTTTACAATCACAGACATGATAACGAGAGAAAGCTATTGACTCATATACGATACTTAAGTCCATATATGCTTTATCACATGTAGACTGTCTGTATCACCTGACATTAACATGTTTGTATGTCTCATGGGCAACAAAGTACCACACTAAATGTAGTTAACAATTTGTCTCATAACACACATGCACCGGCACATGTGTGTCTCAAGGGCAGGAAATCGCCGCAATAAATGTAGTTTATAATTGTCTCATAACACATATGCACTGAGACTCAAAAATACTACACGATCACGAATGATAACAAAATGAGAACGTGATAGAAAAAAATAAGGCCTAGACGACTAGTTATGACAGTTCCAGATAGGCAATTTTCGAGTTTTTCCTCTCTTTCAAGGTATCAGTAATTCGTATGTAAGGTGTATCGTGAGGGAGTTCAATCCAGACTGGTGTATAGTAACAAAAGGAGCAAGAGATGCCAAAAGTTCTAGGCTTCATGCAGCAATATGGATAGAACACAGGCAACACAGTCTGGCACTGCAGACAGCAACAGTCAGGCACTGCAGACGGTCATTCATAGTTTACAGCTGATCTCCCATGGCTGGAATGCTATTTGGAGTCGGCGAAGACAGTGTCGTCACAGCCCCGCACTTTCATGCCAGCGGGAGGCTGGCAGTAGATGCCGTTGTACAGGTCCTCCACGGGCAGCTCTGGGTCTGCCTTGGCTTTCTCCGCCGCCTCGTCCACGTCTTTGCGCACCTCCTGCTCGATTTTCTGCAGCAGCCATCGCAACTCACAATTACTTAAGTTTAAAAACGTACAGTTACATTTTGCCTCCATTTGGGCCTACACATGTCCGTTCATCAAAAAGGTAGAACTACATTTTGCATCCATATAGGCTTATACTTGTCCATTCATCAAATACGTACAATTCCATTTTGCATCCATATAGGCTTATACGTGTCCATTCATCAAATAGGTACAATTCCATTTTGAATCCATATAGGTTTATACATGTCCATTCATCAAATAGGTACAATTCCGTTTTGAATCCATATAAGCTTACATATGTCCATTCATCAAATAGGTACAATTCCATTTTGCATCCATATAGGCTTATACATGTCCATTCATAAATAGGTACAATTCCATAAGAAACCTGATTTTTTAAACAGTGATGTAACTGGATCAATCTTCTGGTGTGATGTGAGATATAAACGAAGAATTTTGGTCTGGCAGTTGATGTTTTTTCCAAGAAAGCCACTTCTTTTTGTTACCTCTAAGTCGATTACGTGTCAGTTAGGCTCCTATGAGCAGCACATGTAAACATTACATACAACGCATGGCAGGCTCGGGATAATGTTTGCGTGTGCAGATAATCATTTTTGTCAATAAGAAACACAAAACAAAATCCACAGTCTGAGAAAGAGAGAGAGAGAAAGAAAGCAGTTGCTTACAAAACGAATATTTTCTGCAATTCTACATTAAGTGAAAAACGATCAGTAGATAAACGTGCGTAACATTCACCACTATTCGACGATATTTGAGTTTGTAGATACATGCTCGCGTTCTGTGCCAATTTTGGTTTCATTCAAACAGTTACATTTTGAAGATTTTTTAAGCATGGAAAGTAGAGAGCAGTCAACATTTTAAGCACTCTTACATAATTATCTTCAGTATGAATATATGTCAACGGAAATCGAATGGATACATAAGGCGTAAAGGGACATAACTGCTCCCTGGTAAATGCCAGTGTGTAATGGCCACTGGATGTGATCCGCCAGAACCTCCACGAGAGCGTTCCCATGGTTGCACCAGCCCTTATTAGGGGGCCGAAGTAGCTCAGTTGGTAGAGCGCCGGACTCGTGATCCTGGGCTTGCGGGTTCGAATTTCGGTACAGGGGGATTTTTCCCTCGGAGTTAACCTTGGTTCTGACTCCATTCCCCATACAGTCCTTCGAATGAGACTATAAACCGAGGTTCCGTGTGTGAACGCATGCACAACATCTTGCACACACGTAAAATCACCATCACCAACTTTCGGAAGAGAAGGCCAGTTTGGCCGTTGGTATGGATGAGACGTTACACATAGCATGAACCCTGCGTGAGAAATGGAAAGAATGAAGGAAGTAAGGAAACTGAGTGAACGATATTGACCGGATGACACGGGAAACGACTGAATGAAGCGCCGGCAGGCAGCTCTTCTGTCGACACAACCTAGGTAGGCAGCCCGTTGTGTAAACGAAAGTGTTTATTATATTATGTGTAAAGCGCTTAGAGCCCTAATCTTTAGAGAACAGGCGCTATAAAAATGAACATTATTATTATATTATTATTATTTCATGACTGCAGCGCCCACTGGCGAAAAACGCCACCCTCAAGCAACTGCCGGGTTACAGTTGTTCAGTTCTGCAAACTTCAGCATAATATTTCCTTATTCATTTTCATAGCGATGACCGCAACATACTAAAAAAAAACAAAAAACATGGACTTTCGGTACAAAACAAAATGAACAGGGACTGACTCCTCACCTTCAACTCGTCTTCGGTGGCTAGATCATTTTTGGTGATGCGTTCCTTCCACAGAGCTATGGGGTCCCGTTTCTGTCGTACTTCTTTTACTTCTTCACGCGTGCGGTAACTAACAAACACATAAACATAATTCTTTAAAAGTGTTTTTAAGGCTCCGCCGAAAAACGCAGACAAACGAATCACTAAAACGATGAACAACACATTTTTTATTCAAACCATAACAAATTATAATAATAATGATATAAAATAATTAAACGAAAACGTAAGGTTCAACGAAAAGGACGGAAATCATTCTGAATTATTTTATTTGTTATGGTTTCATAAACAAAAATGCATTGTTCATCTCTTTGTATTTTCTTCAGAATTGTGTGTGTGTGTGTGTGTGTGTGTGTGTGTGTGTGTGTGTGTGTGTGTGTGTGTGTGTGTGTGTGCGCGCGCGCGCCTATTATATGTCCATACTTTGTGTGCATGCGTGTGTGTGTTTGTGTGTATATGTGTGGGTGAGTCCTTGAGTGAGTGTGAAAATAGTTCCAAAACAGATCGTTTTCTCTGTTCACCCACCTCTCAGCCAAACATTCATAATCTGTACAAACAATTAATCTTATCCGCAACATTCTCACTGAATACGTACTGACCATATTATGATAAGGATTTGCAAACTTTCTTTAGGTCAAACTCTGCGCTACGTCCATATGACAATAAACTGCAAACTATCTTTAGGTCACATTCTGCACTACGTCCTTGTGACAATAAACTGCAAACTATCTCAAGGTCATACTCTGCACTACGTCCATATGACAGTAAATGCAAACTATCGTTAAGTCACACTCTGCACTACGTCCATATGACAATAAATGCAAACTATCTTTAAGTCACATTCTGCACTACGTCCATGTGACAATAAATGCAAACTATCTTTAAGTCACACTCTACACTACGTCCATGTGGCAATAAATGCAAACTATCTTTAAGTCACACTCTGCACTACGTCCATGTGACAATAAATGCAAACTATCTTTAAGTCACACTCTGCACTACGTCCATGTGACAATAAATGCAAACTATCTTTAAGTCACACTCTGCACTACGTCCATATGACAGTAAATGCAAACTATCTTTAAGTCACACTCTGCACTACGTCCATGTGACAATAAACTGCAAACTATCTCAAGGTCACACTCTGCACTACATCCATATGACAATAAATGCAAACTATCTTTAAGTCACAATCTGCACTACGTCCATGTGACAATAAATGCAACATATCTTTAAGTCACACTCTGCACTACGTCCATATAACAATAAACTGCAAACCATCTTTAAGTCATACTATGCGGTATGTCTATATGACAATAAACTGCAAACCATCTTTAAGTCCTTTTGTGCCGTGTGTCCATATGACAATAAACTGCAAACCATCTTTAAGTCATATTGTGCGCTACGTCCATATGAAAATAAACTGCAAGCCATCTTTAAGTCATATTATGCATTTCGTCCATAAGACAATAAACTGCAAACCATCTTTCAGTCATATTATGCGCTATGTCTATATGACAATAAACTGCAAACCATCTTTAAGTCATGTTATGCATTTCGTCCATATGACAATAAACTGCAAACCATCTTTAAGTCACATGATGCGCTTCGTCCATGTGCCAATAAACTGCATAACACCTTTAAGTCATATTATGCGGTATGTCCATATGCCAAGACGCTGCAAACTATCCCCAAGTCACATTCTGTGCTCTGTCAATATGATAAGACTTCCCCACCATTCCCAAGTTACACGGCACTATGCCCATATGACAGGACTCGAACCATCCCAATGTGACGTTCTCCTCTATGTCCACATAACAAGACACCACAAGCCATCCTCAAGTCGCCATCTGTGCTATGTCAATAGAACAAGACCATCACCAAGTCACATTCTGCGCAATGTCTATATAGCAAGACTTTGCAGACCATCCCCAAGTCACATTTTGTGCTATGTGTATATAGCAAGACTTTCCAGACCATCCCCAAGTCACATTCTGCGCAAACACCATATGACAAGACTCTGTGAACCATCCCCAAGTCACGTTCTGCGCCAAAACCATACGACAAGACTCTGTGAACCATTCGCAAGTCACGTTTTGCACCGTGTCCTGACCTGGTGCCCGGGTCGCTCATGCTGTGGCCGTGGTAGCGGTAGGTGGCGCACTCCATCACGATGGGCCCGTTCTTCAGGACATACTCTCTGGCAAAGTCAGTGGCCGCCCTTACAGACACCACGTCCATAGAGTCCACCTGTCCAGACACTGACACGCTGACGACACAGTGGAGAAAGCCCCCAGAGACATAGATCTAGGGTGTAAGTGGACGGTGAGGCCAACGTCCGATTAGACCCAAGTATCTAAAGAGAAATCGGTCACTAAACTGTAATCTGTATGGAATCTGGATAAGTCTTCGTGTGCCTCAATTATTTTTCAGGCATCACACACACAGACACACAGACACATATGCACACACACACACACACACACACACACACACACACACACACACACACACACACACACACACCTCCACCACTTCAGTCCAGTCATCATTTATAGTAACCCTCAATCTGACCGTCCAATCAGTTCCCCTAGTAATAATGATAATAGTAATAATAATAATAATGATAGTAATAACAATAATAATCATCATAACAATAATAATAAAGATAACAATGATAACAATAATAACATAGCCTTTATATAACGTCTTGCCAAAGGTTCTAGGCGCTGGCAATCCACACTCTCATGTACACAACGAGCTGCCTACCTGGGTAATGCCGACTGAAGAGCTGCCTGCTGGCGCTTCATTCAGTCGTTTTCCGTGTTGTCCAGTCAGTATTGTTCACTCAGTTTCCATACTTCCTTCGTTCTTCCCATTTCTCACGCAGGGTTCATGCTATGTGTAACGTGTCATCCATACCAACGGCCAAACTGGCCTTCTCTTCCGAAAGTTGGTGATGGTGATTTTACGTGTGTGCAAGATGTTATTCGTGCGTTCACACACAGAACCTCGGTTTATAGTCTCATTCGAAGGACTATTTGGGAAATGGAGTCAGAACCCATGTCAACTCCGAGGGAAAAATCCCCCTGTACCGAAACGGATCGGTGGAGATTCAAACCCGCAAACCAGGATCACCAAGATTACGAGTCCGGCGCTCTACCAATTGAGCTAGTAGAGCCAGTGCTGAGAAGTCCTGCACCACTCACCCATATCCCAGGAATGTAGTCTCCCCGTGTGTAGTAGTCCGTACTGGCCGAGGATCTCGCAGCAGACGTGCCCATGCCATAGCCGTTGTTCTCACAGGTGAAGATCACCGGCAGGTCCATCAGCTTGGCCAGGTTAAAGCTCTCGTAGAGCTGGCCTTGGTTGGCCGCCCCATCCCCGTACAGCGTCACACACACATTCTTCTTCCCTTCGTACTTCAGGGCGAAGGCTATACCTGTCCCTATTGGAGTCTGAAAGAGAGAGAGAGAGAGAGAGAGAGAGAGAGAGAGAGAGAGAGAGAGAGAGAGACTGATACATTTTTACTGGCATTAGCTTTTCACTGCCATAGTGCCAAGGGGAACAATTTACAAACTAGCAGCATACAATTAGCGAGTAAAGGGAAAACACTCACGCACATCCACACACACGCGCGCGCAAGCGCACGCGCAAGCGCACTTACACGAATACTTTGACCATAAGCAATTTCTAATTTAAGATAATATTCTACATCCATGAGAGAGAGAGAGAGAGAGAGAGAGAGAGAGAGAGAGAGAGAGAGATGATACTAATGATAATCTTTATTTCCAAGTGTAACAGATAAGCAAATACATGCTTTTTTTTTTTCCTTTGGCACTCCCCCCCCCCCCCCCCCCCCCCCCCCCGAGCGACTAACTAAGCATGACTCATGACGAAAACTCTTAGCAAACATACATATCTTCAAAGAGAGAGTGAGAGAGAGTTATTCGGATATAGGCCAAGGCCCCTTTCGAAGGGGGTATTGTGAACAAAACTTTAAGAAATAACAAAAACAAAACAAAGAAGTGAGATTTGTCACATATCTAACAAAGCTCATTGACTAAATATGATCTGTAGATCAATAACTGCACAGCTACCGATAATTAACTACATACAGTAATCGGAACTTAAATGCCTTGTACACGTTAACTGCTTAACTTAATGTTTGACCGTTGTTTCCCTTGTGGATGTTAGAAGTAATGATGGTCCAAAACAAAGAAGGACGTCGACAATGTTTCAGAGGAATCAACTGATTCCTAAGATCAGTCCGGGCAGGACAAGCACAACACAAAACGAACCTGACTGTCTTCGGTACTTTTTACACAATGGGCAACTAATATCATGCTCATTATGTTCTCTATAGCAATAATACTGAAGAAAAAGATCCGTGCCCATATTTCATGGATTTCTGCATATGTTAGAAACTTGCACCGAGTATGCACGTCTGCCGATTTGCTGTTGGACACGCATGTAGCTCAAGGGCCACTTTTTCATCTTTCAGGATGGATAAGGGGGAAGGAGTGGGAAGGGTGGTAGTATGTCTTTCTTTCCTTTTGAATTGCCATGTTGACTTGAAGTAAAACAAACATCGTCACAGTTTTCTTCTGCCCAAGGCGCGGGATTAGAATACATGAGTGAAAACGGTTTTTCATGGAATAAAATTTTTACGGCAGAAAATTTCAGTGAACTGAGTGATAGCCATTGTGTTGATACAACATGCAGACCCGTTTTCAGAAACTAATCGCCTGTTTTTGAATTAGATCATCAAGACTAATGGAGGAGCTCAGGATTCA
>CM065724.1:19157732-19167732 GCA_033310375.1 Conus canariensis | reverse complement strand
GGCTCTGTGTGTGTGTGTGTGTTGTGTGTGTGTGTGTGTGTGTGTGTGTGTGTGTGTGTGTGTGTGTGTGTGTGTACTTCGTCATTAATATGCACATGTAATTTTATGATAGAGTCAAAAAAAAAAGCGTAGGAAATAAAAGTAATCGATTAATGTACAGAGATTTACAGCATGACAATAACTGCTTCGAGAAACCTGCAAGTTTTAATTCTAAAAAGATAGTTTCATTACTAATATTATCTCTCTTAAGTTAAGTAAATATTAAGCATGTGATACTTGTTTTTAAAAAAAATTTGACTATAGATTTAAGCCATAAGTAACCGAATTGTGTGATCATTATTTCACCGCAGAATTACATTTATTATTATGAACTATTCCAGTCTTTTGCAAAATCCATAGACATATTTGTTACATACATTCAAAGCTGAAATGATTTCAACTGTTCAACAGCAAATCTCCAGTGGTTGGATATTGAAAGTTTCAAGTCCCACTTGCAACACTAACTGGCCTTGATCTCAGATTTTTTTTTTTTCTCAGAACTGGAAACTCTTTCAAATGGAAAAGAAAGTTCCTTAAAACATGTCTTGAGTATGAAAGTATTAAAAGTTCTATAAACATTGAGATTATCACAGATCTGAATTAATTACACGATTTATGATTTTGTTTTTGTCATCCATTGTCCAAACTTTGTTGGTATTCCAATCAGTTCAGAATTTCTACATGCACACAAACGCGCGCGCGCACGCACGCGCACACACACACACACACACACACACACACACACACACACACACACACACACACTGACTGAAACCATTTACTGTCAGATTAACATAGTGTTGTACTGACATTTAAAAAAACTTAATAAACTGATGAGAAACGAAAATAATACAAATAACATATGAATGACATAAAAATCATGAAGGAAAATTAACAGGGAAACATTTGACATAAAGTCAAATAATAAAATCAGAAAATTGTAACAATAAAACAAATTACAACTTAACTGTACTAAAACTCAAATCTCTCTCTCTCTCTCTCTCTCTCTCTCTCTCTCTCTCTCTCTCAGCACACCACCCAAACACACACACACACACACACACACACACACACACACACACACACACACACACACCACACACACACACACACACACACACACACACACTCACAAAACCCACCCTTCTCTTTCCCCCTACTCACATATATGCATGCACGCACATAATTATATTCACTCGCAGACAAAACAAATAAAACCAAATATCTCTCTCTCTCTCTCTCTCTCTCTCTCTCTCTCTCTCTGCATGCACACACACACACACACACGCACACAAACCATGCCCCCCCCCCCCCCGACATCCACACTCAAAACATATCCACACACACACACACTAACAAACACACACACACAAACACACATACACAAGAGAGAGAGAGAGAGAGAGAGAGAGAGAGAGAGAGAGAGAGAGAAGAGAGAGAGAGATTATATAACTAATTATGTTTTGCAGGGCAGATGCAAAAATTAAAAAGAAATGACCGCATGTTTTCCTGTTACATCGTGTTACTGAGATAGGTTATAAAACTAATCATATTTTGCAGGGCAGATACACAAATTGAAAAGAAATGACCGTATGTGTTCCTGTTACATCATGTTACTGAAAGAGTACCTGAGTGTCGAAAGTAGCTTCAGTCGCAACTCCATTGCTCTGAACAAGGCCTGGTAACCACTGTAAACGTAATGATACACTCTGTAAATAGTTATTCCAAACAACATCTGTAAACAGTTATTCCAAACAACATCTATAAATAGTTATACCAAACAAAAATCTGAAACATCGTAACCCCCATGCAACCCGCGCCCGCGTTCTTGTTCTCTTTCCTCTGCAAAAGGAAAATTAATCCAAAATTAAATTTTCTTAACTTTCTTTATCAGCCAAGTTACAGGTTCCTCTCTGTGACTGTAGCTATGTACACCAGCACTATCTGATCTGAAACCCCAAAACCCAGGCCTATGTCAAGACCCCTGGCAAGAGGAATAGAATTCACAGATGGACAGCAAAATTGTATAAAATCCGTCCAAAGCTGACAGAGTTTTTACCACCTTCCGGAGGCGGTCGTAAAGAATAAAAAGTTTTGTTCCGTTTACACACAGGCCACTCCTTTTATACACATTATCTTTTAAAATGTGAAGAAGCTCCGTGGTGCACTCATTGTCATGTACCACTTACAGTGAAACATGTTTTTAGAGTGTTGGGATTTGCATGAGGTAAGACATAAACATTTTACAGCAGACTCCATGAAAACCTTGTTCAGAGACATCCCACCTGATGTGATCTTTGAATTTCTGAAAGAAGATTAACGTAAGATTTTACGGAAGAAAGATTTTTGACGAAGGCTCCTGTGTTTTTAGGTGACGTATTTTAAAAGGTTGTGGGGGAGGATGGGCGAAGCCAGATTCGACTTGCTCCAGACACACTACACGCCACATAGAAGAGATGTCTGTAACGGACTAAATTCGAAATACATGTTCATCTGACCCAGAATTCATTGATATATATATATATATATATATATATATATATATATATATATATATATATATATATATAGTTTTTTAGTGTAAGTTTGTGGGTTTGAAAATGGTATGTTTTTAGTAGATTGCCTAAAGTTGATTTTCTCCATTTCAGATTTTGTCAGACCACAGTGCTCAACTTGAGGAGCGATTATTATGAACAATATAAAAAAGTTCTTAAAAAATCTGAAGGTGCTCAACCCCTTGGGGTTGAGCACCTTCAGATTTTTTAAGAACTTTTTTATATTGTTCATAATATATATATATATATATATATATATATATATATGAACAATAATGCATGTTTCAGTATTACATTACTCTAAATTCGGGAGTATACGTTGAACAAAGAATGTTCTCAAGAACTGCTTGTGCCTGCTAATCTAGACTAGACTGTCTAGAATTGAAGCAACCACATCCACTGAAGATTGGCTAATGAAACCATCACCAATGCATGCCTCCAAACACAGAATCAGTAGGCCTACATGTTGACCGGGAAACAATCCACAGCCGACAGACCAGTCAATGATTGTGTGAGAGACAGATGTCATCAAAATTATTCCATTGTAGATGATTAGATCTAATAAACTGACTATTCCCGATGCAAGCCGCAAGTCTTAGTCGAGAGTGTAATTTTCTCGACTCGATCTACACTGTTCGACTACCTGCCCAACAAACAATGCTTGGTAATATGTCATTTTGCATATACAAATTTAAGTGTTAAAGAACAACACTGCATTTAGCATAGTTTTCTCACCACACGTGGTTTTGGGGTCGCAAATCTTCTGAAAATTGTGATCATTTTTCAAGACGCTAGTGGATAATAATCTGCGAATTTGGCAAGGGCGATAACTACACAGCTAAAGAAGTTAAATCATGTTCAAAGTTATGTGTGTTCTTCAATTTAATGTCTATACACATAAGTGATTTTAGACAACCAAAAATAAATAAATAAACAAGGTAGAAAAGGAGGAAGGGAGGGGAGAAGGGGTGGGTAGACAGGCAGCTGAAGGAGATAAAGAGATAGAGAAACAGGGAGATAGAAAAAGATGAAGAAGTACAAATGGAAAACGGAAAAAGAGAAAAAGGAGGATCAGAATGAGAATCGGAAGAAAAAATGTTAACATGAATAAAAATTGCAACCTATAACATAACTAGAATAACATTTTTAAAAATCAAATGAACGCTAAAGGTAACAGGATAATAACATTTACACGTGAAAATATAATTATTAAAGGAATCTAAAAATGGTACTCTGAACAAGTCCTAAAACAATGTCACAAATCAAAAGGGGTTTTACTAAAACCTCCTTCAGGGACTTTTCCGAAAAAGTAGGCAGATATGTTTTCATTTTTCTACAGTGGAAAAGTATATGTTCATTAGAAATTTTCCCACCACAAACACATGTGATGTTGGAAGTGAATTTCGTCTTAAAAGCATTAAGTTTGAATCTATAGGCAAGGGAAGTTAAAAGCCTTAAGTTAGACAATTGACCATACTTAGATATAAAAACATCTTCAAAACTCGTTTGGTGGTCAGCAGGTGATGAGTGGCCAACATCTTCTTGTTTCTTTCTAAAATGCTTCCAGCAAGCATTCTGCAGTAGGCTATACCCTTCTTTCAGAGATAAAAAGGGATTTTCAAATTATATGCTTCATTTGTATAATCTGCAGAGTTTTTAGCTAGTTTATCTACGGATTCATTGAAATGTATTCCACTGTGTGAAGGCACCCAAAGAAAGGTAAGATTACTACCTCTTAGAATAAGGAAATGCACCAAATGATTAATCTCAAAAATCAAATCTTGTCTCACACTAGAATTTGAATTGCTTAAGGCATACAACACTGATTTTGAATCGGCACAAAAAAGAATCTGAGTCACAGTTTTCGGAAAATCAAGCAAATAACGCAAAGCCATAAGAATAGCAGTTAATTCAGCTGTAAATATAGATCTGTGCTTTCCAATATAAAAACCTCTTTTGACCTTTAAGTGGGGATAGTGAAAGCAGCACCAGCTTCGTGATTTTCTAGAACTGAACCATCGGTATAAACTTTGAGATGATTTGGATAATTGAGAAATAAATGCTCATTCGCAACTGTGCCAATAAAATTTATATTCTCATTTTTCTTTGCATTGGTATAATTAATGTCAAAATGTCCTTTTTGTAATTCCCATGGAGGGCTAACAGTACATGGATTACTACATTTTACCATATCTTCTAATTCTATTCCTGATTGTTGAAAAGTATCTAGAGTTTCAGTTTTTATTGTTTTAAGACATAATATGTTTTTGGCTCGTTTTGGGAAATCAACATCTGATCTTAAGCTAATTTCATTTTCGACATTGTTTTCACTTAAAGAGCCTTTTAACAAATATTTAGCAATGGCAAGCTGACGGCATTCATTTAAAGGAAGTACTCCTACCTCTCTATATGTTGCTATTGTTGATGTATGGAAAGGAACCCCAAGGCCAATCGAAAAGCTTTACAATCCACGCTTTGTAATTTGTTTAATAAATATTTTGGAGCGGTGAAAAAAACTTCTTGACCATACGTAACCCTAGAGCGAACAAGACTTATCGCTAGATGTTTTAGTACTCTGACATCTTGGCTCCAGTATTGCTTACTGATAACTTTTAAAAAATTTAAAGTTTTTCTTGCTTTAGATAACAAGTATTCAATGTGATAATTCCAGTTTAATTTAGAGGTAATATGAACCCCCAAAAACTTTACCCTTTGTTTATATTCCAAAATATCAGACCCAATATGGAGGGATGGTAAATTGGGTGGATCAGCACCATTGTTGAATAAAACCAGATGAGTTTTCTCAGTTGATAGAGTTAGTCCATTTTCAAACAAGTAGTTATTTAATTTATCTAATTCCATTTGATAAGCTTTTCTATAGTAATTTATATCTCTTTTTGGTGACTTCTTTTTCATGGACACATTCATCCACATGCAAATATCATCTGCATATTGTACTAAGTTGACATTTTTTGACAAACATTGAGGTAGGTCATGAAGTAATATATTAAAAAGATGGGGCGCTATTACCGAGCCTTGTGGAATACCCATTGTAGGCATGCGTGTAGTCGAATAGGAATTTCCCACCTTTGTTTGCATGCTTCTTTTCATCAATAAGTCTTTTAGGTAAAAGTAGATGTTCCCAGACAAACCAATTTGTTTCAATTTATATAGTAATTTATGATGCCAAACACGATCATATGCCTTTTTATATCAAAAAAGGTTGCTAGAATATTCTTTCTGCGAGCAAATTGATGCTTTACCTGTGTAGTCAATTTGACAAGATGATCAATGGTTGACCTACCCTTTCGGAAACCAGCTTGGTTTTTTGGGATCACTTTATTTTTATTACAACAGAATATTTGTTTAAAACTATCTTTTCCATAAGTTTGCCTACATGCGAAGTTAATGATATAGGTCTGTAATTACATGCGAAGTTAATGATATAGGTCAAAGTTATGTCCTCTGTCGTACGTGTGTGTTCGTGCTTGCGACGCCACGTGTGTGTGTGTGTGTGTGTGTGTGTGTGTGTGTGTGTGTGTGTGTGTGTGTGTGTGTGTGTGTGTTCATAACCTTTCAAATATCACAGTCGAGAAAAATCTTGTTTTTTGTCCCGATTGCAGGATTGTTACACATTGCGTTGCCACTATCATCTGTTACAATACATTGTGTTTTATAGCAAACCTCAGAGTCCTTTGCCGAAGGCCAGCTTGATGGTTCCCCGGTTTGAAAAAATAATGTCCAGTGAACCGATCAATCTGTTCATGGTCATAGTATGATGCATCCCCCCCCCCCCCCACCCCCACCCCCACCCCCCCTTCAAATGTTTTGTGGCATACCCACGTGATATTTATAGAGACAACATAGGAGCACTCTGTGAAAATATTACATAACTTGTCAGTCTATTAAGAAACAATCATCACCAAAAAAAAAAAAAAAAAAAAGATGAACAAACGATAGCAATGAAGACGAAAATCAATCTCAGATTGACAAAAGTCAATCAAGGCATCGCAGATTTATTTCCCCATCTACGTCTTTATCCCCACTGCGGGTGTTCATCACGCCAGAAGTTCACAGTGAGGTTAAAGCGAAATGGGGGATTGAAATATCTTTATTAACAACAGCAACATTAACAAATCACTTATCTCACCGCCCTGAACTTCACTGGAAAAAGTACATATTTACAAAAACTGATAATGATGTAAGAAGTTGTGAAGTTGATGGTGTGGCACACAAGGAATCCATCGTAAACATGTGGAATTTCCACAACGAGCCTGCTAGACAGTGAGCCTAAATCAGTTTCTCAGTCTCTTTAAATCATCTGGCTTGTCGAGACTCTGGAAGGGGCTCTTTCTGAAATCCTATTGACAGTATGACGTATGACACAATAAACGTCAAAGGAGGACTACTAGGTGTTCCAAGGTGACAGTCCTGATGAAGTCAAGTAAAGACGAAAATTTGGCAGAGAGCTGGTGTTTGTGTGTTGTGATCAAGTGTACTATCCTATTGACAGTATGACAGGGAGACTATATGTCACTGAGAGTTATTCAAGGAGAACATGTTGCCGTAATCGTAGTGGTAAGGATACTCGTCAATCAGACGTGCATGTCTGGAATGGTGGGATGGTACTCACCGGTTAAAGACAGATCACTGGAAAGGAGGGATGTTAGTGTAAAGTGCAGTCCCAGAATATGAGTGTAATTCACCCAGAAAGGGCGTTAGGAGGGCTGCTAGGATGTAAGATAATGGCCCTCTCACAAGTTGTGCACCAGGTCTGGAGTTACCCGGATGGACCATCGCGAGCTCAGCACTTTGGTTGACTACGACTGACCATTCACTATAGTTGCACTGAAGTGAAGAAATGGTGAGAGGCTATCACCGACCTGGCGTTCTTGGCTTCATTAAGGAGATGCTGTGTGTGGACTTGTCTATATACTTCACGCCATAACTGCTAATCCATGAGACCACAATGCGCAAAGGGTATAACGTAAACGTGTTTCTTTGTCATTCTTTACATTTGGTTACAGCAAATAAGTCGTTATGCATAAGTTGTTTAGACTAAAGCCATGAAGTCAGTTACTTTTGTATTATAATCTTGTATGACATATAGGAAGTTTTCGGCTTATTGCTGCTATTATTGAAGTGTGTATGAGCTTCATGCAATTATGATCAAAGCATTGCTTAAACCAACAGAAAGAATTTTTTTTTTTTTTTTTTTTTTTTTTTTTTTTTGCTGTCCCAACCTCTGCGCCACCTCAGAGGCAATGCATCCACGCCGCTCATTCCGACACCCCGTCCACAGCCACAGCCCGGTCGCCCCGCCGCAGCCCCGGCACCGGCAATCCACAGGGAGCAGTCAATGTCAAGTCGTCAAGAGGCAACCCACCGTAGGAAACACTGCACTGCTGCCGAGTCACTTCGGTGGTGTTCAGTGGCGCCTGTTCTGATTTAACATACGCAGGACACCACCTACTAAGCCCCCTACTGACGACAATAATTGCTTAGTCGTGGAGCCGGCGTGAGTGAGCTCTCTCTCCGGAGGGCGCCACCACGTCCGTCCAACGACAGCCCCTATGGGCTCGCCGATACCGGTGACCCCAACGGAACCAAACCAAGGCCACAGATGTGGAGAGGACATCGAAATTGAGGTCACCATGAGAACAGGGCATGAAGGGCAACAGAATTTGAGACATTTTTTTTTATGCTGATCGATGAGAATGAGGATGATTAAGATGATGCTACAGATTACCATTTCCGTCTGAGACTACATGACGGGGCTGTACTCTATGCTTCGTTTCATAATATATCCCGGCATCAACCAGGCCCGAGAGATACAGGCACCTGCAGTGTTGGTGAGGAAATTTGAGCAACACTCTCAGAAACGCATCCATTAAGTGGATGAAACTTGACTGTGTGGTCCCAGTCTTCCCAACTGAGTCGCAGAAACTCAACTCTGGGTAGGAGCCGGTTGGGGCAGAAAAACCCACATGACTTCTGATGGGATTCGAACCCACGACCTCCCAGACGGGAGTCCGCAACGCTAACCACTTCGCCATGGCGGCTGGTACAGAAAGAAATTTTAGGTAGAGTCCTGGGGAAGAGACGTACCAGACACCTGGGGCCGTACATACTATATCGTGGGTGACGGGGAAGTGACCTCCGTACCTCGTTGTAAGCTCGAAGGGCCGTTACTTGGGGATCCATATTTCGAGAGTAACCTTTAACCTCATGATTAGCAGTGGGTGACGGGCGAGTAAGCTACAACGAGGAGAAGGCAGGAGTCCGCTGTGGGTTAGATGAAAATAAAGATCGGCTGAAAGTGACGGTCGGCGACGGTCGGCAACGGTCGGCGAGGATCGGAGACAAGCAGTGTCTGTTCACAAGTGTGTGTGTGTGTGTGTGTGTGTGTGTGTGTGTGTGTGTGTGTGTGTGTGTGTGTGTGTGTGTGTGCATTTTTTGAGAAATAATGTCACCAAAAGACTTTTATGACATTTCCCACCATTTCCCACCAAGTTTCTATCTTTTATTAGAATACAAAGTGCCTTCTTCTTTGATCAAAAAATAAAAAGTCATGTCATCTTTACTAAAGAATGAAATTTTATTAACATTATTGTTGTCAGCATCAAGCTATCGTGTGTGTGTGTGTGTGTGTGTGTGTGTGTGTGTGTGTGTGTGTGTGTGTGTGTGTGTGTGTGTGAGTGAGGGAGAGTAATACATGTAAACAAACACCGTGGTCTTCAATGTAACTTTAAATAACATGCAACATCTTCATTCAATAAAGAAAAGGTAAATCCATTGTTTGTAAATACATGTAACCAAAAGTCTTAGCATCAATCAATCATACAGATCTTGACAATAGCTATACGAAAAAAAAACATTCATGTCATTTCAGATTATAAAGTGCCTTCAAACAACATGCAGCATCTTCAGTCAAAAAAGAAAGGTCAACCCAACCATGTCCTATTAGTCCGGGTATGACAATAAAGTTTGTTAATGTATGTAACCAAAAGACTAAGCATCAAGGATAAGGGTCTTCGGCACGGGTCACGGGTCACTACTCATTTTCCACTTTGATCCTTTTTGCTGTGGTTGTCTTTTCTGCTCTTTTTCGTTTCCTCTGGCCGGGTTTCTTTCCTTTTGTAGGTGTTCCGGTGACATAGAAGCATGATGAGCTGCTCTGTACACAACCAGGGGGCCTGACAGCTTGTCTTAGATTGGCAATGTGTTTGGTTTTCTGCACTTCTGTCATGGCTACCCAAACGTTTCCTTGCAGCTGTTTGTGCGCGTTGTGTGGAGCCAGTTGAAACTCGCCACGGCCAATAGCGTGTGCTACTTCCACTTGTTGAGCCTTGGCCAGTGTTCTCAGCTTATTGATCAGGTCAGGGAGCTCTCTCGGTTTCCACTCA
>CM065724.1:19057732-19152732 GCA_033310375.1 Conus canariensis | reverse complement strand
TATATATATATATATATATATATATGTGTATATATATATATACAATAAACCAATAAATTTCATGGATAAATACCGAGCACCATTCCAGCAACTTACAGAGCAGCTTGGTGTTGCAATGACTGCAAGAATGGTGCTCGGTATTTATTGGTTTATTGTAATTTAGTCCCTTGCGGATTCATTCCAAGAACTGGCCCTCAGCACTTGTGTCTAAGAAGTTATCTTTTTATATTTACTACTTTTCACAAGAAAATGTAGCTTGTTTTGCTCTTTCATCATTTTCTTTTGCTTCTTTGGTGGCACCTTTGGTTGTTTTTTTGAAAACTCAACAAACATACTACAGTATTGCACACCAGCCTTTTTCGGGGATAGCATTCTTCTTAAAATCGAAAAGGCAGAGGAGTCAACTTACCACTTTCCGCGGTCACTGAGGAGAAACAATCAGGTTTCGAAATATCGGCATCTTATCAGAAATTATATGTTAGTGAATATTCTCCCCGTTGGAGACTATAAGCTTGCTGAAGGCTCATTTTGAAAAGCATTTATTTTATTTTTCCCCATTCACCCACTCAAGCACATACTGTTAGTTAGGCAGAATTATCTACCACTGCAGATATGAATTCTTATCTCCCCCTATTTCTTCAATCTAAGACATAAGAGCAAGCTTTGTTTATAATTGAATATATATGATAGAGTATATATATATCGTATAATAAATTTTTTATGTATCCATTGTATAATTAGCATAAATTACCTCCTCTAATCTTGTTATGCCCTTTGTATAGTCGAATGGTACTCCAACGCAAGTGGGACATATGTAGGCTTTCTCTATCTGCGTCCACTTCTGCCACAGGTCCTCGAGTATTTGCAGCACCCGCTTGTGATACCAAGTCACAAAGGTCTGCAATATGAAAGTCGAAGAAAAAAAAATTCAATACTGCACAAGATGATAGCAGCACATCATCAAATATTATTAATCATCATTAATTTCGTAGTACTTAACTTACCACACCTAGACTTGAGTAAGTGACACTGTCCTCACATTCAATGCTGCGACGATCGTCTTCGGTGTCCTCGCTGCTGATGCGCATGGCCACTTGACTGGCATGTGTTTCTGTTTTTTCGTGGCATTATGGAGCAGGAGTGTTGCAATTACAGAATGTAAAGATGTCATTAACTTACTACCTCTAGACCAGGATTCGTGAAGTGAGCTGTTTATCACTTATGGACCATGAACGACTCTGCAGTGAGCAGGCGCTCGAGTTTTCACACTGTGCTATGGCTATTGCCGACAGACTTTCTTTCACTTGTGCGGACAATTCCACACCAACAGACAGACAGGCAGAAAAACAAGCAGACAGGCAGACAGAGACAGAGATGGTGAAAGAGACAGAGAAAGGCTGCGAGAAACAGAGAGAGAGAGAGAGAGAAGGCGGAGGGGGGCGAGAGAGACAGAGAGAAACAGACAGACAGCGGACGGACAGAGAGAGAGAGAGAGAGAGAGAGAGAGAGAGAGAGAGAGAATAAATGAGCGGGTCTTTATTTCTCAGCAACAGAGAAAGAGAGGGGGATGTGATGGGGGAACGAGGGGAAGGCGTTTGGGAAGGCGAATAAAGACTTAAAAAGTGACATTCAGAAACTCTCTCTCTCTCTCTCTTCTCTCTCGGGGGGGGGGGGGGGGGGGGGGGGGGTGTTCCTGTGGTACACGTACTTGACAGGTCACGTTTGTTGAGCTCTGTGCTTTTTCTTCGTTTTTCCTTTGAAATTTTTGGTGTTGTGATCTTTTCAGTCAGCAGTGATATTTGTGAGGTGTCATGCCTTCTGGACCATGACATTCAGGCCTGTATGTGGAGCGTTTGCTCATGTGTTTGTCTCTTTTATGACAAAACGGGCAAAATTCAAATCGGCCATGAGGATTTCTGTGTTAACGTTGAGGTCACGCATGGACAGTGTCACCCTAGGTCTACTACTCTCTCTGTTTTGTTACGGACATTTACTCCAACGGTGTGGTGATGTGGAGCTGAACCCAGGACCTGGCCCTGCTAAGACCGACAGCAAGCGGCAAACTCGCCTGGAAAGCGCCGGAAGCACCCGCAGAGACAGTGGACATGGACCTAGTTCTGCTCCTGCAGCTTCTACGCTCCCGCCGGATCCTACTCTGAGAGATGTTGTGACCATGTTGACCAACTTAACCTGTAAGTCCGATTGTGTCAATGAAGATATAAAGGATGTGAAGCAGATGTGTGTGACCTTACAGGATGAACTGATTGGTCTGAAGCAGGAAATGTCTCACTTAAAACAGGAAAATGACAGATTAAAAGATGAAAACACCAAACTTACTGCCAGAGTGGAAGCGTTGGACAGAAAAGTGGACGATTTAGAAGGCCGGTCGAAAAGGAATAACATAATAATTCATGGTATTCCCCGTAGGAGCAACGAGACTTGGCAGGACTGTGAAGAGTTGGTAACAGAAATGCTAACTGATAAAATGGATTTTGCAGGTGAGGTTCCCTTCGACCGAGTGCATCGTGTAAACTCCAAGCCAGACTCGCCAATAGTTGCGCGTTGTACGTTCTTCAAAGATAAGGACAAAATTTTACGAGCAAAACAGAAACTGAAGGGCACAGAAATATTTGTTAGTGAAGACTTTTCTTTTCGGTAAGGGAAACAAGAAAGAAACTTATCCCACACTTTATGTCCGCTCGGGCACAAGGAAAGAAAGTGTCCATGGTATATGACCATCTTGTAATTGACAGTAAAAAGTTTAGTGTGGATGTCAGTGGCAATCTGGCGGAATTAAGATAGGATTCAGGCCGGCCCTGTCATTGGAAAATGCCCCTTTGGAAAATGCCCCGTTGTCAAAGTCAGAGGGAGGCGAAATTTAAGCTGCCACCGTACGAGATTCATATTCCGTCTCCACGTGCTGACACTTTAACTGGGGCAGTGAACGATTCTGGTTTGAAGCAGGTAGGCCTATGTGTTGGAAATCCCGTGCAGTTTGTCACTGACATCGGTGTGGACGGCAATGGGTCAGATGCTAATAACACAAACTATATAAATCCTTTGTTAGATCTCATTTGGAATATGCAAATGCAATATGGAGTCCTCAATTGAAAAGACAGTCTAAACAAATAGAAAGTGTTCAAAGACGTGCAACAAAGCTATTAAAAGAATGCAAAGATATGTCATATGCACAAAGATTGAAATATTTGAATTTATACTCTTTGAAAGGTAGAAGGACAAGGGGGGATCTTATCCAGACATATAAGATATTTAATGGTATTGATGACATAAGCATTGACTCATTGTTTATTCCTTCAAGAAACAACAACACAAGGAATACTGAAGGCAAGATTTTTATACAATACTGCCGCACTAACAAAAGGAAAAACATTTACTCACACCGAGTTGCCCCCTTGTGGAATGCACTTCGTACTAACATAAAATTTGCACAAAATACTAACTATTTCAAGAATTTTTTGGATGAAATACCCAAATTTAAAGAATTATTTGTGGATTATGACGACTGAGGCCCATTTGAAGCTAAATATGAGATAAAATGCGCACAACACATTATGATGTCAAAGAGGGGATGTATATAGGCCGTGAGGCCTAGGCAAATAGCCTGTCCCTATTACTACTACTACTACACGATCGGTTAATGTGTCAATTGTGGAAAAGTTGGATTTGACTTTTGACGGTCATGTTTCGTGCAATATGTCTCCCATGATTCATAGCGATGTTATGCCATCTACTGTAAACACTGGTGTGTGTGAAACCCAACAGAGTGTATTTGTGAGAACACGTGGGACTGGGCGGGGAGGCTGTCGTGATGATTGTGTACGAGCTGCTGAAATAGATAAAAGTGTTGACTGTACCAGTGCAGACGTAGCAAACAGTCGTGATGACCTTGTACCTTTGCATATTGTTGTTTGTGCCAATGACGGCGTGAATGATGGTAATGATTGTGCGATGGAAGATGGAATTTTCAGTCATGGTGGTGACAGTATTACTGAACACGAACATGACGCGAAAACAAATACACATATCCCTTTGACGTCTTCTGTAAATAAGTGTGTAAATAGTGTGTCCTTTCTTCACTGGAATATTTGTGGATTATTTCGTAAATTACACGACAGAGACTTTATCCACTTTATTTCTTCTTTTGATTTTGTATGTTTGGTTGAAACTTTTGCTGAATCATTTGAGTCAACTATTTTTCCAGACCATAGATTATTTGTAAAACCGGCTGTAAGGCTTACGAAACAGGGTCGATGGTCAGGGACTGATTTGGATGGTACGAAAAAGTCTTCTTCCGGATGTTCATCAAGTGGATTGTGACCATCAGTATTCAATGTTATTTATGCTTGATAGAGACTTTTTCGGTTTTAGTAAAAATGTCTTACTCGTATGTGTGTATGTCCCTCCGGAAAATTCACCTTTCTATTCCAAGTGTGGTTTTGATGATGGTATTGAATTGCTGGAGAATTGGTGTTGTCAATAACTTAATGTACTTTGATGATATTGAATTATTATTTTGTTGTGACATGAATGCAAGAACTTCAAACATGTCTGCGGAAATTGTATGCGAACGTGAATTATACATTAATTATGACAAGGAGGTTAATATTATATATGAAAGATGTTCTCAAGACAAGGTATCAAATTTGTATGGAAAGAAATTACTTAACATGTGCACTGTATTAGGACTGATAATTCTGAATGGTGTATGTAATGGCGACCTTGAAGGTCGTTTCACATACATTTCTGATGTAGGGAGCAGTGTGAATGACTATTTTTTTAGCATCTGTACACTTTTTGGAATTATTGTATGAAAGGATTACTCTTACTGTGATGGAAAGATACGATTCTGATCACTTGCCACTAGTGATGTGTATTAAAATGCAGACTGATCAGCCACATACCAGTATTGCTTCTAGTGTACAGTGTGGTCAGGGTAGGCAGCTCATTGTTCAGTATTGCTGGAATTCAGATTATGGTCAACAGTTTACGGATCTTATGAATTCACCACATGTTCTAGAAAAGTTGAAAGCTGTGGAAGATCTTATTGATGTGGACGTAAATGAGGCACTGTCTTTATTTAATGAAACTGTCAAAGAACAAGCTGAAAGTATGAGGAAAATTAAACCAGTAAACAAGAAATTTGAGCAGAATTGGTTTGATCAAGAATGTAGGGCAGCCAAAAGTAAATTACGTAAATTGTACAGAACTTTTTTGAAAACGCTGGATGAAAATGACAGAGTATCGTTCTGTATAGCAAGAAGAGAGTACAAAAATGTAAATAAAAGAAAAGAGAAAGAATACAATGATTCTCTATTGAATGATCTTATGTCCTCAGTCAAAAATCAACAGTTCTTCTGGAATACTATACACAAAATTTCAAAAAAGAAATCACAACCTGTAAATAACATTCCAATGGAAGATTGGTTCCTACATTTTAAAAATTTGTTAGAAAAAAGATGACCAAGTGTACACAGTGACCAATGTGGAGATTGATAATGAAGAAAATATATATGATAGACCAATATCCAGAGAAGACATAATACTAGCCATTAAAAAATTGAAAAATGGCAAAAGCACTGGACCTGATGGTATCATTGGAGAGTTTTTCAAGAATTCCGGTGAGACCGTTGTAAGCTTTTTATGTAAATTCTGTAACTTTCTCTTTGACACTGGGGTTTATCCAGAGGACTGGAAAGAATCCATAACATTGCCCTTGTTTAAAAAAGGGGAGGTAAATGATGTAAACAATTATAGGGGTATATCTTTGTGCAATATATGTAGTAAACTTTATAGTTCCGTTATTAATAACCGATTACATGAATGGATATCTCAGAATAATATGACAGGAGAACATCAACCAGGATTCAAGAAAGGCTACTCTACAATTGACCATATGTTTAGTCTTTTAGCCGCAGTTCAGAAACAATTTGTGAATAATCGAAAGTTGTATGTTGCTTTCGTAGATTTTGAAAAAAGCCTTTGATTCAGTTTCACGGATATTGTTATGGCCTATTTTATTGAAGAATGGAATTAAAGGTAAACTGTACCGTTGTGTAAGGAGTATGTATAGTGAAGTGAAAGCTAGGGTCAGATCTGGAGCAAAATTATCAGATTATGTCATGTGTACCAGAGGAGTTAAGCAAGGGGACGTCTGCAGTCCAGTTTTGTTTTCCTTGTTCATAAATGAACTGGCCATGGAAATTATTCAAAATGGAAGGCATGGTGTAACTTTTGACCTTTTGGAGATCTTTGTCTTGCTTTTTGCTGACGACATTATTTTAATGTCTACAACTGTTTTTGGTCTTCAAAGACAATTTAATAGTTTGTATTCTGCTGCGTTTAGATTAGAATTAAAAGTAAATATGAATAAGACTAATATCATTGTGTTCCGTAAAGGTGGATATTTGGCTCGAAATGAGAGATGGGTCTATGGTAGTCAATATATTCTTGTTGCCAATGCATATAAGTATCTTGGTTTTTATTTCACAACCAGATTTAGTTTCACTTTTGGATGCCAAGACCTTGCAAATAGAGCAAAGAGAGCAGTCGCTGTTATACTTAACACGTTATATAGATTGAATTGTAATGCATTTTCAGTTTTCTCAAAGCTATTTGATTCTCAGGTGCAGCCAATATTACAATATGGGGCATAGGGCGGAAATTTGGGCTCTTGAGAAAAGTGTTGAAATAGAAAATGTCCATTTGTATGCAATGAAAAGATTTTTAAATGTAGACAGTCGAACACCGAATGATCAAGTTTATGGTGAGCTTGGACGATATCCAGTCTATGTTAACTCGTTTTTTAAATGTATTATATACTGGCTGAAAATAACTAGAATGGAAGAAATCAAAATACCTCTTAAAGCTTACAAATTGTTGAGAAATCTGGATTGTAATGGCAAGAAGACATGGGTTACTAATGTTCGCCAGTGTTTAACTTCTTATGGCTTTGCTTGTGTTTGGGACAACCAAGGAGTTGAAAATATACCAGGATTTTTGAAATGTTTTAAACAAAGAGTAATTGACTGCAGATGGCAGGACTGGCATGATCACATCTATTGTAGTGACAGATTTGCGCAATACAGACTCTTTAAAACAACGCATATGATAGAACCGTACATTAAAATGGATATGAATAGATATGTTAAGAGTGCACTGAGTAAGTTTCGATTTGGCGTTTCTGACATTGCGTGTCATCGTTTTAGGTACAGTACCATCAGTGAAAATGAAATGATATGCCGCTTATGTAATCTGGCCAGGGAAGATGAAGTCCATTTCCTTTTTTGCTGTCCTGCTTTTCATGACCTTAGAGTGAAATTTATAAAGCCAAAGTATTTTTCTGAACCCTGTAGCTTTAGACTGAACTTACTCCTCGCATCAAGAAATGAAAATATTCTCTTGAATCTTGCTCGGTACATTTATGAAGCGCAAAAAAGGCTGCGTACTGTTTATTCTTTGCATTGTGCATATATGTTTGCTTTTTCCTTGCATTTTCCTTCATAATGGTATTGATATCATGTGTATTGCAGGTATCACCCCTTCAGTATGGGGCTCTGGCCTTTATCTGAATAAATTTCGCATTTCTCTTCTCTCCTCTCTCTCTCCTTTTCCTCCTGTCTCTCCTCCTCCTCGTTCTCCTCATTCCTCCATCTGCCCCACTATCTCTCATAAGGTCTAATAACCCATCCATCAGTGTTAAAAAAATGCCTAGTTTCACACTGTGCTATGGCTATTGCCGACCGTCGCCGACCGTTGCCGACCGTCGCCGAACCGTCACTTTCAACCGACCGGCTGCCAATGTTGGATGCCGAGGCTGCTGTGATCAGCCAGAAATTCTACAGGTTAGTACACAATAGAATAGTTCGTAAAATTGTGGCCAAAATACATGCGATGTGTGTGTTTGTGTCTGTCTGTGACTGTCACTTTGTGTGCGTCATAGAATAGTTCGTAAAATTGTGGCCAAAATATATGTGATGTGTGTGTTTGTGTCTGTCTGTGACTGTCACTTTGTGTGCGTCACAGTCTGTGTATGTGTGTGTGTGATCTGTCTGACGTCTGTTCATTATCGGACAAGCAGATAAATGTAGCTCCCAAGTTCGTCTGCTACGATAGGTTTGGCTTTAGGTCTCTTTGATTGTGTGTGTGTGTGTGGTTCTTCGTGCTTGTGTGTCACTGTTACTTAGGGTCAGTGTGTGTGTGTGCTTGTGAGTGTGACATAATCATGTTTATGGCCTTTTAATAGTTTTATAAAACTTGTTTTAGTTAAGTACTTCTTCAGTCTTTGTGTGTGTCTGTGTCAGTGTGTTTGTGTCTGTGTCACTATGTGTGTGTGAGAGAGAGAGTATGGGATGTTATTTCGGGTTTAACGTCCGCACCACCATCAGCCTCGGTCCAGGGGCCATTCCATACAAACAACAAATCAAATTATTTTAATGGGTCCATTAGGGGACAGTTGCCAAAAAGACCCTTTTTAATTCTTCATTTGTTTGAGTATGGTGTGTGTGTGTGTGTTTGACCTTTCATCAAATTAAGTGTTAGGTTGTTTTTTCAGGATGAACCCAGGTTTTCCTAACGTCATCGGGTGCATTGACAGAACCCACGTGAAGATTCCAAGCTCCAACGGAGGGGGAACAGGAATACGTCAACCACAAAACCTTTCATTCAATCATGTGCAGGTAAGATTGTTTTTTGTTCTTGAAATGTAACGCGCAACTGAACTGAACAAACTAAGAATCACAAATCCCTTTTTAATGACTCCACAAGCCTTTTATGTATTGTTTTTTGTTTGTTTGTTGTTGTTTTTTTTCTTTTTCTTTTTTTTTTTTTTTTTTGGGGGGGGGGGGGGGGGCTTGTGTTGTGTTGTTTAAAACAAATATAGATCTAGTAGCATTTTTGCTAATTTTCATTTCAAAAAGGGTGGTGATACATGGCGTTTAAGACAATTTTAAGTTCTGCTTTGTAAGGTTTCAAAACAAAGTGACAGTGGGCGAAAAATGAAGCAAAATTTAGGTGTTTAACTATGGCTGTGGTGTGCATGTGTCTCTCTCTCCAGAGGTAGCTAGGCACTGCACACTCTGGCTGCTCAACAACCCCGTCCTGGGTGTGGTACTCAAGGGGTGCCAAGGAATCGAAGGATGCTTGATAGTGATAACCCTGTGTTGATCGGTTGAGAACTGTGGCTGTGCATGAGGTACACATACACACACAGTGAACACACACACACACACACACACACACACACTGTGTGATTTTCAAAGACCCCTTATTGTGACCATTTCTGGCAGTGGTATAAATGTTGCAGGTGATCTGTGATGCTGACCTGTTGTTCATCAACGTCATTGTTCGCTGGCCAGGGTCAGTGCATGATGCACTGATTCTTCACAGGTGTGCCATTTTCCGGGATTTTGAGTCCCCCAGGTTTGTGTTATTTTGAGTGCTTCTGTGTTCCCATCTTTGGAGTAGTCATTCCAAAGATACCGCAAGAAATCTTTGTAATGTTGTCATAGGCACAAACTAATCATGACAAAATGCTAACAGATCTGCATTTTGTGGAAGAAAAAAATCATAGGCCCATATGTGGGGGGTTTTTGACGCTAAGTATGTTTCCACAGTGGGGTATTCCAAAGAGCATGTGTAAGTCTATGGATAATGACAAAGTTTTCTAATGCATGATGGAAGAAGATGAGGATGACTAAGATGATGCTATGGAGTTCTATTTAGCTTTGAGGCTGCATGGAGTGTCGTTCTCTTCACTGTCTGTTATAATGTATCAGTCTTTTCATGGGGCCCATAGCTCTCTGAGTAGTTGTTGACCTTATTACGGAAAATTACATTGTGGGCCTATTGGATTCAAACCCATGCATGCTGATTGGTCAGCCTGCAATTATAACCATTGTGATTCAGTTGCCAGTATGAAGATGTGGTCTGTGGTGTTGCTGTAGTTGGGGCAGCTGATCATCGGTCGAGAGTCTGTTCTTCTTACCAGTCTTTTGTACTGACTTTTAACGATTTCAGCAGTTTCAAATGGAGGGCGGTTCATATCGGGACTTTCGCTTTTGTTCATGCCTAATGTTTTCTAGTTTGTTTCTTCACTCTGTAACGTTGAAAAACAGTGCTGAAGAGATCGACACCTGCCTTAACCCCAAAAAACCCTAATCCTAATCCATGGTGAGGATAAGAGCAAGAATGGAAAGGGGCACTGATGTCACGCATGCACATTGCCATCACAAGTCCCAAACAGAAACCACCACCTGAGACCATGATGCTAGCCCTAGCAATGGGACTGAAAATCTGCATGACTCACTTTCAACATATCAAAGTTTGAAAGGCACAGAAAGAAGATTATAGGTGCACAGCCAGCAACACACAACACCAGGATCAAACTCATAATCAGTTCAGTTTAGTAGTGTATTTGAAGCCTTTTCATCAAACATGATATTGGACTGAAGTGAAAGAAAAATATCAAACAAAGAAACAAACAGAAAACTCCCCTAAATAAAGAGTTACAATAAAAATAATGCCATTCTTAACAAAACAATAATGTAACTACCTTTCTCAGGAAAAATACCATAGCTTGCCTATAAGTATGTGATTGACTAAGAACAGCACCTATTATAAAAAAAATTGAAAATATAGGATTGTACAGAATATTTTCAACACTGCTGTCAAGGGCGTTCAACCTCTCACAAAAGCCATTAAATGCTTAGAGGCAAAGGGACGTTGTACGTAGTATACATCTGGTGCCAAGTGTTTGTTTGCTAATCAATTAGGTAGGGATGTGTGTAAATGCTGATGTGTGGAAGAACGTAGCGAATGGGGAATTCAGGGTACTTGTGAACTAGGGGTTTGAGAAGCAGCATGGACAAAGGCATGGCCTGAAGGGGAATCCTTTGTTTCCATCCCTATATAAACTGAGGGAGAACAACGTGAAAAAAAGAACACCAGGAGAGAGAGAGAGAAGGCAGAGGAGAGAGAGAGAGAGAGAGGAGAGGAGTGAGCAGGACAGAGAAAGGGTCGAGAGAAACGTGGTCTGGGAGATAGAAGAGACAGCAAAGTCTTAGGGTTAAAGACAAGCTGGAAGAGAAGAAAACTAAGTTTGAAGCCCAGAGGTGGGTGAAGACAGACAAACTGAATTTGAACCCAGAGGTAGGTGAAAGAGACGAAGAAGAAGAGTTCTACGTCAAGATCCCAGAGACGACCACGAAGACCCAGTCCTGAAACCTGGAGCCAGTCAACCAAGGGCATCACCATCAAGCAGTGCTGAAGAAGACGTGAAGAGACTTTTTCAAGAACTGTGGTGTGGTGTGAAAGCGTGGTTGTGTGTGTGAAAACCTGGCCAGGTAAGAAGTCATTTTCATTATAACCCGGGATTAGGAAGTATTGATCTTTTATGTGTTGATTTGTTCATTTTGTGTAATTAGATTTTTCATGTTTGATTGTAGTAGCATAGAAATATTGTATTTCTTGTGCTCAGTTGTGTTAGGAAAGAAACGAATGCGTGACATCCCATTCCCAGAGAGAGGTGAATGTTTGATGGGCGCATGAGTGTGCATATGCGTGTATGAGTGCAAAGATAACCTTGGTGTGTTAAGCCTGACCAATAATACATCAACTTAGTACACTTAAGCAATACCATCACGATTTCCCCCGTCCTGGACAACTGCCATAATTCATTGCATATGCCCTCAGCATGGTACAATGGATGTAGTAATGGGCATCCAAGAAGAATATGCGGAACAAAAAAAGAATTGTTACATGCACGTAAGACATTTGAAAAATTCATGTTACAAGAATTTAGTCCTAATTTCACTATACTGCGAGCTAGATTTCTGGAACCCGAGAAGCCACATTTTGATAACATGCATAAAAAAATTGCATGAACAAATTAATCTTTCTCTTTTTTTTTTTCTTTTTTTGAGCTGCCACAGTTTAGTGGTTAGCATTTGGGAGTTACAAGCAAGAAGTCTTGGGTTTGAAATTCTTGGCACTGTAAGGGTGTCCATAGGATAGGTACTGTAGTCAAATTTTCATAAATCCTACCAGGTGCAAATGGGTGCTTGACTCAAAAATTATTATTGGGGGAGGTTAAAATGTTAAAAGGAGAGAACTGGGCCCCACCTCACTATACCAAGCCTTAGACACACAAGAAAAAGTCACTGACTTTAACAGCCTTGATAAAAAGCAAAACGGGCTTTTTTGTATCTTTGACTACTTGTTCACACATATTGCCATACATGTAAATGTGCAAATTTCATTGAAACATGTACCTGTTCTGTTTGGTTTTCCAGATATCACTGCCTGCCTGATCCTGCACAGCTTCACAAGACACAACAACATCGACCTGCCACCGGACGACATTGACCTGCCACCAGACGCTCAAGAAGACAGAGGTCCAGAAGTGAATGCTCAAGCTGAAAGGCTGAACAGGCCAACCCACAGGCGCACAACACCAATGAAAGAAGGTGACAGGCTGCCGGTCAGTTAGTTCGACAGAGGTTCATCGAGCGCTATTTTACGGCTGCATAGTTTCAGATGTTCCATATGATACCAATTCATGCACTGCTTGTTGGCAAAACTATCCCCATGAAAACTACATAGAATTTTACCAAAGCATGTGTGGTCTGACCTGTTGTACAGTGCCTCCGTGTGAATAAGTAACAGAATGTTGAAATAGTCATGCCTGTGATAAATGGTTTCACATTTTGACCGACACTGGCAACAAGTGTGTAAACACAATGGTTACATGACTCCATATTTTTAGCATAACAACTAACTTCCAAAGGGAAGAACATTTTTCAACAGCCATAAACATTGGAACACTCGACGAAACAATTATTCTTCAGGTAGATGAGGGAACAAGAAATTAGGTGCAATCCATAGTTACTGAAAAAAAACTACTAAGAATTCTGTCAAACCACGTCAAGAATTACTCACATAAAACTTTCTGTGAAGCATTACTTGAGAACTAATCGTGTCTCAACTCTCTCTAAAAATAATGGGAGGAGGAGCAATCTTACAGTTGTGCAAATCATGAAATCGAGCATTACTCTAAACCAAGCTCTCATTTTAGTTTTGGTATTTCTAATTTTTCTCTCTCATTTCGGAGATTGTTCAGAGCAGTTGCACTCTTATAAAACTCTCTCCTAATTTGTCAGTTTCCACCTGGCTGTCACTCAGCTGTTCTAAGCCAGCATCATATTTCATTAGCTTCTCTGATGCCGCCGATCTCCTCTTCACACCACGGGTAGTCGGTGTCATGGCTATGCCTGAAATAAGAAGACAAGTTTTTAAATGTACACCAATATTTTGCTTTTCTAGTAATTTTTGTGCGAACATGAACAGTACAGATACAGCAAAGCTGTCGTGTTTATATCTGAGATCAGATTGTCAGCATTTATGTGGGATGGCTGGAATGAAGAGCAGCCACTTCGACAATTTCTGAAAGTTTGATGGGAGGGGTGCTTTCAGATAGTGATAGCTGGGATGAGAAGCGTTTGGAGTGTATTACCAGTGAATTCAATGATTCTCTATCAACATGATTATTGATTCATAGTACTGGCGTGTGTGAGTTTAGATACCTTGTACTTGACCTATTCTTTTGTGTTTGTGCATTTTTAATTTTATATGTGCTGTGTTGATAAATAAACATGTATCCACTGTTCTAAAACAGTAGTTTGTGCCTCTTCTTTTCATTGAACACTGTACAAAATGCATTTACATTCTGACTTTGCCTCAGTGGATGAGATTCAAGAGTTAACTGCATGAAAGGCAGAACTGAGAATGAGGAATGACATCAAGAGTGTGCCACTGCAGATTTTCCTTCAGACAAAAGTCTTTTTATCTTCTACATACACAGGCTATCAAAAAACAGTGTTATCTCCAGTGATCATTCCCAGCAGGGTGGATATGTGTCAGAGTTGTTTTTGGTTTCTTTTTATGTCTTCTTTTTATGTCTTTTTCCCCTATTGCTGCTACAAAAGCCATGCTCCAATATGTAGCACCAAAGATCATGTGACATATTTCAAAATGCAGTAATGGATGATGATGATGATGATGATGATAGTGATTTAGGTGATATGGAGTTCAATTTCAGTATGGGACTCTGTGACAGGGCTATTTTTTTTTTTTTTAAAAACATCAAAGACGGATTATATTCTGCCATCAAGCAGGCCTAAGATAAACAGGCACTTGCAGTGTTGTTCATGAAACTGAAGACCATGGTAGGCAGAAAATAGAGAAAACAGCCAATGAGACAACAGAGAATGTGATAGTGAAGTGGAACCTCCTGAAAACATACTGGACATTCCCTTAACCCGTTCACTGCTTGAAAATGTTACAAACAAAGGCTTTCCCAGTGCCAGGGAAATCTAATGATTTGGGGGTAATAATTAACAAAAAATTCTAGCTCAGAAACTACAAGAGATATAACAATGAAATATATATGATTTTTGAAGGAAATTGAATGAAGATTTTGAATCTGGGCTTCTTTTGTTTTAATGTTGATAATAAAAAATTATTTAGGCATTTAGATTTGGATAGATTTTTTTGCACGATCAAAAACATGTATTTACCACTACAGCTTCACATCCAAAAAAGAACACAAAGCAAAAAAGTTGAAAGCAAAAAGGTTGAAAATAAAGTTTGTATTGTCACACTACACATGTAAATGAAAGTAAAACAGTTTAGAAGTCTATCAAGACGCTCACACTCTATGCAGACAGGTCAGTCCACGACCAAGCCCCCCTCCCCCCACCACGCCCCCTTGCTGGACTTCAACCCTCTCTTTCACTCCTCCTCTTCTCCTACTTTTCCCTCTGCCCCGTGTCACGCCGCGAGCAGGTCATGCTTCCCTCTCGCGCTGACTATCACATCACTGGTCACTGGCACGCAGTGCAGAGTACACACTAGGCGAGCTCGTTCGACGCTGGCAAACCAGTCAGCTGAACACACACTGAGGTCACACAGCCCGACACAATAACTGACGAATACGGTCGGCAATTCCATTACAATCATCATCTCACCTTCATGCTTGAGTAAGTCGTTGAATAAAAGATTATTGTCTTTGTCAAAAATGATTAGCAGAGCCTGCTCAGCTGTGTAAATATGTTGATTTGGTCGCTACGCTTGTCGAAGGTTGCGCCGCCATCTTTGCAAGCAAGACAAAGTGCTGGCTGGTCATCCAGTCAGTGATGAGAATAAATGGGCTTTCCCCTCACATGTGGTCATTTGCATATCATTTTAATACTACAGACATATAAAGCTTACTACGCACACTCTATTTAAGTCCGTTAATAGAAATAGTAACGAATGAAAATTCAAGAAAAATGCATGACGTCAGTGGACGGCCCATAGGCACTGGGAAAGCATTCTACTTCGGTGTCAGCTGACGGCTTATAGGCACTCTTCGGGTTAAGTCAATTAGCAGTTCCAACTGCATTACAAAGTCTTTCAAAGAAATGGGTTATTTTCTGGTAAAGGTTTTTATGCCTGCATGTTATGTTCTACAACTATGAAGGTATTTTCTTACCTGCCTTCCTTGCACCTGAAGCTATTGTGGACTCAGAGCTGGCCACCTCCAAATCCAAGATCGTTTCATCTGTTAAAAGAAAAACCATTATAAATAATGTCACATAGGTGACAGATCCCACAGACATTTTATCACATTAATAGGTTGAGTTTTTGCAGAAAAAAAGGCCATAAATGTGGACAATGTGAATTAAAAGTGTATGTGAACTGTCAGAAGTGTTCTTTATTCTCTAACTTTGTTTCTCCCATTACATTTTTTCAATTGTTGTTTGGACTCACTTGAAGTTTGCCTTTATAAAGTTGCATGTAAAAAGTTACACAGCTTTTACATTGTGCACACTATTTCCATGTCCAAATATCTAGCTTTATACAGAAATATTTATTGATGCCATGTTTTGGTTTCAAGATTTAACCATTCTTGTCTCTTGGTCCAAAATTTCTTGGTCAATTTTTGAAAAAAAAACCTTATTATATTTACAGATATTTCCCAAAAATTATGTGTAAAAAAAGATAGAGGTCTGTCTGCTGAGCAACATAAAACCTCAGACCATACCTTTCATACAGTCTCAAAATGTAAAAGGGATCTCCTTAGCAACATTGATTGAATGCAAGGGAAAAGTAGTCTCATGGCTAGTGCTCTCTCTCTCTCTCTCTCTCTCTCTCTCCTCTCTCTCTCTCTCTCTCCAAAATTTCTAGGCTTTAGGCATCATAACACAACTGAGCCAATGAAGTCAGTGTGCACATACCTTCCTGGGAGAGGTTGGCATTAGCCGAGGCTGGTCGGGAGGGGCTGCTACTTGCCAAGAGCACCTCACATGGATCAGATCCTGTCAAATTGATAATGAACATTTGTTTCAGATTTGTTATTGAACATTTTTCTAAAGACTGCTAAATCAAGAAGTGCGTTAAAAGAAATGTAAAACAATTACTCATGAATGAGGCATTTTCTAAATACCACATCTATCCAGAAAAAATGATTGTATTTGCCAGAAGAAAACATTACCTTCACAGTCAATTCATAATTGTAACAATACAAACTATCTTTTATTTAGTTATTACATGTACATAACTAAAAGAAAATATGATGTACTACAGTATCTTTTATTACTATTATCAATGTCTATGGTATTACTATACAAACATTACATTCTTGTAGCACTAGTAAGAGTAGGGACCCTCCGGGGGTTGCAACCTTGCCGTGGTCGGAGGGCTTGCGTGGTCCAGTGATCTTTTAGGCTTTGCTGACGGGGGCATCAATACTCGACTAGATGGTTAGTTGTTGTCAATGCTTCTAGGCCTGTATAGCCAAGCTGCTGACTGGCCAAGCATTACGTGGTAGGAATTGATGCCCCTGGTAGGGTCTCCCACGTCAGAAAGGTTAGCAGTGAGGGCCCAGACAAATAGTAACCCACCTTTTTCCTATTCTGTCTTCTGCCTTTCTTAACGGTTCTTTTCTTTCTTCGTCTCCCTTTCAAGCCTTCTTTTGCACACTCTTTTTCTCTCTGTGGTCTTCTTAAGATCCGCCGCGTTTGCCGTGCGTGCGACCTGTGACGGAGGGGGATGAGATCCTGGTGATTGAGAGGGCCAACGCCCTCAACACATCACTTTGGCTCGGACCTCTCCTAGACAGGAGGTACACTCTGGCCCGGGTGTATCAATCGGCTTCCCCTTCGTGGGGCTGGGTCAAGACAGGCAGTTCTCCGACTGGCCAAGGTAACCCCTGCAGTGCTCAGCTCTCTGTTCCCGGGAGTTGGGCATGATCAGGGGGGATAGGGTCAGTAGGCTTCTGTTTGTCGTATATCTCTCCTGAAACCTGGAAGGGGTCAAGACAATGAGTTCTTGGCCCTGGCCCCTTAGTTGGACTCCATGGTGGGTGGGTAAGGGAGAGATGAAATTTCTAAACATAAATCATGGCTTTATCCAAAATCACACCCCCCATAAAGAAGAGGAAGGCAGTGGACCCCGTTTCTAGTCATAACGATTCCGACAGTGACTCGGATATGGAGACGAGACAGATGACAGGTTTTTGGGCTTCCTGGCTTGTGGTTGAAGGGACAGAGCAGGAAAAGCCTATTTCTGCTCTGAGTCCTTTTGCTATTCAGAAGGGCTTTCAGGGTCTAGCAGGTGACCCTCAGTCAGTGAAAAGGCTACGGAATGGCACTTTGCCTCGTCCAGTGCAGATCAAAGAGGCAATCGGAGCAGCTGCTGAGGGCAGCAAAACTCGTGGACAGAGAGATCCGGGTGACCCCCCATAAGCAGTTAAATTCGACCAAAGGGGTTATTCGGTGCCCGGATTTGAAAGGTGTCTCGGAAGCGGAGATCAAGACAGAACTTGCGTCCCAAGGTGTGACAGAGGTGCATAGGGTGACAGTCAAAAAAGGTGCAGAAAGAGTGCCCACCAACACCCTCTTTCTGACATTCTGCAACCCTGTGCTGCCTCCTGTCATTAAAGTAGGGTACTTAAATGTACGTGTCCAACTGTATGTCCCATCCCCGTTGAGGTGTTTCAAATGCCAGAAGTTTGGACATGTCAGAGACCGCTGTTCTGGGCAGGAGGTGTGTGGTGTTTGTTGCAAGGCAACCCATGATGGGCCGTGTAAAGACCCGGCTCATTGTGCGAACTGCGGTGGCGACCACCCCTCCTCTTCACGCAACTGCCCTGTTTGGGTTCAGGAGTCCACCATCCAAAGAGTGAAGACCGAAAAGAAAATTTCGTTTTTTGAGGCCCGCAAACAGGTTGTTGGCAGTCAGACGTCAAAAAGTGTCTTCTTATGCTTCCGTTATAAAGGAAGTTTCCACCCGTTCAGTCTGCTGCCAGACTGACAATTTTACTTTCACCAAGACATTGCAGGAAAGACCGTTAAGCTCTGGTGGAAGCAAGTCCACCGCCTCCCAACCCAAAGTAGGTGCCCCTGGTGGAGGCAAAAAATCCGCCACCCCTCAGACTGCCCAGCAGTCTACTCCATCTGCTGCTGGGCAGATGAAAAAGCCAACCCTCCCGCCTCGAACTTCCTCGAGCAGTGCCCGTGCGGGCAAGGGAGTTCAACCAAGTGTGGAGATGGTGGAGATGAGGAAGAAACCTCCACCATCTCCAAAATCCAGACCTTCTTCACCTGTGGGCAAGTCTGCCAGCAGGTCTGAAGACCCAAACAGTCCAGTGAAACTAAGCAATAAATTTGCTCCACTGAACGCAGACGATGACGAGGAGATGACCTGACTTCTCTCCTGTTCATCCTCTGCACCATGGATAGTAGTAAACTAATCCATTGGAATATCCGTGGCCTAAATTCAAATTTTGAGGAGCTGCAACTTCTGTGTCAAACTGTAAAACCTTCCGTCGTAGCTCTTCAGGAAACTAAAATTCAAAGCCAGAAGACCTTCACTCTTTCTGGCTTTAATATTCTTTCTAAACCTGCACATCCATCCACATTGGGACTGTCAGGCGGTGTTGCCCTTCTTTTACACAAAACTTTGCTGTTTAGTCCTGTCGCTCTGACTACCTCCCTTCAGGCTGTAGCTGCGAGAGTCACTCTCCACAAGACTGTTACAATCTGCTCACTGTATCTGCCACCTTCTGTCCCGGTTTGTCGTCAGGACCTTGTCAGTCTGATCGGAGAACTTCCTCGACCTTTTTTGCTGTTGGGTGACTTTAATGGTCACAATCCTCTTTGGGGTAGTGTCAGTTCGTCATCCAGAGGTCTGCTTCTTGAGGATGTCCTTTCAGACTTTGATTTGTGTTGTCTGAACGATGGAGCTCCAACTTACCTCCACTCTTCCACAGGTTCACTTTCGTGTTTAGATTTGTCGATTTGTGACCCCTCGCTGGTCCTGGACTATGAGTGGTCTGTCCATGACGATCTGCACGGAAGTGACCATTTCCCTGTTCTTTTAAAACCCTTATTAACTGAAAACATCTCTGTCTCACAACATCTTAATTATAAGAAGGCCAACTGGAATCTTTTTGCCACCAATATTTTGAAAGAATTCCAGGACACTGATTTTCTTCAGAGTCCAGACCCAGCTGAATCTCTGACTAACACTGTGATAAAGTGTGCTAAAACCTGTATTCCAATGTCTTCCAACAAACTCCAAATGCCCAAAACACCCTGGTTTAATTCTGACTGCCAACAAATTTCAAAAGTTCGCAAACGGGCTCAGCATCGGGTATACCAACGACCTTCAGGTCCCAACGCTCGAGCCCATCAGAAACTCCGCGCCAAATCGAGACACACTTTCAAAATCAGTAAACGTCAGTCTTGGAGAAACTTCTGCTCCGGGCTGACGTCAAAAACTTCAAAGAAAAAAGTCTGGAACATCATCAGAAAAATCAAAGGGAAAAACACCAACCCCTCCATTCATCACTTGAAACTTGCCGATGCTCTGGTCACTGACAAACAAGCTGTTGCCAATCTGTTGGCTTCCACCATCCAACAGAACTCCTCATCTTCAAATAAATCTGCAGCCTTTTTAAAAAAACAAACAACTCAGAGAGAACTCTTTATACAATTTCACATCAGACAACTCTGAAGCCTACAATCTCCCTTTTTCAATCAATGAACTGAAAACAGCTTTACAAACCTGCACTGACTCTGCCCCTGGTCTGGATGATATTCATTATCAGGTTTTGAAACATTTTCCAGAAAGCTGTCTCCAGACCCTTCTTAAAGTATACAACCATATCTGGACCACAGGGTGCTTTCCGCCCTCCTGGCGGAAAGCCCTGATCATTCCAATTCCAAAGCCTGGAAAGGATCTTACCAACCCTTCCAACTATCGTCCAATAGCTCTGACTAGCTGCCTCTGTAAGTTGATGGAGAAGATGGTCAACTCCCGTCTGATGTGGAAGTTGGAAACCGATGGCCTTTTGGCCAGTGAACAGTGCGGTTTCCGGAAATACCACTCGACAGTCGACCATCTAATCCGTCTGGAAACCACCATCCTGCAATGCCTTTGTCAATAAACAGCATGTGGTCGCTATCTTTTTCGACCTCGAAAAAGCGTATGACACCACATGGAAATCAGGAATTCTTCTGGACCTGCACAGACTTGGTTTCCGTGGTCACCTGCCTCTGTTTATACAGAACTTTTTGGCTGATCGACAGTTCCAGGTGCGTGTTGGCACCGCACTCTCTGACATCCATGGGCAGGAGTTGGGTGTACCTCAGGGGAGCATCCTTTCTCCTGCCCTTTTCAGCATTAAAATTAACGACATTGTAAAATCGGTAAGCCAGGGCTCTGAGTCCTCTCTGTTTGTTGACGATTTTGCACTGTACGCAGTTGGAGCTTCTTACGCCAGCGTACAGCGTCGACTCCAACTTTGTGTCAACAAGATCCAGCAGTGGGCCGAGGAAAACGGGTTTACCTTCTCACGTACCAAAACTCAGTCAATCCATTTTCACAATTTTCGTCAGTTTTTTGTTGATCCTGAAATTCGTCTGGACAAGTCCACCATTCCAGCTGTAAAAGAAGCCAAATTCCTAGGAGTTATTTTTGATCAAAAACTCAACTTTCTCAGCCACATTAAAAATCTCAAAACCTCTTGCCAGAAAGCTCTGAATATTCTGCGGGTCGTAGCGCACACTGACTGGGGCGCTGATAGAAAACTTTGCTGCATCTCTACAGAGCCCTGGTCCGCTCCAAACTGGACTATGGTTGTGCTGTGTACGGCTCTGCAAGACCCTCTTATCTGAAACTCTTGGACCCTATCCACCATCAAGGGCTTCGTCTCTGTCTTGGAGCATTCCGCACCACCCCTGTGTACAGCCTGTACGCAGAGGCAGGTGAACCCTCACTGTCCAACCGCAGGCTGAAAATGTCTCTAAATTACTATATCAGACTGTTCTCAGAACCGCAGAATCCTGCCTATGACTGTGTCTTTGACCCCCAGTTTCAAAACAAATTCGAAAACAACCCTAACTGTATTCCGCCGTTTGGTGTTCGTATGCAGCCTCACGCGCGGAATGCAGGTCTAGACCTAGGAGTTGTGTCTGATTTTTCCAAGTTTCCGGATCAGCCTCCGTGGACCTTTTTCACACCAGAGATTCGTTTTGATCTCGCAGCTTTTCGTAAAGAGTCCACCAGCTCTCAGGCATACAAGGCATTATATGCTGACCTCTGTTCAAAATTTCCATCCTGTCAGAAAATTTTCACTGACGGTTCCAAGTCTGAGGATGGAGTGGCCTGTGCAGCCTATTGCCCTGGTGCTCCTTCTCAGATACTGTTAAAACATATACCTCCAGATGCCTCTGTCTATTCTGCTGAACTTACTGCTCTGGTTCTGGCATTGAAAATAATTTCACAATCTACGAAGAGGGACTTTCTGGTTCTGTCGGATTCGCTGTCAGCTTTGGAGGCCATAGCTGGCCGCAACCTTCAGCATCCAGAACTTTTACATTTCTTTGAACTTTTTAGCAAGTTGAAAGTGGATGGTTACAACATTATTCTGGCTTGGGTTCCTGGTCATGTTGGCATCGGAGGTAACGTAATGGTTGATCGTTTAGCCAAGAATGCTACAAGAGAGAAATTGTCCAACATATATATCCCCTGCTCAGATCTGAAACCCAAAATTAATGATTATGTGAAAGACCTCTGGCAGGAGGATTGGAAAACCCAGACGGATAACAAACTCTTTCGGATCCGTCCAAACCTTAAGGAGTTCCTCCCATCTACGTCTGGTGGTCGTAAAGAGGAAACGGTTCTGTGCCGGCTGCACACCGGCCATTCGTATTTTACTCATTCCTACCTTTTAAAGAGTTAAGAAGCTCCGTGGTGCATTCCATGTCATGTGCCACTCACAATGAAACATATTCTTTTAGAGTGTTGGGACTTGCACGATGTGAGACACAAACATTTTACAGCGGAGTCCATGAAGATCCTGTTCAGGGATGTCACGCCTGACGTGATCCTTGACTTTTTGAGAGAGATTAACATTTTTCATCTGATTTAAGATTTTACGGAAGAAAGATTTTTAATGAAGTTTCTGGTGCGTTTCTAGAAGATGTTATTTAAAGAGATGTGTGAAAGTTTTTTTTTTTTTTTTTTTTAATGACTTGTGAGTTGATTTTAACGCGGTGACAGCCCTGATGTGGCCCCTTGCGGTCGGCTGGGCTATAAGCAACATTATCTTATCTCCTAAGAGTAGGGACCCCTGCTTGGCTGATCATATAGAGCTTCCTAAGAAGAATTTACATTCGACCAACACCAGCGAACCAGTTTGGTTGGTAGTAGTGGAATTAATATGGTCACACAGTCCAGTCCAATCAGTCCAAGTGACCGACTGGGCCACTCAGTTACATATATACAGTAGCCTACTATATATACTCATCCACTTTTGCTAAGGATCGAATTGAAAAATAATCACTTTTGATACCTAGTTCATTTTAATTCAAATACACATCTGTATTTCATTCTTTTTCTTCTTTTTGTTTACTAAATTACCTAACAGGAGTAGAAGGAATATGTGCCAGAATAATCACGTTGGATTGTGGGCCCTCCACACTGAAGAGGAAGAACAAGAATAAGAAGAATGAAATGTGGTTATTTGTTTTTACCAAAGTTAGTGGGTTTGGGTTTTTTTCCAATGTGATCCTTTGCAAAAGTCGATGAGTATAGTATTAAATAAGCCTTGATAACATTAGAAAAGAGAAACATTACCTGCTGTCACACAGTCGATACCATGTATTGTGACAAGAGAAACTGATACCACCACAGAACTTGATGCCACTGCACCACCTCCCACTGCAACAGACATATTGCATATGTAGCAAATAACTACCACAAAAATTGGCAAACAACACCCCCCTCCCCTCCAAAAAAAAATTGAGAAAAAAAAAACTTTTCATACAAAATAAATTCCATGCTGACTAAATGAGCTCCATACCTGCACTTTGCACAGCAGCTTTATGTGGCAAAGACTACATGAGATATTCAAGTGCTAGAGCAAGCTTATGCTCAGTCTTACATCACAGATTGACTAAGACAGAGGGATACTCACACTTAAATAACAAAACGCCAAAGCACACCGTTTCTTAGGTCTCTGTTCATAATATGACAGGTTCAAACTTGCTATGTTGGCCACAGTGAACACATTTCTGAGCCAATCAGCACCAAATTTGGCACAGAGCATCCAGACTGCAGCCCTACAAGGTCCAGGGGAGACTTGACCCCAGGCCAAAAAAAGCTTGAATATGCTATTGATGAATTTTATTTTTAAAAAAAACATAATAAAAAAAGAAATCAACTATTCATTACCTGTTGCCACATATTCCTCTTTGGGTATCACTGGATTTCTTGACACCACGTCTCTTGCGCTGAAACATACATGAAGCAAGTTTCTAAAAAAAAATCTAGAAAACCCTTGTGCTGTAACAGTAAAATAAACAAACAAACAAACAATAAAACACACAATAAACAAGTCAGAAAGATAATACATAAGTGCTCAACTGCAAAATTATTCAGTTAGTCACCTAACACAGATACTGACCACAACCATGGTGTGCACATAGATTCTCTCTTTCTCTCCACCTCACCAACACACTGATTAAATCATTTGATCCAAACAACCCCTCTTCCCCACCTCTCTCTCGGTCATCTCCAAACTTTCAAATATCTTTCACCTGTTGAAAATATATTTTATCAATTATTGCACAATCTTTCACCTCTTGAGAATGATTAATAGTTATCAATGAATGCACTAACAGTAATACACTAGTCTGCTCTTTTAATTAATAAGACAATTTAGGAAGTATGTAACTCAACATTTTTGCTGATCTATACTGCTAAAGTAATATCACATGTAATAGGCCAAAGAATAGGGTTGTAATCAGTATAACATAGTGGAAGAAGACATTGTGACTACAATATATACTATCACAGAGTAGGCCTATGTAATCACTTTGTTAAAGTGGAAACCATCAACACCTTGAAATATCTACTGGACAAACATTGGTCACAGTATATCTCGTATCTACTTATCAAACTTTACCATAGAATGATTTAGGCCAGAAAAATTCAAAGCATGTTCATGGGAGTGACAAAATAACAGGCTAAAGGCTTCAAAGCGTACAAGTACAAACTGACCCAATGCTATCAAACCAAACCTGAAATCTGTTTGTGTATACTATATGTTTTCCACTCACAGCCTCAGTTCTACATCTTCACATCACGCAAGTTTTTGCCTGAATGTTTTCTGGAAGCAGCATAAAATCATCAAATGGAGCTAACAATGAAAGGAAATGAAGTCTAAGGAGACTGATAGTGGGACAGAAAGAAGTAGTTATCACCCATAGGCTCCACAACACTGTAAAACATAACTATACTATCAACATACAGATGTGTTTGTGTATGTGTATGTGCGTAGGCTATTTGTGATTCAGTTTAACATTTGAGTTCAACACTATTAACACAATAACTGGTGCAATACAGGGAAAAGCCGACAAGGCAGGTGCCTCTGTTTCACTACATGATTACAACGTAGCAGATGAATGAATAGTTGGAAAGTGAAAAAAATAAAGAAAAGGCAAAATACTCACACTCACAAGTCTCGCTGCTGCTTGAATCTGCTCCGTGCACTGAAAAAGACAAAAAATACATAATATCAATCATAAGACATTGTTCAGCACCCCCCCCCCCCCCCCAAAAAAAAAACAACACAAACACACAAGAAAATGCACTTTAGCATTAGCATTAACATCATATAACTTGTTTTGTTTGAATTCCTTCAGATATTATAACTGTGCATATCAGTAGAGGAATACCTTCATTTTATACTGGAAAAAACATCATTAGTATCTATTAGCATCATAGTACAAAAAATAATCACAAACATTGGTAGTTTCACTACTTCACAATTTGCTCTTGAGGTAGTAATCCAATAATCCACACTCTAGAGCTATAGAAAAGGTATGATTTCAAGACTTACTACCAATTAGGACTAATGGTCTTCTACTTCATTTGTAGTCATGTATCATGTCATGATTTGGAAACTATGAAAGCATGTCAGCTAAATGATAGATAACTAAGCCGCAGCCCAACTTTTTTTTGGGGCTTTGCAGGATTCATATCACACACACGACACGACACAATGACACACACACAGCCAGAGAGAGAGAGAAAGAGAGTGTCACTCTCACTCTGTTACACACCGATCATTGATTACACTTTTACAGTGTCATGTTAGCCTGTCAAAAGAAGAAAATAATAATGATGAAAGATGTCACAGTCTGACATAAAACTGACTAGTGACATTGACAACAGTAACAGTTAAACATTTCACACAAGGCACTGAATGACAGATGGACAGTGATACTGATCACAGAGAACAGTAACTGACACCCAAATCATTCGCACGAACACTGAAATACACAGAACAATTCTAGCAATTCTGCAAATCCCAAACGGACTATGAACATGGACCAAATGGAATATCCATGTGTCTGTGGAAAGCGTTTCGCTACCACCCGTGGCATGAAGATCCACAGAACAAAGATGGGATGTGTGAAGACTCATCTGAATGAGCAGCAGCGCACTGCATCAGCAGATAAGACGTCGGAAGACCAAGGCCAGGATTTAAACCACAGTGCCAAGGACATCCACGCTGTTGGTTTGGATGAGGAATTTGCACAGGCCCTCGATGCCAGGCGCCTGAAACTCAACCTGCCACGAGCAAACGAAACTGAAGATTGGGAGAAACTGGATGCAAAAATCGTCCAAAGACTCGATGCACTGATAGGAAAAAGCACCCTGGAACACAAACTAGCCACATATGGGGACATTGTGTATGCCACATGTAGAGACGCCTATGGAGCAAAACTACCCAAAGAGAAAACACCTCCAAAGAAATCCAGACGCCAAGAAAAGATGGACAAGATCAGGGTCCAAAAGAAAAACCTCAAGATGCAAATGAAGACCGCACTGCCAGCTGAAAAACAAGGCTTGGAAAAACTGTGGAAAGACCTGAAAGAAAAACACAGCGCCCTCAGCAAAGCGGAATCTGCGAGGAAGAGGAAGAGCAAAAAGAAGAAGACACAAGAGCGCTTCTTCAGAGACCCCTTCCAGTTTGCCAGAACACTGTTTGAGCAGCCAAAATCTGGGACCCTAAGTGTGGACAAAGGAGTTCTTGAGCAGCATCTAAGGAAAACATACTCTGACCCACAGAGCAAAGCACCACTCGACATTCAAGGTCTGGTGTGGCCAACCAACCCTGAGGAACAGTTCAATGGCAAGCCTCCAACGTTGGCGGAAATCAAGAAGGTGGTCGACAAAGCCAGAGCCAAATCATCACCAGGGCCAAACGGAATACCTTACCAGCTTTACAAGAAATGTCCCAAGGTGCTGGAGTGGCTCCACAGGCTGCTGCGATCGGCTTGGAGAAACCAGAAGATCAGCGGCCAGTGGATGACGGCAGATGGTGTGTACATCCCCAAAGAGCAAAACTCAAGTGACATCAGCCAGTTCAGGCCAATATCACTACTGAACGTCGAAGGGAAAATCTTCTTCTCTGTCATGGCAGCAAGGCTGACCAAGTACCTGATGGAAAACAAGTACTTGGATGTGTCAGTCCAGAAAGGTGGCATCCCAGGCGTGGCTGGCTGTGTAGAACACGCCACAATGATCTGGGACGCAATCCAAAAAGCAAAAACAGAAAAGAGAGACCTGGACGTAGTGTGGCTTGATCTGGCAAACGCATATGGATCTGTGCCCCATGAGATGATACAGTTGGCTCTTGAGATGTACCATGTGCCAAAGAACATCCGCGACATGCTCAAGAAGTACTTCAATGGCTTCTCAATGCGGTTCTCTACCAAGGAGTACACAACAGACTGGATCAACTTGGAAGTGGGTATTGCAATGGGCTGTGCAATTTCCCCAATACTGTTCGTGCTGGCAATGGAACTCATCTTGAAAGCAGCAACAAACAACGCGAGACAAACAGACCTTGGCGATGGATACAAGATGCCTCCTCTCAAGGCCTTCATGGATGACACTACAGTGATTTCATCCAGAGAAGACGAGACACGTCATGTGCTGGAGAGGCTGGACGACATAGTAGCCTCATCCAGAATGAAGTTCAAGCCAAAGAAATCACGGAGTCTCTCACTGAGGAAAGGAAAAGTGGCCGGATCTGTGGTCTTCAGTGTTGCCAACCAAGCCATTCCAACAGTCACAGAAGAACCAGTCAAGAGCCTTGGAAGATGGTATGATGATACGCTGAAAGACACACAAAGAGCAAAAGAAACCAAGCAGATGGCGGAGGAAGGCTTGGAGACCATTGACCAGTGTGGGCTCCCTGGCAAATACAAGGTCTGGTGTCTGCAGTTCATGCTGATACCAAAGCTCCTATGGCCTCTGATGATATACGACATCTGCACCAGCACAGTGGAGGCAATGGAAGCCAAAATCAACAAGTTCACAAGGAAATGGCTTGGTGTCCCACCCTGTCTGACTGACATAGCGCTGTACTGTCGCCAAGCAAAGCTGAAACTACCACTGAAATCCATCCTGGAGGAATACAAAGCAGGGAAGATCAGACTTCAAAGCATGCTGGAGGACTCAGGAGACAAGGTGGTAGAAGCAATCAAGCCCCAGCTGAAGACAGGCAGAAAATGGAAAGTTCAAGAGGCGATGGATTCTGCAAAAGAAAGTCTCAAGATCAGAGAAATAACAGGACACACACAGACCAACAGACAAGGACTGGGGGTGACCAAAACTGAATGGTGGTCAAAGGCCAAAGGAAAAGCCAAAAGAGACATGATGATTCAGGAGATGAGAAAAGAAGAAGACCAAAAAAGACTCCAAAAAGCAGTCCAGCAAAGCCAGCAAGGGCAATGGACAACGTGGGAGAATGCACTCCAAAGAAGTCTCACTTGGAATGACATTTGGCACATGGCCCCTCTCAGGATCAGCTTCATTCTCAGATCTGCATATGACCTTCTGCCCTCAAATGCAAACCTGGTGAAGTGGGGGAAAACAGACGATCCTGCATGCCCCCTCTGCCATGAAAAACAAACAGTGGAGCATGTCCTAAGCTCATGTAAAGTAGCCCTGGCTCAAGGAAGGTACACATGGAGGCACAACCAATTGCTCAAAGAGATTGTACAAGTAGTCTGGGCTAGTACCAACACCACAAAAGGGAAAATCAGGACTCCAAAAGCACCCGCAACATTCTTCACGGCAGGAGGCAGCAAATCATGGCCAAGAACAACAGTGCCACTCGAAACATGCAGGCAGAGTCTGCTGGACGGGGCAGATGACTGGGAGTGCACTGCAGACCTCCCAGAATGGAAGAGTCACCCAGAGATCATCAGCAAGAGTGGCATGAGACCAGACATAGTAGTCCACTCTAAGTCAACCAAGCAGCTGATCATGATCGAGCTCACGGTGCCATATGAGAACAGAATGGAGGCAGCTCAAATCTACAAGACTGAAAAGTATGCTGATCTGGCAAACAGCCTGAGGAGAGAAAGCTATCAGGTCAAAGTCCTCACTGCAGAAATTGGAGCTAGGGGGTTTGTAGGAACGTCTGCATACAGCCTCATGAAACAGCTCTCAGTTGCAGGGAAGGAAAAAACCAGAGCCCTGAAAGCAATGGCAGAAGCGGCAGAGGGGTGTTCAAGCTGGATCTGGTCAAGGAGGAACAAAAGTGAACTTCATAAGGCTTAATTTCCCTACAAATATCAGGTGTCCCTGTGGCTCAGTGGTTAAAGCGCGAGTCATTAAGTGGAAAATGAGCATGTCCAGAGGGTCATGGGTTCGAATCCCAGCCATGGCTCGTCCCAAGATGGGGGAAAAAAAAAAAAAAGAAAGGGGGCAGCAGAGGGACATCCGGAGTCATGAACCGGGTGTGGCCCAACCCCCCTAGAGTGTCAGGAGATAAGGGCCGAAACACTTGCTTGAAGGGGGCTTCTCTTCTGAGGACTCTCTGCTGCCACGCTCTCCACGAGTTTCTTTCTACTAGCGTACATGCTACATACCTGCAATGCCAGATGATAGTGCTGAGCCCTCACCCAGGATGGCGTTCACTAAGTGAGTGAGTGGGTGGAGTTTCTGCAGAGGCCCACCCCCAGTCTTCGCAGCAGCAGCCTTCTGCCCCAACACCTTTAAATCTCTCCATTTGTTGCGCACCCCCGTCACTGTGCGCAACGCTACGCCCAAGGCTGACACATCAGCTGCAACTCTCTCCCATGCTTCATTCTTTTAACGGATCATGTTGCTAGTATTTATCCTACACAACAGAACTTGTCGCTCATCTCTAATGGCCTGCACGAGGACAAGAACCTCCGCATCTGTAAAGCAGACGACACGCTGTTTGGAAGCCATTTTGTCAACAACATTGATGGCGATGGACATGCGCAGAACGTTTGCGGTTATTCAAGACATGCGCAGGAGGAGGGAATCCCTCTTTTTATCTGACCTTCACCCTTTCCTTTCTGGACACTTGCAGGTAGAAACCCAGACAAAACCCAAAGAATACAGGTCCGAAAATAGATTGCGCTGAACCCACAAAGTTTGTACCCAGGAGGTGATCTTGTTGTAGAAGCAAGTTTACCGACGACATGTAACTACGGCCCCTGACTTGTGCCCAATCACGCCACCGACCTGGCTTGGAGTGTCCGGCATGAATCTGAATCTGAATCGGTACTTGACAAAACTCTAGAGAGCATCACGTCAAGGGGACATGCAGATGCCTCCGATACTTTAACAGTCCGATAGGATCTATCCCACCGAGGTCTATCGGTGGGACAGTTTATCCGATAGTTCGGCATGCATGGACATCCGACAGTGCCTCCAATAACCATCGGTTATCCGTGGCTGCTCTAAGGATAACTTGGCAGGGATTCCCCAACTTCCGCCCTCGCTGCGCATGCGTTCATCAGTTCAGCAGCACAATGGCCGAGGGGAAGAGGGCTCGCAAGCCGAATTTCTCGGACAGAGAAGTGAAAATTCTCCTTGAAGAAATTGCAATTGAGAAGAATATTTTGAATTCGTCGTTGACAACAAAAGTGATAAACAAAAGAAAGCAAGTCATCTGGCAAGAAATTGCCCGTAAAGTTAATACCTGCGGTGTTGCCAGCCGGACGGTCGCCGAATTAAAAGACAAATGGGGTCTTTTAAAACGGGCAACAGCACAAAAGAAAAACGACGCAAAAAAGACGTGCGGAGGCAAAGGGATGCCCCCGCCGATCTACGAGGATGCAGTGGTGGCAATTTTAGGGGACAACTCCACTTTGGTGAACGGCACCGAAGGTAAGCAAGCTGAAAGACATTTGTATGCAACTAATTTCAAGATTCTTCATCGTCTTCTTAGATATCTGCCCGCCTTCAACAAGCTGAAGATTCTGGCATCTATAAAAGGGGTTCCAGTTTGCTGTGGGAGTTGTGGGTCAATTGATGCAGTCAGTGCTCACTACCTAACTGCATGGACAGTGGGCAGGGGAAGGTGGGGGCCACCACACTCACTATTTCAGACCTCAAGCCGTACTTTGGCAGGCCCTACTTTGGAGTGGGTGGGGAGGGTATTTGTACTCTAAGCATGGGGTGGGAGGGGATGGGTGGGGGTGGTGGATCAGAGGTAGGACTGAAAGTCCACCACCGAGGCTGATTGAATTGCCTCAGGTGGGAGCTTATTGAACTCCTTTGTGGTGCGGGGGAAGAAGGAGTATTTTCTGTAATTTCTGCAGCTGGACTCCATGACATACTGGTGTTCGTGGAAATGCCGAGTGGCGTATCCAGTTTTCAGGAGTCTTGGCGCTTGGTTTGTCTCGATCGTGATGACACCATGGTGGTACTTGTACATTGTTGTCAGGCGGGTTCTTCTTCGCCGATCTTCCAGTGATGTCCAGCTCAGCTGGTCAAGCATTTCTCCAAAGCTCGAAGTTTGGCGGTAGCGGTTTACTACCCAGCGGGCAGCCCTCCTCAGGATCTTCTCGAGGGACTGTATGTAGTTTTCAGTGTGCGGATCCCAAACTTCGCACGCATATTCCAGCTGGGGGCGCACCATGGTCTTGTAGGCTTGGTCTTTGATGGAGATGGAGCCGACCTTTAAGTTTCGTCGCAGGAAGCCAAAGGTCTTGCTGGCTTTCGTGGCGACGTTGTTTATATGTTTCTTCCAGCTGAGATCGGTGGAGATGGTGACACCGAGGTACTTGGCATCGCTGGAGGACTTCAGTGGGTGGTCTCTCAGATGGTATGTTATCTGCCACCGCTTGCCAAAATGTAAGGCCTCGCACTTGTCCAGGTGGAAGGACATCAGCCACTTTTCTTCCCAGTCAGCAAGCTTGTCCAGGTCTCTCTGCAGATCGTGCTGGTCGGCGGCTTTGGTGATTGTCTTATGACAAGCTGTGTCGTCTGCAAAGAGCCGTACGGTGGAGGTCAGGCCCTTGGGGAGATCGTTAATATAGAGCAGGAAGAGGCATGGGCCGAGGACAGAGCCCTGGGGGACTCCTGACTCTACAGGCACGAAAGTGGAGGTGACACCGTCAACGACAACTGCTTGCCTCCTGTCGCTTAGGAGGTTCTGGATCCAGTTGTTGATATTGCCAGTGATTCTGTAGTGCTGTAATTAATTAAACATTAAACATTACTAACATTATAACAGTAACTGTGTGTTTCAACAGCTTTAGAGAATATTGTAGAAAGCACTGATAAGAGAGAAGGATGCGAAATACGATTAACTGAAATTTCAGTGATTTTCATATTTGCCCATGAGCCAATAGGCTCACAGTTTACTGAACGGGAGAGAATACCGTTTTGGTGAGATTGATTGGGGTTAATTACTGCCTACAATGTACAAAACTTGTATGAGATTTTGAGAGCCACACCACCTTCCACTACCATATGACAACTATGAGAAAGCCTCCCCCACCTGCTTTGTCAAAATTTGGGGGAGAACCCTTGTTCTGGCACACCCACCCCCATCGCTGACCTTTACAAAATGTCTCAAGTTTGATAATTTCAGCCTTTTCCATAAAACATGTTTGGACACCCTGCTTTTTCCCACCCATTTCCACGCTCCATAATACTTTTATTAAAAGGTTAACTGCACTGTGTGAGTGTGTGTGATAGAATGATCAAGGCTGTAAAGAATTTAAAAATCAATTCAACAGGAAACTTCTGGAATGTAGTGTGAATTAACTGTGATAATTTCAATCCCTTTACAGTGAAAGGAACCGATTCCTTTCCAGCCATGGAAGTGGAAGAAGTCGACCTGAAAACAAGCCAGCATAAGTACTGTAGATAAATTTGCCAATTGCGTGTTATATATATATATGTATATATATATGTGTGTGCGTGTGTGTGTGTACATATCAGCATTCAAGCAAAAAACAAACAAGTACGGCCACTTTTCCAATATTTCAGCTGGTAGGCCTTCCTCAGGGGAGTTTTATAAAATGATAGATGTATGTGTGGGTGTTCATTGTAATTTCCACCAATTACAGATATCATATGCTTGTAGTAGCTGTTTGTGTTTTTGTCAATGTTTAAATCTGTTCCAATTTTCTTTTTCGGGATGGGGATAAGGTGATGGAAAAGGGGGAGGTGTCTAGATCTATACTTCACATTGGTGACTAGCATGTCCTCCAGTAATTCATTTTTTATTAGCACTTGATTGGTGTTATTAGGACTCCTGATGGCAAACACGTGGTTATCAGTAAAAGTTTTCAAATCCTCCTTTGGCGTAAACAGTGACAGCTTTCTGCTGGGCACAATATAACGCTCGGTATGAAAGTTTATCACAGACTCCTGTTTGTTAACACCCCCCCCCCCCTTTTTTTTTTTTTTTTGTGAGGGGGGTATTATGAAGCCCTCCAAAATCAAAGTTGGCAGTGTAAAAACCCTGATATTTTTAAATGATATGATGCGAAACCCTGTGCTGTTGTATGTGACATTGAATAATTGACAGTGCAAAAGGGTTGGTTCTGTTGTATACTTTTCTGTTATAATTTGATGTCTTCTTCGTACAGCATGTTATGCATGCTGTCATTTGGAAAATGTTTTCTGGCTCATTGTTCGCACGCTTTCCAGGTGGTATGGGTGGGTTGGTGTGTGTGTGTGTGTGTGTGTGTGTGGAGGGGGGGGGGGGGGGGGGTCTTTAATTGGGTCTTTTCTCTTAGATACAAAAAGCTTACTTGAGATAATTTGATAATTTAATGCCTGAAAATAGTTATCGCTGAACTGATACAGTTACCATTTTAAGGCAACAAAAAGAAAATCAGGGTATTCCTTCCAGTTAACTACGTGTTTATTCTGTCATCATGATGTACAGCTATTTACAGTCGCCATCCTTTTGTGTAGCCATTGCAGTGGGGGAAGATTTGCCAACGGGATCAAGACACCAACCAGCAGCAGCAGCAGTGACGCTGGAAGAGTGCGATGATGCCATGGTCCTCAACAACAGTGGACTCGGTGTGGAAGGAAACGGTAAATGCTTTATCAGTTAATGTTATGCCAAAATCGGTTGGCTAAAGGGGTGAAGATCCCTGTGGTCGAATACCAGATGTTCAGTATGTAATATTTTGTCAACAGTGTACCCTTTACACCTTTTCAAAGCTGCTGTGCCACTCAGGGCGATTAGCTGAATCCTTACATGGCCCTTTTTCTTAGACAAAAAGAGCTTACTCAAGTTACATTGATAATATAATCTTGTCTAAAAATATATTACTGCTGATTACAGATACTTTAAGACAACAAAATGAAAATCAGGATATTCCTTCCAGTGTGACACCTTCACTGTCTTCTGTGCCTTCCATTGGTCGTCTGTCATCCTCCATTGTGTGGGCCATGTGTATAGCTATTTACTGTCATGTTTATATCGTAGGTAGGTGTAGGGAAATTGCAAGGTGAAAGTTGAGTGCCAATATTATAGAAAAATCTATGATATGCTAGTGGTATGTGGTCCTTTGACCCTTTTATTATGTATATTTGTTATTTCCTTTTTGACCGTTTTCTAAACCTGGCTTAGAAAAATGGGCAGACATTACTGACACCTTGCCAGGGCCTCGCAGTTTTATGGTGCTGTAAACATAGTCTATTCTTGGAGAGTCGACACACATTCAATGAAGTTTTTGGTTTTTTTGGTCGACAGCATGGGTCATCCTGATATGGCTCTGCGCAGTCGGCATGACGTTAAGCAACAAATCGCCCAAATCCTTCCAGTTAACTACTTTATTCTGTCGTCATTGAGGTACAGCTATTTACAAATCGCCATCCTTTTTTGTAGCCATTGCATCGGGGGAAGACGGGAAAACACTGTCAACAGCATCGAGACCCCAACCACCACCACCAGCAGTGACCCTGGAGTTCTGTGATGATGCCATGGTCGTCACACACAGTGGACTCGGTGTGGGAGGAAAGGGTAAATGCTTTATCAGTTAATGTTATGCCAAACTAAACAGAAGTGAGCTGTTGCGTGAGTAGGGCCGAGAGTCAATGGCTCCAAACTGTAAAATTGGTTGGCTAAAGGGGTGAAGGTCCCTAAGATCGAATACCAGATGTTCAGTGTGTAAACTTTTGTCAACAATGTTCCCTTTACACCTTTTCAAAGCTGATGTGCCACTCAGGGCGATTAGCTGATGGCCCAGTTCATGAGAACATGCCACATACTTCCTTCTTCAGCCAACACATTTATTCAAAACTGTCAACAGTTAAAAAGTTTAATAATATTTGAGAATATCAGTGTAATTTATGGGTTGGTGGCAAGAGCTAACTTACACATGGGACTCATGACATGTTACAGTGAGATTCATGTGATGGTTTTTGTTCTTTTTGAGAGAGTTAATTTAAAACAGAAAAGATAATGAATGTTCTGCTGTAGGGAAGCGTATGTTAACCCTTTGCCTGCCACACCCTTTTAAAGCTCTGAGACAACAGTTTGCCAAGCCTTTTTTAGTCGCGAAGGGTAATAATTTAAAAAAAAATCTGGCTCAAAAACTATTGAACAAAAGTGTATGAAACCTATACTTTTCTGAAAGGAAATTGAACACTCTATCTTTTGATAACAATTGCAATCACATTCAAGAACACTGCAAAAAGTTTATGTCCAATGAAATAGGTTTATGTGTTTTTCACTCAGTTTCTAAACATACTATCATATTAGTGTGAAACAAAACAGTGAATTATTGTTAGAAAACAAAATCATAAGGAAAAATGTACTTCCTTACCTTATTTGAAGAGTATAAATCCAAAGTTTTCAAATTGACCAGATACCTGTCCACAGCTACATCCAGGTTGTTTGGAGGTTCAGAAAGAAATTTATGTGTCACTGTTGTTTTTCTTCTTCTTTTATCCACCAGTATTATGACCACACAACACAAACACAAAGATGATAAAATCACACATATATGTACATAATTATATGTACAGGAGACTGACTAATAGTTTTTCTTTGTGTGGTACTCCTGGAAACAAGGCTGCACACACAGAGATGGTGTTGAAGGACACTGTCCACACACATAGTTTGTTTCCTTTGGATGCCCCTCTTGCTGCACACCTTGCACCTCCTGCCTGATGAACTCTTCCCCACAGTCTTTTCTAAGGTAGTGGGGAAGTGCCTCTCCATCAGTCATGCAATTTCTTCAGAACAGGGTAGAGCTGCTTGTGGTGCTGGATTGTCGCCATACAGGAGGTCGCTGATGACCTGCAGCTGGAACATCAGGAAATCCAACTTGCTGTGTGTGTGTTTCTTGTCTGGCTGGGTGTTGTTAGGTGGCACAAGGGGCTGGGCCAACACACCACCTCTCCCTCTCCCCCTCTGTGCAGCAGCTCCCCGTCCTCTACCTCTGGTCCCCCTGTCCACTGCCAACACCTGTTGACATAAAATAAAAGTCATGTTCACACACACACACACACACACACACACACACACACACACACACACACACACATACTTACACTCTCTCTCTCTCTCACACACACACACACACACATACACAAATAGCACATGCACCATTACTACTTCTCACTCAGTCTTCTTTCAAGTATCTACTCAAAAACCATTTGATTGCACACACACACACAGACACAAACACAAACACACACACACGCCCAAACGAGCGAAAAACATTTCCTGCTTGTCTACTATTGCCTCGTACTCTGCTCATGTGTTGCAGAAAACTGATTTGACCCCGACTCTTTGGCAAAGATTTCTCATACTGATCCAATCCCAAGCTGGGAAAGAAACGGGGCAAAGTTTGATCTTAATCACACTGATGCTAAAAAAGCTGATCATCCGCATATCTTGTCATATTCAGCAAAGATGCATATGCAAAGCAAGTATCCTAACCATCTTAAGGTATATACTGATGGATCATTGACAAAGAATAAAGACGCCGGATCTGCTTTTGTTATTCCATCACTTAAAGTAGATAAAGCATATTCAATAGGAAAAAATCGATCTATCTTAGTCGCCGAAATGATAACTATATTAATGGCTTTGACATATTTAATTGATTTACCGCAATCAATTTTGAAAGTATTGTTATGTGTCGACTCAATGTCAGTACTACAATCTATCAAGTTTTTCAGTTCTAACTCTGAAAACTTTATTTTAAAGGAAATATGTTATTTAATTCATATTTTGATGTGCAAAGGGACTGATTTAACTTTTTTCTGGATCCCTTCCCACTGTGGAATTTTGGGCAATGAATTCGCCGACAGATCTGCCAGAAAGGGAGCCAAAACTGAAATGAGTGCACAGTCACTTTCTGTCCCCTTGACTTTACAAGTGTCAAGTTTTAAAACAAGTGGCTTTGGACGTTTTTAGAAACAACCAGAACATCCCTTATTTGCGGGTTAATGCTCGAAATAGTCATGTTCTCAGCTTTGATCAGGTTGAAGGAATTGAACACCTGCAGGTTCATGATATGTATCAGTACAGAAACTTTGTTTCAGTATTTTATAGACTGAAACTCGACGCATTCAGAACGAAATATAGTGCAGGAACAAAATGCATATGTGGTAAGGCAAACGTGTCGAGAGCCCACGTTTTATTTGATTGTGTGACTCTTAAGGCATACTTACCATGTTTATTCGGCATGACAGTGACTGATGTTTTTTCTGATATTGATTTTGCTTTCAAAGTTACCTTTTGTTTAATATGTAGTCCTGTTAGATATCTACTATAATGTTATGAGTAGTAATTATTCCATATTTTGCGTGCACTTCCACACACCTATGCTTCACACACATACTCTTTCTCTCTCTCCCTCTCTCTCTCTCATCTAATATCACACAATTTTGTGAAAAGACATAAAAATTAAAGTACTACTACACACAGAGTGAAATCAGAAACACTCAAAGTGCCACGCCCACACCACGCCCACCATGTAAAGTCTTCTGTTTTCTGATAAATGCCATGTGATCAAAACCCATTCATCAGCGCACTCGCACAAGACAATGACTATGAGTCTTACCTGTTCCTCTTCCAACGCCTGGCCGCCTTTGTTGATGCGTGCTGGCTTGGCCACGAGCAAGCTGACCCGTTGTGTGTGTGTCAGCTGTAGCAGACGACGCTTCTGCTTCACTCACAGTACTACCCTCCTCTTCTCAGCTGTGATCACTTGACTGGCCTTCGCCCACTTCAAAATCTGGGTCAGTGACGTCATCATACTCTGCCTCCAGCTATCTGCTCTCTCTGTTCATGTTCTCACGAACTATTCTGGCAATGTTGATGTCAACATCACCCTCACTCCTCTGAATAGCTGATTCGTCACCTTCGTCCTCATCCAGCAAGTCTTCTGACACGCTGGAGTCATCATAGGCAACAAATTCTTCGTCCTCAATTAGTTGAAGAACTTCCTGAACATCAGTGGTAACAAACTCGCTGTAGTCTTTTGGTGCACGCTTTCTTTTGACGCCACTTGGTCCCACTCGTGGTTCTTCTTCATGCCATGTTGAACGCGTGTGAAAATCTGCAGGGGTGGTATCGGTAACAGCCCAAACTGACCACTTGTCTGCCTTGTTGGATTCTTTCACTTATGAATATTCATCGCAGACGTATCAGACTTTCTTATTGGTGTGAATTGGGAAACCCCAAACTAAAGATAAAGATAGGAAAATTCCTACGATGACGATCACAGATTTTTCCGTGGTTACGGCAGATTTTTGCACATGGAAGTGTCACGGAAAAATCCGTGACGGGGCGGCCAAGGGGTTAACTAATACAACACCGGGTTCGTACGCCCCTTGAAGACCCTTTAAATTTCAACTGGGTCAAAAAGGCCCTTGAAAACTGCAGATATCCCTACCATCCCTTGAAATCCCCTTAAAAATCGTTTTCGGACCAAAACTGACCGTAACATTTGAAGACGAATTGGAGAACAAACGTGAACGAGACTTCGGACATCGATTTTCGCCTCTCGAATCGTTTTATGTGTTGTCTGCTTTTCAAGCGAAGGGAAGCAATTCAATAGTCGGTTATCGTTTGCGCATATGCAGTTCGACTTCCGACAAAGAGCGCCATGCTCCCTCATCTTCGGCGAAGTCCAATACTGTTGCGTCTGTCATCATGCCTAAGGGAAATTGCACATTTGATCCGTTGTGGCTACAGAAGGAAGAATATCGAAGCTGGATCACTGAATGCAGTGACAACAAACATCCGTTTTTCTGTAAAGTGTGCAAAAAGACCATTGATGTTCGGGCAATGGGCGAATCGGTGGTTGCAAGTCACGGAAAGAGGAAAAAATACGTGGAATTGGAAAAAGCGAGTAGGCCGGTCGTTAGTCTTGCGGACTTCGTTCGGCAATTATCAAATTCATCAACATCGGGTCAGACCCTTTCCTCACTAAGAATTGTCAGCCAGTCCACAATAACAGCAAGTGGGACAGATGTGTTGAGAGCTGAAGTGCTGTGGACGATTCATGCCATCAACAATCATCACAGTTGCCGAAGACAACACGAAACTGTTTGCAGCAATGTTTCCATATTCCTCGATTGCGACGAACTATCGGTGTGGGAAACCAAAAGTAGATATCTTGCAACTTTTGGCATTGCTCCTTTTTTCTGTCAGAACTGAAAAAAGAGTGAAATCACAGACTGAATCTTCAAATCAGTCGTCACGTCTCCATAGACTTTAAGTGACTCGTGTGTGCGCATTTGTCAAAAAAAAAACAAAACCTACTTTCTTGTTTAAAAGACAGCATTCATACCACACCCCTCCCCCCTAACTTACCAACCAGCTAGCCTACACATACACACACACACACACACACACACACACACACACACACACAAAATCATTTATCTATTTTATTCACTTTTTTTTTTTTTTATTAGTTACTTTCATTTTATTCATCTACTTATTTATTATAATTACTACCACTATCATTATTATCATTACTATCCCTTCTATATATATATATATATATAATTTTATATATATATATATATATATATAATTATATATTAAATTCCCCCCTCTACTTAGCATTATTATCAATCCACCTTAACCTTTCCCGTACGCCGTGGGTCCCCATGGACCCACAGGGGTAATTTTTAATTGATAAAAAAAAAATTTTTAAGCTGTCTTTACTAAATTTTATGACTTTGTCAATATAGCATAGCCCCACTTCTGTACCAAAATGTCTTTGTTTTTGTCAAAAAACAAAAGAGTAAACAAACAACAAACGTCCCAGTACGTCGTGGGTCTGAGCGGACCCATACTTTCAAAGAACAAACCTTGAGCGCCGTACGTCGTGGGTCCGAGCGGACCCATACTTTGAAACAGAACAAACCTTGAGCACCGTACGTCGTGGGTCCGAGCGGACCCATATTTGAAACAGAACAAACCTTGAGCGCCGTACGTTGTGGGTCCGAGTGGACCCATACTTAAAACAGAACAAACCTTGAGCGCCGTACATCGTGGGTCCGAGCGGACCCATGCCTTCTAAAGACACAGAATCTGAACCTCCCGTTCGCAATCCATTTCCCGCAAAGCGCTAGCCTCAGCAGAATGGCTGGCATCACTGACATAAACATGCGACTGCTGCGCATGTGCATGTGGCCAGATTTTGCTACAGTGGCGGGAATCGCTCTCTCCACGTGTCTCTGGGACTGCAAGTTCAATGTCAAATTCATCAGATCTGCATTCTAAACTTCTGAGGTAAGTGTTTTATAATCTGATTAGCATACAACTCACTAAACGATATCTAGGGAATTATGTTATATATTTCGGAATGCAATCGTACAGGAGGCAAAATTATGGTAATAATATTATTAATTATAATAATTATTATTTATATAACAAACAGACTACCCAGAAGACTGCTCTGTGTGCTTTACAAAAATGACAAATACATGTATACATGACAACTAACGATTTTGAAAGCAGAGGTACAGTGACCAATTCATCAGAGTACTGTGTTTTGGATTGTAGGCCTACACACTACTTGTAACGGTACTGTATGAGATACCGACGTCTTTTTTTTTTTTTTTTAACCAGTGGCTGGCCAGATCTGGTAACATAAACATCCTCCTGGTGCTCCAGCTTCTGTAGGCCAGTGTGAGTGGTGTGTTTGTGTGTGTGTGTGCGCGCATGCGCGCGCGCGCGTGATTGTGAGTGTGTCGGTGTGCATGCGGACGCAAACTTGCCTAATTTCACCATTATATTATCTGCTACATACATGGAAATACGTTATCAGCATTATCCACCTAAAAATCGAATTTCCTTTCAGTTCAGTTCAACCCAATGGCTGAAAGAATGAACATCTTCGAGGCTCTGAACATCGCAAATGGCGAAGATATTGGAGAAGGTACGAAAGTTATCATTTGACAACTGTGTTGATCATTTTCTTTTGTCTACACTGCATTGACATCCCTCAAAATTTTCATATTTGTAATAGTTTGGACGAAATGTCCCACGGACACACTTCTAACGAAATGGGAACATCCCAGATTTTGATAGGTTCCTATGTTTAGGTTTTTCAATCTCTCTCTCTCTCTCTCTCTCTCTGCTTAGGACAAACTGCTTCCAACCAATGTTTTTCTCAAGACGCAATGACAAATGTTTCCCTTCCACGTACCACTGCTGTTAGCAATCGCCTTTTACATAAAAACAAAGGCGACTAGATATGAGCGCAAGCATCCAACAGTACCTGTGGATCGCAATGACATTTTTCCATGGATATGTGTGTGTGTGTGTGTGTGTGTGTGTGTGTGCGTGTATGTGTGTAAGTGTGTGTGTGTGTGTGTGTCAGTGTGTGTGCGCGCGCGCGACGTGTGTCCATGCAGATGTGTGTGAGTGTGATGTCTTTGCCTGTGTGTGCATGCATGTGTGTGTGTGTGTGTGCATGCATAGTACGAAAGCAGTCTGGCATGTAAGAGTGAACCAAGATATGAGAGAAGACACTGACCACCTTGCGTGATTTTTACTGAAACGACTCGTTTATTTTCAAATCGAAAACATCAACAACTAAATGTCTTCCTTTACAGTCTCGGGGCTGCTTGACGGACCTGATCAGCTGGACAATGGTCTCCAAAGTGGTGATGATCAAACTAGCGATGAGGAGCCTGACATTGCGACTCTGAGGAGTATCGCTGGAAGTAGGTTCAGTTGAAACATTTCTTTTACGTCTATAGATTTTAATACTTAAAGCAGTATTTGCTGTTATCAGTATTTTTCATCATATAAGGCACATATAAATTTTGTGTTTTCAGTGTTAGCGTGTCTGTTCACGCGTGCGCGCGCGCGTGTGTGTGCGCATGTGCCTTTTGTGAGCATGATGACAGACAGGGATGGGGTGGAGATGTAGGAATGTGGGTGGGGTGTGTTGTTTGTCATTGATCTGGCTGTTTTCTTTATGCATGTGCTTGCCCATGATCATCCGTGGAGGTAGAGAGGCAGTTAGAGAGAGTGTGGAGACTATAAAGCATTTGTAGGATGACTATGTGCCTTTTGCATTTTGATTCATGCATACATTGTCATCTTTACAGCTAATAGGTCCATGCAGGCTCAAACGCTCAATGAAGCTGCCTCTGGGCCAAACTTCGTGTTTCCATCTGACTCGGAGGACTCAGATGCTGATGATTTTCCCTTACTGAGGGCTCGGATGGAAGCTGTGAGCCAGGTGGAAACAGCTGAACCTGCACCAGGAACCCATGCCAGTCAGGACCAGACATTTGTTGCCAAAGATGGCACAAGATGGAGCAGTGAGCCTCCTGTCTCCATGGGGCGCATTTCGGCTGAAAATGTTTTCAGGGTTCCCAGAAATCAGACACCAGGATGTGATCATGTCAAAGAGCCTGTTGATGCTTTTATGCTGTTTTTCTCCAAAATATTGTTTGATTTACTCGTAAAATACACCAATCTAGAGGGAATCCGCAAGAAAGGCGAAAAGTTTGTCAAAACTGTTGAAACAGAAATGAAAGGCTTTGTAGGATGTCTTTTGTTTCTTGGTGCTATGAAGCAAAACATGCTGCTACAACGGTTGTGTTGATGCTTTTTATGGCAGAAGTAGTGAGAGCCAATTTTAGCCGGAATCGTTTTTTGCAGCTGCTCTCATTCATCCGCTTCGATGACAAGCAACACGCAACGCCAGAAGGCGTGATGATGTGTTTGCACCATTCAGAGATTTCTGGTAGAATTTACCCAAAATTTGAAAAACATTATATTCCAGGACCCTTCATTACTGTCGATGAGCAGCTTGTCCCCTTTCGTGGACGATGCTCATTCCTTCAGTACCTGCCGTCAAAGCCAGACAGATACGGTCTGAAGATCTTTTGGGCGGCAGAGGCTGGAACAAATTACCCTCTCGTTGCTGAACCCTACTTGGGCAAACCTCTCGGTGCCTAACGACAGGAGAACCTGAGGCGAAATGTAGCAATCAAACTGTCATCGCCCTTCTACAACACAGGAAGAAATATAACCGCTGACAACTTTTTTACAGACATGGTACTGTCAAATACGCTACGGGACAATGGTCTAACTTTTGTTGGCACTGTCAGAAGCAACAGGACATTCCTTCCAGAACCATTTAAACAAAAAACAGGGCAAGATCTCCATGGCTCATCATTCGTGTTCAAGGACAAAACCACCCTTGTCAACTACCAATCAAAATCCAACAAAAACAAGGTTGTCCTGAGCACGATGCATCATGACAGAGCTGTAGATCCACTGGCAAGAAAGAAGAAGCCGGACATGATCCGATTCTACAATGGCACGAAAAGGGGCGGTAGATGCCATGGACAAAATGGCACACGCATATTCAACAAAGAGGGTGACCAAGAGATGGCCAATGGTCATGTTTTACAACTCCATTGACCTTGCCACCATCGCTGCCAGGGTCATCTGGCAAAAGAAAATTTCCGAAAGACAGACTCTCGCACCCTGATATGAGACAACAGTTCATTATCCGAGTTGCAGAGCAGCTGTGCTTGGAGATAATTCAGACAAGGCTCACAGCAAAAAATCTGTCTAGACCTCTGAGGTCAACATTGACCTCTGTTGCAGAACATCTGGGCAACAAAGAGGTCGGAGAAACACCTGCAGCAGGAGTAAAGAGGAGGCGCCCAACTGCATCGGGTTCTGGCGATAGATCTGCACCACAAACTGCTAGGCCTACAGACGGTGACAAGAAGTCCAAAGGACGCTGCGGATTCTGTCACTGGAAGTCTGATAGGAAGAGCAGAATGTCTTGCTTCAACTGCCGCAACTGGATGTGCAAGGAGCATGCTTCCAACACTTGTCTGGAGTGCGCTGGGTTGGTCTCCAGCAGCACTGTGATCACCATCCATGAGGAGAGTGGCACTCACTGACTCTAATGGTGCCAACAAAAGTTAGACGATTGTCCCGTAGCGTATTTGACTCAAAATGCCCATGAAAAGCATCTAATCTTTTAGATTTTGATGGAATACACTTGTGCCCATTACGTGCAATGATTCTTTTATTCACTGTGTTCTTCCTACCGTCAGCATTTCTTGTCTGATTCTTCACGTAATTTTGGCACCAAGTCGTTAGGTACACCAACTTCATGTGAATGTATTTGTACATATTTTTATGTTCTAGAGGCAGACTGCCGCGCTGTAACACTCCTCTCTGCGTCCCCCATCTGTCTCATCAGTAAATTTCAAACAGTTCAAAACCATGCTGCCCGCCATGTGTTTCCTTCATCTTCATTTGACCATATTATGCCATTATTGCGCTCCCTTCACTGGATCCCTGTCCAGCAAACGACCTCATTCAAAGTTGTATCTCTCTGCTATAAATCCTCTGAATCCTCTTGTCCTCCATATCTAACTGATCTGTAACACGTGTATACAGCATCATGTGAACTCCACTTTGTCCGCACTAAAACTTTTGGTCAACCATCTTTTGCCCATCAAGCTCCTCTTGTCTGGCATCCACTTCCATATCAAGCTCCTCTGTCAATCTTCAAACCAGGCGTTGACACTTTTTCTTTCCAACTTGACATATGATTCACATCCTGGTGTCTTTGGAATGTATTGCATGTTTGCTTGCAGATGCTTATACGTAGATGATTTCTACCTTTTGGTTGTTATGATGGTGGTGGGAGTGGGGTGCGGTGTGGGATGAGATAGACGTGAGGGTGGGCATTTGGGTAAGTGAATGGGAGGGGGTGCAGGGGCTGGAATTTGTGGTGATCTTGTTGGTTTGATTAGTTTTAGTGTATGTCTTGGTTGTATATGCTGTTTTTTCTTGTTTATCATTTTATATGTTTCTCTCTCATTGTAAGCACCCAGGGCATTTTTTGAATTGGGCGTTTGAAATATTCTCAAAGATAATGATAATAGTAATCGTCTTTGTTACCCTTGTTGAATTATCGCCATCATGTGTGTGTGTGTGTGTTTGTGTGAGCGAGTACGTGTGTGCGTGCGTGCGTAGTATGCGTGCAAGCCCTGACTCTTGCGTATGTGTATGTGCATGCAGTTCGGAAGCATCTGCGTGCACGTGTGTGTGTGTGTGTGTGTGTGTGAGAGAGGAGAGAGAGAGAATGTGAAAGTGTGTGTGAGTGATTTCTCAGCCTACTGAACAAATTCAGTCTCAGCCTACTGAACAAATTTAAGTCTCTTTACTAAACCAATAAACCATTGTTGACAGAAATGTACTTGTGTGTGTGTGTTTTCCCCCGTTACAGAGTGAGTGGACTTTACATTCTGTGTGTGAGACATATTGTTAGAGTGTTCCGTGTAAATTCTTCGCTGGAGGCTCTCGTTATTGAAAATTAGGCTGAAACTATTTTTAGTATGCTAAAGAAGCATCAAGTCGGATACATGTAGGCCTACAGTCACTCCTAAACACGCGCGCTCGCTCTCTTCCGTGCCCATATTTTTTCAAGTCCATCACAAGCACACTTTCCTCTCATACATATATCCGTACATACTTGCACACAAGATCTGCACTATAATACACGGACTGACGAACATACCTGCATGCACGCACACACATACACATGCACTCGCATACACACAGCAACACACATACAAACTTGAAAACGACACACACGCACACATGCTTGCGCGCGCGCACACACACACACACACACAAACCAGCCCAGCGCATTTTCATTTTGTGTGTCACAGCTGGTTTGATTACCACAGCGTGTGAGTGGAGTGATGTTCAAAAGCCAGATGTGTGAATGTGTGCTGGCGTGCGTGTACACATGGTCACCTTGATCGATGGTTTTTCACATTACCAAGCATTTTGAAACAAACAAGTTCAATCTCTTGCACGAAAACTCTGTTGCTGCATATAAAAAGAATACTATTCCATTCCGTCTAAAACATATGACTTTCTTAAATTCCGTACACAAACACAACCTACGGCAAGGCTTTGTTCCTTCATGAAAAAAGCATGGGTCCATGCAGACCCACGACGTACGGCAAGGTTTTGTTCTTCATAAAAAGCTATGTGGTCCATGCAGACCCACGATGTACGACAAGGCTTTGTTCCTTCATAAAAAGCATGGGTCCATGCGGACCCACGACGTACGGCAAGGGTTTGTTCCTTCATAAAAAGTATGGGTACATGCGGACCCACGACGTACGGCAAGGGTTTGTTCCTTCCTAAAAAGCATGGGTCCATGCGGACCCACGATGTATGGCAAGGCCTCTTTCCTTCAGTAAAAGCATGGGTCCATGCGGACCCACGATGTACGGCGCGCAAAATTTTAGGCGCCGTACGGAAAGGTTAACCACAACCGTCACAAATATATCACACCACCCCACTAAACCAGCTACACAACTCCATCGTTTCACTCCCCCCATGCACCCCCCCCCCCCCCCCACCCCTCCTTTTTCTCTCCCATAATCCCCTCTGTCGTTTTCGTCTGGCGGCCATTCTTCCTACCACATGGACAGATAAGTCACTCTTTGTTCTTTGTTTGTACTGTCCTAAATGTTAAATGTGATCTGTTTTTGTTGTTTTTTTTTGCCTGAAGAAGACCCAAAAGGTCGAAATGCATTGTATCTTGTCCTGTGCTTTGTTTGTCAATGTCCTTGGCGGTAACTAACCCCCTCTCTTTCTAAATTTTGCTTCGTTCTCCGCCATCAGTCACTCCATTTTGAAACAAAAAAAAAGGGTTAAGTGTGGAGCTGCAGGAAGGCTACCCACGATCACCTTTTCAAGAGGGGTTACCCCGCTCTCTATCCTGCCCCAGAACAAGCATTAGGCTAGTCCAGGCCTGCCAACCATTCACACACACTTCCACACGACAACACGTACAGTAGCTGTATTTTAAAAGTAAAGTTTGCATAGCTCCCTCCTGAAATGTGCCAGAGAGGGGGCCTCGGCTGCAGCTGCCGGTAGAGAATTAATGAATATGTCATGCTTTTTGATGAATCATTAATAAGGACTTGAAACAGAAGCAGCTGGACATCCATGTCGGATACTGGTCCAGAGAGCAGATTGATAGTTTTCTTTTTCTGATTTCTCATTTTCTGTGTAAAGACTTCATTTTTTATTTTTTGTGTATGATATTGAGCGTGGAAAAGACTACAGAAGTGTAATCACCTTACCATGGCTGGATTACATGTGTAAGGTTATTATTCACTCTTTTTTTTTGTCAATTGTACGGCTAAATTTGCCCCTTAAAAATTAAAATATCCCCTTTAGCAACCCTTGAAAAACCCTTGAATTTTTTTCCTGGAGGAAGTGGGAACCCTGCAACAGCACTCGGTGCTGAACCGGAGTTGGTTACAGAAATGCATGGTATTGGGAATGAAGCATTCATCTGAAACAGAATGTTCATTAGTTTCGAGCTGTAAATTAACGTTCTGTTAAAAAATGTCATTTTACCAAGTAAGTGGGAAAAGAAATGGGCAAGTCGGTATTGTATACTTGCTTATCTATTTTTGATAGCATGATTTTTTTTATTTAAGTAAAAAAATTACTTTTCTTACTATTCTATACGAAAACAGGATACAAGCCAAAGAATTCCCACTCCATTTTTCCTTAATATCTATTTTGTGCATTCTTGAATGGCATGTGTGCCACTTACGCCATTTAGTGTGTGGCATGAATGATAACGATGTTTTGGTGAACAGATTGATGAAGGATGGAAATAGGCAATTCAAAATTATTAAGCTTTCAAATAGGTTATTAAGAGATAACAGCAGTCACATGTTCAGTCACTGTTATGGTATTCAGCCCGTTCTGCCTCAAAATGCTTTCTGCCTTGTTATCTTAAAGAAAAAAAATAGCACAGTCTCTCAGTATTGTTTTCTCCACATTTTATTTGTTATGAAGTCACTTGCAACAAACATGTACCACAAAAAACAGTTGCTGGAATACATACTGAACTCACATTGTTCCTCACTATTGTCAGTGTGAAAGGAAACTTTGAACAGTGAAGTTATGACGGCTGTTGCAAAACAAATACAAACAAAAAGTTAACTGTTTAGGTAATGACACGCATGTATGTCAAGACAAGAATGAAAATAAACAGATGGAAATAACTGCACATGCACAAGCAACTGAACAGCACAACCTGAGTGAAATGAAACAAAGTGATACAACGCTCTTTCAGTAAAACTTTGGAGCATCAGTGTAAGATCCGAGTTAGTACAAAAAGTACCCTGCCATGGGATTTGAGTTTTCTTGTTAAATATTACAACAGACGGGGAAAAAGACATGGAAATAACTGCATGTATCACAGTTGAATTTTTGGAAACTGAATCAATACATGATTGAAGCTGCATGTATCACAGTTGAACTTTTAGGAATTGAAACTGATACATGATTGAAGCAATGCTATTTCAAGATCTGTGTTGGTAAGAAAAACTAACATGACATGGGACTTGATGTTTCGTAAAAGAAAACATATGTGAATGTGTATGACGACTCTCCTATATAAAAAAAAAAAAAGAAGAGGGGGGGGGGGGGAGGGTGTTAAAAACCGCATGTATACAAAGTCAAAACTCAATCTGGAGGAACTGAAACTGATGCAATACAATTTAATCAACAGACACAGAGTCATAACGCAACAATGGAACTTAACAGCAATGAGCCAGAAAAAAGGAAACAAAATAGGTCGTTAAATGGATGTTTTAAACGTAGTACAGCAGCAAGTAACTCGATTTGATATAAATGTACATTCATATATTGTACTACAAACCATGTGATTAAGCACTCATCTCTCCCTGCCTTTTTTTGCCTCTATCTTCAAGTCCCGCTTATGTATACACAGCCAGTTTGGATTTACACTCACATTAAGGACAGTACGCATAGATACTAATTAGATGAAGCATTCATCACTGATCAGTAATTGTAGTCCACTGCCAGCCTCCATCCAGACTATGAATAAGACTATGCCAGCCATGCATCACACGAACATATGTTAAACTTATACTTCAATGTGTTTCTAATGCTGCCTTTTGTGTTCTGCCTCTTTCCAGAGCCAAGTCTACCTGATGCTGCTTCCACATCCCAGTCTGTTTCCAGATGGAAAAACCTGCGCAAACAGAGAACAAAAAGAAGATTTCAGCAAACAGCTGCTGATGATGAATTGCAAGACGAGTTTCTGAAAAATCAAGTGGAAGACTCTAAAAGGCGGCAAAAAAAAATGGACTTCGAAATTATGATCCTTGAATCAACGGTGGATCTGCAAAGCCTCGCAGAAAGGGAAAAGGAGCTAGATGTAAAGAGAAAGGAGCTAGATGTAAAGAGAAAGGAGCTGGAACTAAGGAAAACTGAGCTGGAAGTAAGGAAAACTGAGCTAGAAGTGAAGCTTCTAGAAGCTAAAGTTGCCAAGGAATTGGGTGCTACAAGCACCATGCATGGTGATTGATACTGAAAGTTTTCCTTTTTCCAACAGGAAATGCATGTTTTGTAGTCTGAGCATGATACATGTTTTGTAATGGGGATGTTATGTACTAAAACATGCTTTTTAAAAAATTTTTCTTAATAATGAATGTGATGCACATGCCAAAAATAGTTGATTAACGGGCAATCTTTAATTTTAAAAAACATTTTTCCTTCAGCTACAAAAACAAAGTCTCTTAGAATTTTTGCCTTTTTATACTTAAAGAACCACAGGCAATATTGAAAATACCCGAATATTAACCTCTTCCCTGCTTGCCCCGTGTCTATTACAGGGTCGTTTCCGCGATCCTGTACGCCTGTAACCGTGTCTATTACGGGGTATTTTCGTCATCGAAATTTCGAAAATCAGCACGGGAAATAACCCTAGAAATTGTCCCCGACTCTACTGGGGTGTTTAAATAACAGTTCTATCCCTTTATCAGTGTACTGAAGTGTTAGGAAATTGTTGGTTTAGTATTCAAGAAGGGTCGAACTGATTATCATAATCAAGATGGCGGATCAGAGACGAAGCTCGACACGGCGACCTGTTTTGAAGCGTTATAGCGCACTGGAAGTTTTAGATGAAGTGTTGAATGATATTGATAGTGGTGACGAAGACTTCCAAGCATCAGGTGACAGTGATAGTGATGAGGAAGAGACAGACGGTAACCAGCACCATCCACTTTTGTCGGAACTCGTGGCGTCACGAAGAAGAAGACCCGGACTTCGACCCACGTGATGTTGGTCAAGCGAGCAATACCAGCCATGATTCGACCAAGAATCAGAACCAGAGCCGATTCCCAGCACCAGCACAGCACCCCCTCCTGTCATGAGAGGTCGTGGTAGGGGCAGGGGAACAACTAGAGGCACTGGACAGCATCAAATAAGGGGGCGTGGCAGAGGGCGTGGAGCTCGACAATCTTGCCCCAGTATTCCAGAGCAAATCGGTGGGAACCTGTTGATGCTGCTGAACTAAAAAAGTTCCTGGCCCTGGTGTTGCTGATGGGAATCGTGCGACTGCCTGCAATTGAGCTGTACTGGTCAAAGAAGGTGCTGTACCGCATTCCAGTCTTCAGCTCAGTAATGACAAGACAGATTTCAAGTAAGTTTCTTTACTCTCTCTCTGAGTCTCTCTCTGTTTACTTGTTCTCATTTTCCTTCCACCCTCCCTCTCCAATTCCTTTCTATGTCCAAGTCTTTCTTTTTAGCATTACAATAGATGAGGATGATGTGTGTGTGTGTGTGTGTGTGTGTGTGGAGAGCTTCTCTGTAATGTGTGTGTGCGCTTCTGTTTTGTGTGTGTGTGTGTGTTCGTGTGTGTGTGTGTGTGTGTGTGTGTGTGTGTGTGTGCATGCTTCTATGTGGTGTGTATGTGTAAGCAGTCAAGGGCAGAGGGGGGAGAGTCGTCCATCCATCACCCAAGACCGTGTTGATGTTTGACTTTTTTTGTTTATTTCAGTTCCTCAGTCAATCAAAACCAAACCAAACAACCAACCTGGAAAATTAGCAGGAAAATCATATTTAGAAAATTGGCAACAAAATGAGAAATTTCCAAAGCATGAATGAAAGGAGACATACATTTGTAACTATGAGTGCACAATTTGCATAACAGTATAGCACCTGAAAAGAAGTAATGGATTGATTTATGTTCAATGCACAAAAATTCCTCTGCAATTAAGCACATCAAGAAGAAAATTGTGACACAGACCACCCTAAAAGTCTCGGGCCATGTTATGCTGCAACATCCACAAGACTATATTGGTAATTTGATGAGAAGAAATTGACATAAAAATCTTTAGAGCACACAACCATGGGTGAATCTGCAAAACAATCAATTCAACATAACAATGGAAGAAAAGCAAAAATAAAATAACATTAAAATACTGTGAACAATCTGGCATCTGTTCTGTTACAGTAAGGGTTGTACTGCATGCTAGCAGCATGGATCCTTGTGTCTATTAAGACAACAGAACAGGAAACAGCAATTATATCAACAGGACATGGACTAGATTATTACTCCTCAGATTCAGTTTATCATAATATCAAAAAATTACATTTATTCATAATAATACATACACAACATCATTCAATTAATGGCTCTGACAAAAAAAGAATATCTTCATTCGACACCATGGATTGCATACACATTGGCTTGTGGTAACAATAACTGTTGTGACCACCAGCTTTACCAAAAAAATCCATGGTACCAAAGGTACAATGAATTGCACAGAGGTGCATTGAAAAATGTCAAACAAACAAAAAGTTACAACAGAATATCAACATGGGAAAAACATTATCTACCTCAGGACAGGGTGTCGAGACACACACCCATTCATCTGTCCCGGCCGCCTCTCTGGTGTGGAACAGGCGTCCTCTGAAAAGGGCAACATGTGTGTGCCTAAATCATAACACCAAGACTCGCATGATCTCTCAAAAAAATAATAAGTGCCTGGCATCAACATAGCCAGCAAGAATACAGCAAAGGGAAGCAACTCATACGTTTCAATGGTTTACTCTTCAAAAGGGTTACTTCCCTTTACCCATCTTCGTTCGCCCATCTTCGTAATACTAGGCCCGAGTGTTGCCGAGAAATGGAACACAATAAAAAAACGAAGTTTCTGACACATCTAAAATGAACATTAAATAGATCAGCATTGATTTTCATAATTGCTTTTAACAGCAGTGTAACTACAAGGAATGAGCATAATTTGGATAATCCATTCCAACTTCCATCACATCAGGTACTGATTCCATGAAAAAAATAGCATGCACACAAACCCAAGAGAGAGAGAGAGAGAGAGAGAGCTGTCCAAGACCTCTTGAAAGAAAAATACAACCAGTTCTCATCCCAAGTGAAAACTCTTAGTCTTGTAAACATCTCCATTAAGTGGCTCTTAACATTTTCTTTAAAACACTTAACCAAGTCAACAACAACAAAAATATTTATCTATAACAACCAGATTCCCAATGAACTTGTTCCCCGTAAACTTGTTTTTGACATACCTCAAAAGATAATCACCTTTGCCTTGGTGCTGTGGCTAACCAGCATGAAACCGGTCTTCCTTTCCCAAACGAACAGGCAAAACCTCTGCTAGCTGTGACAAGCAGTGGGGAAGAGATCGCATTTTGGCGGGAGGCTGGTGTTATTGCCTCCTGTTTACACCAACAGCTAATACGCAGCAGAATATAGGCCCTGAGCTTCAGTAAATAACAGTATTAATTAATGCTTTGTCATTACCATGAATAAATATCCATTAATTCTGGTAATTTGTGCACATTCCTAAACAGAGATTATGCCAAGTAGACTGATTATATCCACAACCCAACTACTGTATTCCCACTCGTCCACTGGGATTCTAAAGATAATTCTGGAACCAAGCTATTTGGCACCAAGGCGGATAACTCTTCTGACAAAAGATCGGAATTCACTGAAATCCCTATGCACTTGCACTACCCTTATCAGCTCAACTACATACAAAAGAATAAAAATAGCAGCAATAAAACGAAACATGCTCTTCAAGAGCATGAGTATTAAACGTTTGCAGAAGTAAACTTCTGTCCAGCCACAAATCTCCCCTGCTGACAGTTATGGTCTCCATAACTTTGCCTATAGTATGGCATGCCGTTTGCACACAAAAATACACAAAAAAATCCTTGGCGACAATATAACCCTCAACAGGTAAATTGTCAAGCAAAAAATTACAACCAACAGTGTGACAGCACTTAAACCGGCAAGGTAGATTCTGTTAGAATCAAAAAAAAAAACAAAAAACCGTATCAGCACACATAACAAAATCAAACATGCCAAATGGTTCATCAAAAGATCAATATAGTACAACAAAAAAACAAATCGCAGTCATACAGACCAAGAGAACTGAGGGACAGCAGTTTACAAAACCAATCGGGCCTGGGCTTACAACACCAAAACACCTCCCTGGGACTTAAAAGTGCCAATATCGCGCTTTTCTGTCGCCTCCTAAACTGAGCATCGCATTCAGTAGGACATCGATTTCACCTTTTCCCAACAAGAGTCCATGTTTCGCTTGTAGCCCTCAAGTCTGCCATTTTTTAGATTTTCCTTTTTAAAGTAAATCTTGAAAATGCATCTTTCCCAATAAAGCATTCAGGGGCAGCTTGGCCATTTATTGCCTATACTGTCTTGAACTCAACATCTGTCAATCTTCATTCTTACATACCGGGGTGCAAGACGACTTCTTTTTTTTGTTTTTAAAAAGGTAGTGCTTCATACCCCATTAAAAGCCCACATTGAATACACAGATGCTACCAACATTTCTTCACAAAACCAAAAAAAATTCAATGTTCAACAAACATCTGTTATCAATACATGCAAATGAACTGCCTTCAGCCCAGGTGAAAGCATTATTAAGCAACCCAACAACAAAAAAAACCTTTCCCAACGAAAACAAGTGTCCACCTGGCTGAATACATTCACATGCCCATGACAAAAAAGAACCAAAAAAGAAACAAAAGATTCCAAAAGATGGAGGAGGTGCATGACTATCCTAACATACTATCCACACACCAAACATTCTTACTTCCACTTCCAGCGTGGGGGAACCCCCTTGTTGGAGCGGGCAGATCTGCGGACAGTCGTGCCGCTCCTGTCTGTCAGTGGCTGCTGATCAGGGGACTGTGGGGCAGCAGGTGGGATAGGAGGGGTTTCAGGGGAGATTCCCTGACTCCCTTTGGCAGTGGGCCATGGGGCAATGTGCCACTCTAGATGTGGTCACTGCTGGAGGTGGCTCAGAGCGACTCTCAGGATCCATCTTTCCAAGAGGCTCCACAACAGAGGGGAGAAATTGACAAATTTCATGCCTGTTCATCTTCACCATAGTGCCAACACCATCCAGTGGGGCAATGGTGAATGGCCCACCTCCAGGTCCAGGCACCTGAACCACAAAGAAGATCCGCTCCCCCCAGATATCCTGGATCTTATTCCGCCCTGGCCTATGTTTTCTGGTCAGGACAAGATCTCCCGGTTGGAGATCTGGGGTGGGATTGCCCTGGTCTTGCCTGGCCTTCCTCTTGGAAGCATGGATGTGGAGTTGCTCCCCTGCTTTTCTGTGAACCACTCTCAGACGCTCCACATGTCCCTCCAACCACTGGGTTGGCATGACTGCCTTCCACTCCTCTTCTTTCTCTCCCAGAAAGATATCAATGGGGAGCCGGGGTTTCCTCCCAAACATGAGGTAGAATGGGGACACCCCTGTGGCACTGTGTGGTGTACAGTTGTACATCCACGTTATCTCTGCCAAATGCTGCGGCCAGCGACGCTTTTGCTCTTCAGGGAGAGTCCTGAGCAAGTTGTGCATGGTACGGTTATACCGTTCACACTGGCCATTTCCTGCAGGGTTGTATGAGGTGGTGCGGGACTTTGTTATCCCGTAATGGCGGCATAATGCATGAATTATGGCCGACTCAAAACAACGCCCCTTATCAGAGTGAATCCGCTGTGGGATACCATAATGCTGGAACCAGTTCTGGATCAGAGCTTTGGCTACAACAGCAGATGTCTGATCCCGTGTTGGGATGGCCACTGTGTATTTGGTGAAAATGTCTGTGATGACTAGAACATTTTCTGTGCCATCACTGGCGGGCTCCAGTACAGTGAAGTCAACTGCTATGACCTCAAGGAGTTTGGTAGCCAGCAGATGACCCATAGGAGTGTGGGCCACTTTGTTCTGCACCTTGGCTGTCTGACAGCGCAGGCAACGCCTGCACCATTCATCCACATCTAGATGCATGTTGGGCCAAAACACTCGCTGTCGGAGAAGGCCGAGAGTCCTTTCTGGCCCTTGATGACCGCAGTCCTGGTGTGCCATGTGGAGGAGATGGGCACGAAGGCCTTCAGGGGCAACAAGCTGTGACACCCGTCCCACTGTCACATCCTCCACCGCTCTGTAAAGCACCTTCTCTTTGAGATGCGGCCGGTCAAAATGCCGCAGAAGGGCTTTCTGGTCAGCATCCATGGTCCGAATTTGTTTCCCAGGAGGACGACAATGGGACTCCACAAATGGGATGAGAGAGGCTATGCTTCTGTCTTTCCGCTGTGCTTCCTGTATCTCAGAAAGTGATAATGAAGGGAACTGCATAGCTGGGGGTGGCTCAGGAAGAGAGACAGAGGGGAGGTCAGCTTTCGCTTGGATTGCCTCCAATGGTTCCACCGTTGTGCGATGAACGATTTCATGCACTGTTCCGACCATGTGTGTCCCACTACACGAGACTGCACTCACCTCTTCCTCGCCAGGACCCTCTGGCCCAGACACAGGGTTTCGAGATAATGCATCAGCATTCTTGTTCTCTCTCCCCGATCGATACTTCACGGTGAAGTCAAAACATGCCAAGTCAGCTGCCCATCTTTGCTCTACTGCCCCTAATTTGGCTGTCTGGATGTGACTAAGGGGGTTGTTATCAGTCAGAACTACAGTGTGGGTGCCCAGAAGGTAGGGTCGAAACTTTTCGCACATGGCCAGGCATGGTACTGGAGGAAAATAATTTTTCCCTGAAAATGTTTGGGGGTCCAGGGGGCAAAGCCCCTGGCGGGGTCAAGGGGCAGAGTGTCTTGTGGGGGTCAGGGGGCAACGCCCCCTGAAGCTGAAGGTTTTTCAGCAATTCTAGCCTGTAAAAAAGCCTCTCCTTGAACTAATTTCAGTTCTTCATACTAAGCAATTTCTGCCATAAAATAAGCTCTCATAGAATCACTCTATCATTCATTCCTTCAACCCAAAGGAGGTTTTAAACCCAAGTAGTCACATAGCAAAAATGAGTACATATCAACATTGCTTTAGGTGGCATACATTAAATCAAATTGTAAACGATTTACTTACTATGCCAGTGAAGCACAGGCACAATGTACACACAGGAGACCCCTCATTTTGCACAACTTTGGTCATCATGTCCAGCACCACCAACACAGCACAGCACAGCAAAGTAGTGGTCTATTTCATGTCTTGAGTTCCAGTTTTGTTTACTATGTCTGTTCAATTCTTTTATTTTCCGTCTCCTCTACATTAGTTACTCCTTTTACTTTTTACATCTATCTGAATACAGTACAAAATGAGTTTAAGTTTTGTGTCTCTTTTAACGTACAAATTTTAAGTTATGTGTCTCTTCAGTGCAAGCAATGTGAATGAGATGAAGACTACTCTTTGCCCGATTTCTCAGCCATCTGCTTCACGAGCAGAGCCTGCTTTTTGTAATGTCCAAACCTCTTTCTCTTTGCCTCCTGTCTGTAATGTTCAATGGCTGTTCTCTTTGAAGCCAGCCGAATGTGTTCCTTCTGGAAAACTTCAAACTTTTTCTTTCTTTTTTTTCTTTCTCCAAAATGTGGTGGTAAGTCTCTGAACTTTTCCAAGCATGACGAAAACTTTCATTTTCGTGGCTCCTGTTCAGCCAATCCCATCGCCATTTGTTTGCCACACCAGCATCAATATCTTCTGTCGGAGAATTTCGCGGAACTATGTCTGTACGCTTTGGCATTTTTATTTTTTCCTTCTTTTTCTTTAATCTTGTTCAAATTCGATCACGTCGACCCAGAGCGGAAAGCAGTGGCGAATGTCACGAAAGCGCATGCGCGGAAGTAGTCCTGCTCAATGCTACTTCTCGCGAGATGAAGGCTTGAAGCGAACGACCTGAAAGGAACTAAAAGGGCCGGTCTCGTTGGGGGCGGCTCGCTTTTTTTCTTTTTTTCTTTTTTTTTTTTTTTTTGCTTTTCGCGGATTTCCGCGAATTCGCGGACATGTACCATGCCTGATGGCCCATTTAAGTGCCAAGAGCTCCAGCTTCATGCTACTGTAGTTGAGCATATTTCTCTCTGATGGACGGAGAGACCGACTGGCATATGCGACAACCCGCTGCTCTCCTCCCTGGTGTTGTGAGAGCACAGCCCCCAAGCCGTCCAAGGAAGCATCTGTTTCCAGGACAAAAGGCAGTTTGAAATCTGCGTACCCTAGTACGGGTGCAGAGGTCAACGCTTTTTTTAGATCCTCAAATGCCTTTTGACACTGAGGATTCCATGCCTTCACAATAGATACCAGCTGGCTCTTCCGCTTCTTTTCTTTCTCTTGCTGGTATGTCAGAGAGACCAGTTGGTTAAGTGGCTTGGCTAGACTGGCAAAACCCTTCACAAAGCGCCTGTAGTAGCTGGCAAACCCAAGGAAAGATCTCAGCTCTCGCAGAGATTGCGGTCTTGGCCAGTCTGCCACAGCTTTGATCTTCGAGTCTGAGGTTGCGATTCCCTCAGACGAGACCGTATATCCCAAATACTCCACTTGCCGTTGTGCAATATGACATTTCTGGGGGTTGAGCTTCAGCCCGACCTCACGCAAACGCTGAAATACAATTTTCAGGCGCTCCAGATGTTCCTCGAAAGTCTGGCTGTAGACCAGAAGATCATCCAGATACACCAGGAGGATTTGGAATGCCAGATCATTCATTGTGCTTTGCATCAGCCTCTGGAAAGTGGCTGGGGCGGTGGACAAACCCATTGGCATTCTCAGGTATTCGAACAATCCGAATGGGGTGATGAAGGCTGTTTTGTGCCTGTCTTCCTCCGCCATGGCAACCTGATGGTAGCCACTTGCCAAATCCAGAGTGGAAAACAACTTAGCCCCTCCAAGTGCATCCAATGAATCATCTATCCTTGGGAGGGGATAGGCATCTGGTATGGCCTTCTCATTTAGGCGACGGTAATCAACGCAGAGGCGGATAGAGTTGTCCTTCTTTCGGACAACTACTACCGGAGATGCATAAGCACTGGAGCTTTTCTGGACAATCCTTCTGTCCATAAGAGTTTGGATATGCTCCTTCACCTCCTGGTACTGCGTTGGTGGGATCCTCCGAAAGGTTGAGGCCACAGGGACATCATCTTTAAGGCGGATCTTGTGTGTGACCCTGTCGGTGTACCCCAGGTCACAGTCATCGCGGAAAAACAGGTCCGCATTGGCTTTCAGCAACTCCTCTAGCTGCTGCCTGTGGCTGTCAGTGCAGTCTATACCCTCAAGGTTAACGGGGCACTCTCCACCTTGTACCTCACTGTCGGTCTCAGTGGAGTTAACCGAGACATGGATCTGATTGCAGCTAACTTCCACTGACACTTTACCTGGGTGCAGCTCCTGTTTGAATAGCTGCACTGTGCCAACTCTTGTCCCTGGTCTCAAGACAACGCCTTCGTCATTGACATTAATGACCTGAACAAAAAAACAATTGCCTTTGACCTTGCTTACCGTGGGTGGGACAAGCAAACCTTTGTGACTGAAGTCCGGAAGCGGCTCAGTCAACACTTTCTGATCCTGCAGTGTTCTATTTACTGCCCCAGTTGCTCTGAGGCTGGCCACTGCCCGAGGCGGGATATACACAGACTCCCTTCCTGCCACCCGTGCAAAACCCTGCACCACTGGGGTACTGACATCTGGCATTACCTCCCGCAACACATTCATCCCTAGGATGACAGGAACATCCAATGCAGATGTAGAGGACCTCACCAGAATGCCCTTGCCCCTTACCGTGGTGCCCCAGATTTCCACGTTGGCTTTGAAATATCCTACATAGGGAATGTCCAAACCATTAGCTGCAGTGACTCGCAGCCAACCAGCCACTGGTTGTAGGGGAGAGCACCCAAAGAGTTCTTTGAACGTGCCTTCCCCCATCATGGTGACCTGTGACCCAGTGTCCACAAGGGCATCAACTTCCTTGTTGTTAACCAATACCTTGGCATACGGACATCTCCCTAGGATTTTACTGAGTGAGCCGGAAGGTTGCCCCTCAGCAGTGCGACTCGTCACTACTGAGGAATGTCGTTTCCCTGCCTCGACAGATTCGGACAGTTGCGGCGAATATGGCCTGGCCTGTCACACCCCAGGCATATTGGCCTTCCATCTCTGGCAAATGGCAGTTTCCGTTTGCCTGCCGCTTCCCCTGATTGTGGCTTTGGGCGCTTCTCTGCACAGAGCTGCTCCTCCATCTGTCTCATCCTGCCCTCCATTTTTTCTAATTTTGCTACAATGGCCTCCATGGCTTGGATCTGCTTGACAGATGCCTCCGCCTGAGCCGAGACAGCATCAGTGGCACCCTCTTTCTCCTCATCTTCCATCCATCTTAGAGCCTCATCTCTAAGCTCTAAGGAGGAATTTGGGAGTTTGTGTGTCTGCTCTCTCACGACGCCTTCTCAGCTGACCATTGCAGAGACCAGCCACAAAATGGTCTCGCAGAATTTTCTGATCCAGCGGCTGCTGCGTTGCATCCTCTTTCCGCTGCCTCTTTGTCACATCTGTAAAGGCTTTATTCAGCCTGTGGGAATACTCCCTAACCCCTTCATACCCCCTCTGTGAGATGGAATAAAAAGTCCCCAGCAGCTGACTGACAGACCGTTGTTCCCCCCACACCTTATGTAGGATTTCGAAAAGCTTATCAGGGTCATTTGTGTCATCCATGGGATGACACAACAGTTCACTCTTGACACATTCTGTCAAGTGACTATAAATGACATCTACTTTTTCACCTTGATCCGTTTCTTGGAGACCCCTACTTGACCAAATATTCTTAACATCCTTCTCAAACTCTTCCACTGTTGGGTGACCTGTCCCTGAAAATGCCTTGATTGACTTTTCCCTTGGAGCTATAATTACCCTCTGAGCATTATTTTTCAAAGCTGCTAATTCTTCAGCAATACTGTCCAAAGTCACCTCAGCCATCTTTCAATAATCTTTTGAAGAAGAATAGATATGTACTAAAAGGTTACGATAGAAAAAAATAAGAACACACACAAAAAAGGGAAAGTGAAATCCTAGAGATATCAGTACGCATTGCAAAGAAAGGCTTGACAAAAAAGATTCCCACACTAACAGATACTTATGCTCATACTCTAACAATCTTTCAACTTCTAAATTATGCACAATAACATCCAGTCCATGTCAGTCCACATTAAAGCTCAGCTGACCAACAGGGGTCATATCAGGGTGGTCCTTCCATAAAAAACACAAACATATCAATTCACAATAATCAGATACATCATTCAATCACTGTGCCATGACAGTTTCCCATCATGCTGAAATCAACTACAGGGTCAGCTCCTTTGCAAAACAATGATCTGGCCTACCATCTCCACCGCACCATAGGCATAAATTCAAAATTTCAATGAAAAAAATGAAAACCTTCCTTGCTGTGACTTCACATCCAAGGGCCTGATCCCGCGTTCTGAGGTTGGCACTTGTTCATCCTGCTCGCAGCGCCATTTGTAAGCAGTCAAGGGCAGAGGGGGGAGAGTCATCCATCCATCACCCAAGACCGTGTTGATGTTTGACTTTTTTTTGTTTATTTCAGTTCCTCAGTCAATCAAAACCAAACCAAACAACCAACCTGGAAAATTAGCAGGAAAATCATATTTAGAAAATTGGCAACAAAATGAGAAATTTCCAAAGCATGAATGAAAGGAGACATACATTTGTAACTATGAGTGCACAATTTGCATGATAACAGTATAGCACCTGAAAAGAAGTAATGGATTGATTTATGTTCAATGCACAAAAATTCCTCTGCAATTAAGCACATCAAGAAGAAAATTGTGACACAGACCACCCTAAAAGTCTCAGGCCATGTTATGCTGCAACATCCACAAGACTATATTGGTAATTTGATGAGAAGAAATTGACATAAAAATCTTTAGAGCACACAACCATGGGTGAATCTGCAAAACAATCAATTCAACATAACAATGGAAGAAAAGCAAAAATAAAATAACATTAAAATACTGTGAACAATCTGGCATCTGTTCTGTTACAGTAAGGGTTGTACTGCATACTAGCAGCATGGATCCTTGTGTCTATTAAGACAACAGAACAGGAAAACAGCAATTATATCAACAGGACATGGACTAGATTATTACTCCTCAGATTCAGTTTATCATAATATCAAAAAATTACATTTATTCATAATAATACATACACAACATCATTCAATTAATGGCTCTGACAAAAAAAGAATATCTTCATTCGACACCATGGATTGCATACACATTGGCTTGTGGTAACAATAACTGTTGTGACCACCAGCTTTACCAAAAAAATCCATGGTACCAAAGGTACAATGAATTGCACAGAGGTGCATTGAAAAATGTCAAAACAAAACAAAAAGTTACAACAGAATATCAACATGGGAAAAACATTATCTACCTCAGGACAGGGTGTTGAGACACATACCCATTCATCTGTCCCGGCCACCTCTCTGGTGTGGAACAGGCGTCCTCTGAAAAGGGCAACATGTGTGTCCCTAAATCATAACACCAAGACTCACATGATCTCTCCAAAAAATAAGTGCCTGGCATCAACATCGCCAGCAAGAATACAGCAAAGGGAAGCAACTCATACGTTTCAATGGTTTACTCTTCAAAAGGGGTTACTTCCCTTTACCCATCTTCGTTCGCCCATCTTCGTAATACTAGGCCCGAGTGTTGCCGAGAAATGGAACACAATAAAAAAACGAAGTTTCTGACACATCTAAAATGAACATTAAATAGATCAGCATTGATTTTCATGAATTGCTTTTAACAGCAGTGTAACTACAAGGAATGAGCATAATTTGGATAATCCATTCCAACTTCCATCACATCAGGTACTGATTCCATGAAAAAAATAGCATGCACACAAACCCACAGAGAGAGAGAGAGAGAGAGAGAGCTGTCCAAGACCTCTTGAAAGAAAAATACAACCAGTTCTCATCCCAAGTGAAAACTCTTAGTCTTGTAAACATCTCCATTAAGTGGCTCTTAACATTTTCTTTAAAACACTTAACCAAGTCAACAACAACAAAAATATTTATCTATAACAACCAGATTCCCAATGAACTTGTTCCCCGTAAACTTGTTTTTGACATACCTCAAAAGATAATCACCTTTGCCTTGGTGCTGTGGCTAACCAGCATGAAACCGGTCTTCCTTTCCCAAACGAACAGGCAAAACCTCTGCTAGCTGTGACAAGCAGTGGGGAAGAGATCGCATTTTGGCGGGAGGCTGGTGTTATTGCCTCCTGTTTACACCAACAGCTAATACGCAGCAGGATATAGGCCCTGAGCTTCAGTAAATAACAGTATTAATTAATGCTTTGTCATTACCATGAATAAATATCCATTAATTCTGGTAATTTGTGCACATTCCTAAACAGAGATTATGCCAAGTAGACTGATTATATCCACAACCCAACTATTGTATTCCTACTCGTCCACTGGCATTCTAAAGATAATTCTGGAACCAAGCTAATTTGGCACCAAGGCGGATAACTCTTCTGACAAAAGATCGGAATTCACTGAAATCCCTATGCACTTGCACTACCCTTATCAGCTCAACTACATACAAAAGAATAAAAATAGCAACAATAAAACGAAACATGCTCTTCAAGAGCATGAATATTAAACGTTTGCAGAAGTAAACTTCTGTCCAGCCACATATGTGTGTATGCTTCTATGTGGTGTATTTGTGTGTCATTGTTTATGGTGTGTGTGTGTGTATACAGTGTGTGTGTGTGTGCTTCTATGTGGTGTGTATGTGTGTATACTTCTATGTGGTGTATTTGTGTGTCATTGTTTATGGTGTGTGTGTGTATGTGTGTGTGTGTGTGTGCTTCTATGTGGTGTGTGTGTCTGTGTGTGTGTACAAATGTGTGTATGTGTACTTGATTGTTTCTGGTGTGTGTGTGTGTGTGTGTGTGTGTGTGTGTGTGTTTACACACGCTGATCAAATGTTGTTCAATCCTATTTCAGATCATCCTACAATTTATCCACTTTCACGACAACTCTGCGATGCCACCACCAGACCATCCCCAGTATGACCGGCTGTACAAGATCCGTCCAGTACTGGACCACCTCCATGAAAAATTTCAGGAGGTGTACGAGTCACGGCGAGCGGTGTGTGTGGATGAAAGCCTACTCCTTTAGAAGGGTAGGCTTATATTTCGCCAATACATCCCCCTCAAGCGTGCCAGGTTCGGGATCAAGTTATACCTCAGCTACCGGTCTGACAATGAAGTGAGGCTGACGGAGAGGCATTTCATGTTCCCCATCCCACCAACACCCAACAAGGCAGCACCACAGAGGGCCTGCAGGGTCTGCACCAAGAAGCTGAAGATCAGGCGTGATGTGCGGTCCCACTGCCCCTCCAAGCCTGCACTGTGCTATCCACAGTGCTACATGGATTATCACACTAAGTTCAACTACTGGGAGTAGTGTGGATCCTGTAGCACAGCTTAGTTTTGCAGTGCATTTTTTTTTTCATAGATCTTCTTCAGTTAGTCAGTGCGTGCTTTTATCTCTGTGTTTTTATATTCTTGAGTGCGTGTGTGTTTTCTTTTTTTTCATCTTCATGGTGGTGTTTCTTCTGAAACTCTGATTTATTCATGAGTGTGACCAGACTGTTCAACTGGTGGAAATAATCAGACTGGGTTATATTAGTGAGGCTGCTCAACCCAAGAACAACCCCAGAAACCTGCGAGATGTACAGAAAGAAGTACTGGATTAGTGTACGGATTATGAACATGTACTGAGTGAGTACCAGACGTTTCTCCTCGCATCCAGTGAACACAAACATCAGTTTTTCTAGTGTTTTGTGTGGTTTTATATACAGCAATATGACTTTTTATTTGAAACTGTCATAAGATTTGATTTCATCAAATTTTACTATACTGTTTACTAACAAAATCTGATTATTAGTACATCAGGTTATAGCCAAAGATGCATGAAAAAAACATGCAAAAGATGTAAGACTTACCTAAGTGAATGAGACAGTAGTGATCACATTAGTAAACCTACTGCAAAAGGCAAGATTTGGTCCCTTTATGTCTGGATTATGGTTCCTACAATGATTTATGTATGTATTATCATACAGAACAGACTTTTCTGGCAGTCATATCAATGCCAGATGTTTATATTATGTTCAGTCAATTCTAACATCATTTTTTTTCAAAGTTGTTTTGTGGTTTGATGTATTGCAATGTGCATGCGAGTCCTCAAAAACAGTCAGTTTAGTACAGAAAAGTTGATATTATCAATTTTTACCATACTGATTGCTAACAAAATATAAATACTATGAAATCATAGCATACCACAGGGTATAAGAAAAAAAAGAGCAAAAAATGCAAGAGATATCTCAAATAATGAATGAGATGTGAACAGATGAATGAACCTACTGCAAAAAGCAGAATTCTGTCCCTTTTCCCTTGGATTAGGGTACTCCTCAAGATGTGTGTATTACTATGCAGAAGAAGACTTGCTGGCAATAATATCAATACCAAATTTTTGTATGATGTCCAATCAATACTAACACCAATTTTTTCCATGTTTTGTATGGTTTGATGAGCTGCAATGTATGTATGTGTGCCCAAAAAGTCATTTCATTACTAAAAAAGTTGGTTATATTACTTTTTACCATATTATTTATAACAAAATCAAAATGTAATGACATCACATCATGCCACAAGGTATAAGGGGAAAACATGCAAACAATCTAATAGATATAGCAATAAATGAAGGAGTAGTGAACAGATAAGTGAACCTACTGTGAAAAGCAGAATTCTGTCCCTTTATCCTTGGATTGGGGTACCCCCAAAGATGTATATATTACCACACAGAAGAAGATTTGCTGGCAATGACATCAATACCAGATGTTTGTATGATGTTCAGGCAATACTAATAGCATTTTTTTCAATATTTTGTGTGGTTTGATGAGCTGCAATGTGTTTGTATACACACAAAAACAGTCATTTCATCACAAAAAAGTTGGTTATATTACTTTTTACCATATTACTTACCAAAAAAAATCAAAATGTAGTGACATCATATCATGCCACAGGGTATAAGGGGAAAACATACAAATAATCTAATAGATAAAGCAATAAATGAAGGAGTAGTGAACAGATGAGTGAACCTACTGCAAAAAGCAGAATTCTGTCCCTTTACCCTGGGATTGGGGTACCCCCAAAGATATATGTATTACCACACAGAAGATGATTTGCTGGCAATGATATCAATACCAGATGTTTGTATGATGTTCAGGCAATTCTCACACCAATTTTTTCTATGTGTTGTGTGGTTTGATGTGTTGCAGTGTGTATGTGTGTGCTCGAACACTGTCATTTTATAACAAAAACATGTTGATTATGTTACTTTTTACTATACTAGTGCCACCAAAATCAAAATATTATGATACCACATAATACCTCATGCTATAAGGAGGAAAACTGCAAACTATCTAACAGATATCTCAATAAATGAACGAGTAGTGAACAGATACGTGAACCTGCCACAAAATCAAAATTCTGTCCCATTACTCCTGAATTGGGGTAACCCCAATGATGCATATATTACCACAATAAAAGAACATTTGATTGGAATGATACCAATACCAGATGTTTGTATGATGCTCAGCCAATACAAACACCCATTTTTTTCATTGTTTTGTGTGGTTTGATGCGTTTCAATATGCGTGTGTTTGTTCAAAAACAATTATTTTATTTCAAAAAAGTTTATAATACTTTTTACCAAACTATTTGGCAACAGAATCAAAATATTATGAAATCTCATTATAGACCAGGAAATAAGGAAGAATCATGCAAAAAATCTAAGACATATCTCCATAAATGAATGAGTATTGAACAGATCAGTGAACCTACCGCTAAAACAAAATTCTGTCCCTTTACCCTGGGATTGGGGTACCCCCAATTATGCATGTGTTACCACACAGAAAAACATTTGCTGGCAGTAATATAATACCAGATGTTTGTATAATGTTTAGTCATTAAGAACACCAGTTTTTTCACTTTTCTCTTTGGTTTGATGTGCTGCAGTGTGTGTGCGTATGCAGAAAAAGTGTCAATTTATTACAAAAATAGTTGATTATATTGATTTTTATCATACTTATGACCAGCCAAATCAAATTATTATGATACCACATCATAGCAGAGGGTATAAGAAAAAAACATGCAAAAAATCTAAGAGATATCTCAATAAATGAATGAGTAGTGAACAGATGAGTGAACCTACTGCAAAAAGCAAAATTTGGCCCCGGCACACAGCAATACAGAAAAGCACTTATACTGTGGCAGGGAAGGGGTTAAGATTTGACAGAACAATAACCAGATGTAAGTTCCAAAAATGCAAAGCTGCATACTAAAAATATCACATTTCTGCCCCTCTCTCCCCTCCCCTTCCAAGTGAACTAAGGGAGAAGATAAATCATGCAAGTAACATACATTATAAGTGGTTTAAGCAGATGCAAAAAAAGGACCAGCACCTGTTTATGTTTTTTTTTGGGGGGGGGGGGGGGGGACCAAAGCGTTTTGTCAAATGTAACAATTACTGAGAAGTGCCACTTAATGATAACAGTGACTTCTACATCAACTACTTTTTCGAGTAATGTAATATATATTCACACTTACATCAGGGTTGTTGCGCAAGAAAGTTGATCAGCCTGTTGCGGGCTAACTTGCCAGCAGCAACTCTTTCTACTGCATTGCCACAGTTGTGAGGTTCATCATCATCATCATCGTCATCATCATCATCATCGTCATCATTGTCAGATTCTTCATCCGAGTCGAAATCAGGCAAAGCCAGAAACCTGCATACAATTTAGACATAAAAGAAAATTAGTTGGGAAACTGTGCATGCAGCAGGTGGGGGACACTGTGAGTGTAGCTGTGGTGATTTAGGGAGACGAGTTCAAGGGAGATGGATTTGCTCACCCCCAAGCAACCATAATTCACACAGAAACAAAGACAGTAAATCAGAAATTTTTTTCCAGACGATTTTTTCCCCCTGATGACATAAACTTCTAACATTGGCTGTGGTTATTATTATCACAGGATACTAATATAGTGCCAAATCTCGGTCACAGACCAATCTTAAAGCCCTTTACAATCAACAAACTCCATACAACAGGCTGCCTACTCATAAACAGCCGACTGGATTAACCCTCACAATGCTCTGTATATCAATTTAAACTTTAAAAGAAATGTAGTTAAAATCTAGGACGGGAAACTCGTCACACACCACACTTGAGAATTTGGCTTCTGCATACATATTGTTTGCACTAGATATGCAAACCTATACATTTTTAGAAACTACATATGTTGTAGAATCTAGTGAAATAACTGAAAATACTGTAGGTGCTACCTACTTGGAGACTGACCTCAAAATATAAGCAGAGAAAATTTCTGAAAAAGTTATTTGAAAAGAAAGTCAAATGTTAGGAGAGACACAGTTTTTCTCCTGTACTACCTAAACACTTCGGACTGGAGATAAAATGGAGACAAATATGTGCTGGAAACATGGGAAAGATGATAATTCTCTTGACTTAAGCTATGTATAATGAATTGTGCCTCAAATGATGTACCTATAATTCAGCATCCGGACAATCAAATTTCACTATATAAGGAAATGGGGTTTGTGCAGGCTTGTCTTGAAGCTAGATAGGTAAAACTATATGTAAACTAGAGATAATGAGGAATCTGAAAAAAATAATTACAAGACAGTACCCTGATGGCAGCTGAAGATATTCTTCACAGTGTAATCCAGAACATTGGCAAAAAGGTAATCCAAACATCAGTCACATTGTTTGAAACACCACAGTTTTCCTGCTTGAATGTCAAAACACTTGAAACTTGAGAGAAAACAAGATCATGTCCTTGAAAGACACAGCACAAAGTTAGGGCCTTGGTCTTCTGTGGAAGGCTGAAAAGCACTCGGGGCAGAGTCCCACGTCACATCCAGAACATTCCCAGCCAGAGCGCACATGGGTAGGATGGCCAGCAGCACAGCTCCTCTTTCTTGACCTCCTTCACTCTCAGCATCACTCTCCTCTGCAGTAGTGCTTCCTGATTCTGGATCACACAAGAAAACATATACCCAAAGTCTTCTGTTCATTTTATTTTTTCATAATGGTGCAAGAGTTGTTACAGAGAGCATGACTCAGTTTCCACTAATTAGTCTGATTTTCAGAAAGAAAAAAAATATGAACTGCATTACTTATTCATTCTATGAAAAATGAAGTCATGCATAAAATTATAAATAAGAATAAAATCTGAATCACTAGCATATAAGGAAGGGGGAGGGCTATAGCTTTCATTGGAGACACGCCCACTCGTGACACGCCCACACTGTTTCCAAACTAAAACGAACAAACAAAAGTTATAAATTGTTCTCTTCAAATCACCACTTTTATTCATCTCTAAAGTGCTTTCAAAACACCTATAATCACCCAGAAACGATCTTCTAGTTTGATCAGGCCAAAGTCCATCACTCCTGTGAGTAACCATGTACCCTGCCCCCTCCATCCCCCCCTTCCTTCATGTGGCGGACCAACAAATGTAAAATAACCAATAACCACACGCAGCAAGTGTTCCATCACTCGACAAACAAAATAATCAAAGTTTATCTACTCACCTGCTTTGCTTTCATTACTACTGCTTTCGGCAACTGATTCTTCACACGTGCCACTTCCACGCAACTCCTGCCCAACTCAGTCGCTGATTCACTCATTATTTCAGTCAAAATGGACGAAAAACTTGGAGATAACTGACTGGCAAGGCTTGCCGGTGCACAATGGATACTAGCAAGTCACGTGAACTGATCAATCCGGATGTTTAGCAGCGGTGGTATAACGGTTCTCGTCTGAGCCACGATCGTGGCCTAACGCACTTAGGCGGTAAAGCCACAATAGTGGCCCACGCACTCAGCGGGTTAAGAACTGCCTTCCTGCGCATTCAGTCATTTTCTGTGTTATTCAGTCATACGTTGGTCACGCATTTTTCCTTTCCTCGTTTGTTCTTTCAATTTTACACTGAGAATGTGTATACATGTTGTCCATTTCCATCAGCACAGGATGGGATTCAACGTGCATGCTCGATATTTTATGCCTGCGTTCATGCACAGGATCTTGGTTTAAAGTCTCATTCAATATATTTGGAAGAACAATGTGGGCAGCCCATTAGCCTGGGGTAGGCCATCACTTAGGCGGGGGCATGAGAAGAATCTCCTAACAAAGACAGTATGTTACAAACATGTGCAATAGAGAAAATAAAGTTAGTATTTTGCTGATCTGATAATTATTCCTTCGGCTGAGTATATACAAGGGAAAAAAAAAACTGCCACCCATTCTAAGCTAAATGTAAATGAAAACAGTGAAATCACTTAATTTCTGGATAATATTGAAAACCCAAACATTTCAGGTTTTCTGAATGTCTGACCAAAGGACTTCTTTCTGTAACTTGTTTCAATTTGCTTAATTTCAAGATCCACACCCCCCCTCCCACCCTTGTTTTAAGAAAAAAAAATTCAAATGCTGGTGTCACTGTGAGGCAAGATAACTTTATATTTGCAAGCTTTGTGCATGAAATGTGGAAAAAGTATTTTCATATCATAGCTTAATATGTACATCCATGTAAATATAGGTAATAATAATAAACTGATATAACTTTCAGAAGCAAACGTATGCACACACCTTGCTCGGTTGTGAAGGATCAGGCAGATGGTAATTATCTGGCAGGCCCTGTCTGGTGTCACACGTAAAACACTTTGCAGACAGTGCCACCGCCTCTTGGCAACACCAATGCTCCTTTTAACAGTGGACCATGTCGATGTGTGAACGTCATTAAAACGCTCTTCATCACGGGTTTGAGGATTGAGGACAGGGGTAATCAGCCAGTCCCGTAGCATGTATCTACTGTCCCCAAGAAGATGTCCACTGACTGGTGGATGGTTCCCTTCCATGGCCTCGAAGAAACCAGACTGCCTGTAAATAGCGTAACTTACATTAAATTGTAAGGACCCACGTTTTCATTTTAAAGGCACAAACTGAATACTTGATATCACAAGGCATCCAAGGGTAACAATGAATCACTGCCTTAATAGTAAATTAAATACCGCTCCTTCATAGTTGATTAATCCTTTGATTTGTCAGGCTTGACTGTAATGTATCACAGGATGGCTCAACTATTGAGTGTCAGCATGCTTATAGTTTTTGTTTTTAAATCTTTTTTAATTCCTTCTTCATTCAAGATTTGTACATTATAATTTTGAAATATCTTTTCTTTCTAATAATTGAACTTTCATCCATCATGTTTTCATTTGTTACCTGTAAATCAACACTGAATATGAATAAATAAAAGGGAAAAAAAGAAAAAAAATGGACAATCTTTTGTCTTTTGACTGCAAGTACGAAAATTACTACAATCATAATTTAGAAAGAGAGGGGGTTAGTTACCGCCAAGGACATTGACAAACAAAGCACAGGACAAGACACAATGCATTTCGACCTCTTGGGTCTTCTTCAGGCAAAAAAAAAAAAAACAGATCAAATTTAACATTTAGGACAGTACCAACAAAGAACGAAGAGTGACTTATCTGTCTATGTGTTCAGAAAAAATGGCCGCCAGACGGAAATGACAGTGGGGATTATTACATGGTATCTTGCACATACATGAAATACACATGACATATATACTCTCTCTCTCTCTCCCCACACACACACAGACACTCATTACACTCTTCTTATATTACTTCCATGGGTATGCAGGAGAAGTCTGATTACCTTGACATGTTCCATCTTCATTGCTTCATGCTTATAATTTTTATACTTAATTACATTTGCTTTGAACTTCCATTATTTGCTATGCAATATACACAGGACTTCAGAGGACCTTGATACATCATAATTTACCTGAGTATTCGTGCATCATGTACACTGCCCGGCCACCTGGCAACCACATCGATAAAGAATAAGTCTGCATCACATATAACCTGCAAATAAATATTGCAAATGAAAATTAGTATGTTTGACAAAGACATTAAGATGAATAACAAAGCAGGTCCAACTTTCTCATAACAAACATACACTTTGCAAATGTAATGAAAATTAGTATGTTTGACAAAGACGTTAAAATGAATAACAAAGCAGGTCCAACTTTCTCATAACAAACATACACTTTGCAAATGTCATATTAATATTTGACTCAAGACATCAAAAGAAAATTTTTTATTCCAAAAAGGGAGTGAACATTAATGGAATTACTGACCTGAGGTAATCAACATGAAGTAGAGAGGGCAGGAAATGATGGTACTGGGGCAAGGTAGGTGCAGGGGTAGAAAAAAAACAAAAAGCTTTTGGAAGAGCCCAACTTGCAAACACCATTTGACCAACCTATGTACATATGAAGATGATGCCTGTTACAGATCTATACATTAGATATATTTCGAAAACACACATCACTGATCTATCTCTTCCCAATGAAAACATGCTGTATGTAAGATGTTTTGAAGACTTCCCATTCAAGAGCAATTACTCCCACACAACAAGCCAAAGTTACTGGTGCTCTAGTACCAAGTAGTAAGTATATATAAAAGTGAGAATATCATCATCCTTATTTACAATACTTCTTCAAATAAAGACTTCTTCAGAGTACTAACCTGAACATTGATTGAGTGCTTTCCTCTTCTGTTAACAAACTCATGTTCATTCCCTTCAACCCCAGGGGACTGGATGCGGACATGAGTCCCATCGATGCAGCCAAAAACATTGGGCATCCCAGCCATCTGCAAGAATTTTTCAGAGGATCTTCTTGCTTCCTCTGCATTTGGAAGGTGTATCCATTGTGACAGTGAAGGCAGAAGAGCCTCTGTCACTCGCCGTATGGTTCTGCTGGCTGTGCTCTGATGTACGCCAATTAGTTCAGCACACACATCTTGGAATGTCCCCGTGGCATAAAAACGCAGCGTCAGAAGAACCTGCAATTATGGTTTTAAATAACTGAAACTAGTGAAAGCAATCAACACTATTTCCAGATTGTTTATGGGTGCTTGGCTGACATTATTTCATGGAGTAATGATTTCTTGTTTCCTTTAAATATTATGTATAATCACTGACAAATTAATAATAATTAATTACATCACAAGTGAGAACTGCAGCGTCTTGTTCATATTAATAATATGATTAACACCCCTTCCCCCACATACATACTACCAAGTGATACATAAATGATGTTATGGGGGAAAATGCCTTAACATGTTAAATACAAACAGGAATGGATTTTCATGACTCATGACTGCCTGCATACATAACACTTTTCAGGATGCTACACTACAATACAAATAAACTGACAGACAAAGAGTAAGATAAGAAATGTATGCACCTGAGATCTAATCGGAAAAAGACTTCCACAAACACAACCACCACCATTCACGACCATCCCTTTCTGTAACTGAAGTTGTACTCCTTTCTTCACACACTAACCCTCTGCTTCTTCAGTCTACAGGCTCCCAATTACACCCCAAAAGGGAAAAAACCCTGTAAAAATCAAAACACAGTATACATCAACTAGAAATGAGCAGTGAGTCATACACAATGGCTCTCCTGCCCCATATTCTGCCTACACATATATCACTACAAGAAAACAGTACCCTACAAAAACATATTCAATGATGCTTTAGTTTTAAAAATAAACAAATAAATAAAAAGTTTTAAGAACCAAAGAAGAAGCACCAACATCGCCGGCATGATTTTTTTTTTTTTTTTTTTTAAATCACAAAGCCAGGGATGAAAATTCTGTACTTACACTTTAGTTACAGAGTATGAAAATAGCAAATTCAATGAGAAATAATTTAACACCTTCACCACTGACAACAACAACAACAACAACAACAACACACACACACACACACACACACACACACACACACCACATGCACACACACACACACACACTGAATGAGAGAGGGCAGGGGGGTGGGATTAGGATACTAAACTCAGAAACTGCAAGCTCAAGTGAAAGTATTACTTTAGTCAAGAGGAGTGTGTGCGTGTGTGTGTGTGTGTGTGTGTGTGTGTGTGTGTGTGTGTGCATTTCCTTGCTGTGCTTTTATCAATGCATCATTTTTAGGTGAAACTGACATGTCTAAAAATAATAATAAAAGTGCACATAATCACAGAGGGACTTATGAGAGAATGAGATTGACCCATGACATTAAACATTTCATACTAATAACAGGGGTAACTGCCCGGTAAGTGAACAAATTAGACATGTATTTTAACATGGGTAAATGAACAAATAACACTAAAGAAAAAAACACACACAGGATCAGGATCAGTCAGGATCAGGATCAGAATCAGGGGCGTTGTATCAAACACAACTTGGCCTATTTAGGCTTTTTACACCCCTTCTGTATGTATATATCCTTTTTTTTTTCTTTTCGTGACTGTTGGTCCAGTCATAGGCTAGTTCAGTCCTATTTTCCATCAAATTCATATCTAATTTTTGTTAATAATTCATGTTCATCTATGAGGTTCTTAAAAACATTAATACTAGGTGCACGTTTGATGTTAACTGTTAGTCCATTCCAAAAATTGGTTACTCTATTAGTAAAAGTAAATTTTCTCAATTTAGTTCTGGAATATTGTATAAATATCTTATCTTCACTGTTCCTTGTAACATTCTTCTGCAGAGTACAAAAAAAAACATGCTTTATCAACATCATCAATTCCATTAAATATCTTGTATGCTTGAATCAAGTCTCCTCTTATTCTTCTTGCCTTAAGTGTTGGAAGTTGTAGATATTTTAATCTTTCCTGATATGAGTAATCTTTTATATTATGAATCATCTTGGTTGCTCTTCTTTGTACTTGTTCTAAAGCTTCTGACTGTCTCTTTAACATTGGATACCATACAGTGTTGCCATATTCAAGAACAGGTCTAACTAGTGTCTTATATAATTGCAAAAAAGTGTCCTTTTCTATAAATGTAAAGGTTCTTTTTATTATTCCAATCATTCTGTTAGCCTTATAAATACTATTTACAATATGTTTGTCAAATAGCAAATTTTTGTCAAAAGTCACACCTAGATCTTTCTCTTCCTCACATTTAGATACTTTTATTTCCTTATCCCCAATTTTCATTATATACCCCTTTTGTGGGTTTGTTTTACCAATATGAAGTACTTTACATTTTTCTGCATTAAAATATAGGTTCCAAGTATCAGACCACTGTACTAATGTTTCAATATCCTTTTGTAATTCCTTATGTAATTTCGGAGAGTTATAAAGTTTTGTGTCATCTGCAAAGATTTTACATGTACTCTTTAATTCTACAGGCAGATCATTTATAAACACCGTAAATAATATTGGTCCCAAAATACTGCCTTGTGGTATCCCACTAATAACATCAGCACTGTGAGAGAAGGAACTACCAATCCTTACCTTCTGAGTTCTTTTTGATAAAAAGTCTCTAATCCAACCAAGCACATTTCCTATTATTCCATAAGACTCTAATTTCTTTAAAAGTCTTTCATGTGGTACTGAATCGAATGCTTTTCTAAAGTCTAAATACAAAACATCTATATTCTCTCCTTTATCTATCTCCTTTGTGAAATCTTCCATCACTTCTAAAAGTTGAGTCACACAAGATCTTTTTGCACGAAATCCATGTTGATACTCAGCATATAATTTATTTTCTGTCATATGTTTAATAACAGCCTCTCTAATAAATGATTCTAAAATTTTGCATATAATGCATGTTAAACTCACTGGTCTATAATTTCCTGGATCTGTTCTTGTACCTTTTTTGAATACTGGAATGACTGTAGCTGTTTTCCAATCTGAAGGTACTATCATTTCTTTAACAGATTTAGTAAAGAGTATATAAAGTGGGAAGGCCATCTCCTCATTTAGCTCTTTCAGTATTCTTGATGGGATGGCACCCGGACCACATGCCTTATTAGGGTTTAGAGATTATAGTTTCTTTTTTATTGCATCCACAGAAATGTATATATTTTCTAATACTATGCCTTTTGACCTTGAAGCTGGACTTAGAATAGGCATATTTTTAGTATCTTCCCTTGTGAATACACTAGAAAAAAATGTATTCAAAATATCTGCCTTACCCCTATCTGTCTCCACTGTGTCACCATCCTTAGTCACTAAAGGGCTCACTCCTGTATTCATCTTTGTTTTTGATTGTACATATCTCTAGAAGGCTTTTGGATTTTGTTTACATTCCTTTGATAGCTTTTTTTCAAATTCCCTTTTTGCTTTTCTTATTTTTTTTATTACAAGTATTACATGCTTTAATATAATTTTGATAATCTTTCCCCTGCTTCGTGACTAAGAATCTCTGATACATATTATATTTCTTTTTTACAAATTTCATTGTCTTTGCATTCCTCCACTTTGGTTTCTGTTTTTTATTATTCTTAATAATTTGTTTTGGAACGTTGTTTTCTATTAAAGAATTTAAAATACTTTTAATTTTCCCCCAGCACTGTTCTACACTAAGATCATTGAGTTTATTCCAGTCAATCTTCAATTCTTCTTTCATTTGCATAAAATTTCCTCTCTTAAAATTATATGACTGCTTTGATTCTTCTTTCTCTTGCTCCTCTCCTAGGTACAAAGAGAATATTAAAACCTCATGATCACTTTTGCCTATAGGAGCTAAGTGCTTAATGTCTGATATCATATTCTCATCATTAACAAGTACTAAATCTAGTATATTTGATTTTTGTCCCTCCCTGTGTCTTGTTGATTGTTTTACCATTTGGTTCAGAAATGCATCTTGTAGGCAATTTATGAACTTTTGACCTCTTTCTCCTGAACCAGTACCATGCCAGTCAATATCTGGGAAATTAAAATCCCCAGTAATACAAACATATTTGAATCTTTCTAATCTAATTTGTCTCAGCAACTCAAACATTTTTTCTTCATTTTCAATTGTTGAGTTTGGACTTTTGTAAATAGTTCCAATCAGTATTTTCTGTCTATCCTTATTTAGAAAGGTAATCCACAAATTTTCATCAAAGTCATTACCTTTTGCAAGCTTGTATACTTTGGCATTAATAGAATCCTTCACATGATACAGTTATACCTCTTTTGGGATTTTCATTGAAAAATAATTCGTAACCTGGTAATGAATATTCAACAGAATTTACCCCTTTTTCGTTTTTCGCTATAGATTCTGTTACTACTATAATGTGAGGTTTATTTTCTTCAGCTAATAGAAGTAACTCATCTTTTTTGTTCAACAGTCCATCTGCATTTGTGTACAAGAACGTGTATGACAGTTCCTGCACAGATTTTCTATTTACATACCTTTTAAAACTATTCACATGTTCTTTGTTCTTGTATTTTGATTGTCAGTTTTCTTCTTTATCATCCTGGCCAGGCCTAGGTTTCCACTGTACTTTCACTATTTTCCCACCTCTAATTCCAATGTCTTTCTCTCCTTTCTCAATCCTTTTTCGAAGCTCTTCTCTTAGTTCTTTGTTCTTTTGTCTTTCAATTGGAGTGTATTCTGGGTTTATATATATCCTCTTTTTTTTGCTCTGTCACCCCTGCATTTATTTTGTGGGCATTTCTCAATATTTCTTTTTTTTACCTCCTTGTTTTTGACGCTTACTCTAACCAGTCTCGGTTTTGTTCCAGTGTTGTACTTACCAAGCCTCACTGGATCCTGGACAGTCTCGTCTTTCAAGTGAGGACAAATCTTTCCCACCATCTTCTGTATACTCTCCATCTCCATTTTCATTCTTTCTTCCCTGTTTTCACTCCCACACTCTGGAATATTTGTAAAAATCAGATTCAGCTCTTTTTTTTCTTTGTCAGCCTTCTCTTCCCATAGTTCTGACACCTTTTTCTCAGCAACCTCCTCTATCTTCTCTTCGAGAGCCTTTCCACTGCACCTTTTTTCTAGTCTCTCCAACCTTTCCTCCACCCTTAGTTTCGAACAACCCGATCAGTCTGTCTATTTTCACTTCCATTCCGCTTTTCTTTTCCCCCTCCCCTGCATAGCATCTTCGGCAAATCCATTCTATTCCTTCTGTCTCAGAATTTTGAAGGTAGCTGAAGTCTCTGTCAGTGACGTGCATTCTTTATGGCACCACTGTTTACAGTCATGGCACTGTATACTTGTTTGGTCTTCCTCTACACCCACCTCGCATTCCAGGCAAATAAAGAATTTTGCCCTTTCCTCCATTGCCCTTCGACTTTGTTTTTTTTCCTCTCTTTGAGAGTTTTTTCTATCTTTCTCATTCCCCCCAGTTGATCCCCTTGTACTAGTCTTCCCCCCTCCTCTAGAATTTGGTTTTGACATATTTTGCTACGGACACTTGCTTTACTGATTGATTATGAGTTGATACTAATATTTAACAATTTACCTTACCTGTTCTCACAAGGAATCTACACAAGCTGCTTGGTTAGTAGTGAAAGTAAAACACAGCCGCCATTTTTTTTCAGTCAGTGCAGTTAGTAAATTGAAAAGAACCTCTATTCCTTTATTTGACTGTGACAACAACATGTCACCATCAAAAATTAAGCCAGAACAATGGTTCTAATCTCTACACCACTTTTTGTTGTCCGTGGGCTGAAAAAACACTCGTAATTCACTAAAACTTATCGGACTGAACACTTTGAAACTCCTGCTGAGCCAGCCTTGACCTTGACAGACACACCAAGAAAGAAAAATACAGTAGACAAACTATACTAGGCCTAACAGTCTCAAGACTTAAATCAAAACGGTATGAGTACCAAGTTGTATGTACACATAAGACATGCTGCTCACAGACCCAAAGAATGGCTCTTTTTAATTTAGTGAGTAGATGAGGGCATAATCATAAGCCAAGTTGAATTGAAATAGTGACACATGTTCAAAAAGAAAAAGCTTTTGAATTATTGCTCGGTTGTGATCACATGCATAAAAGATTTGTGTGCAGTTTGCTTTTGTAGTAGTGCCCGATTGGGGTCCCACAAGTTACAACTGAAATGTTGTGGTGTTTGTCTTAAAAAGTTAAATTCCCATAGTGACACACTATGACACATGAATCCGTCTCTGTCTTTCCCTTGACTCACACACACATTCTGAGATCAAGCATATCATATTACATTTATCCTACAACTTTCCCAGATTACGATTTCCAACACAAGCAGGCAAGAAAATTAAAGTGTTCAACTGCCAATCTAAACTCGCCTGCAACACTGGGGTCAAGCTGCCTTGCCGGTTGGACAGTTCAATTGTCTCTGCAATTGAATCTGTCAGCTGCAGAATGTCTTGTCGCCTGAATCTAAATTTCGAGTACAGTTCGACATCATCGTATCTGTCCAGTGGATGCAGTCTGTCTCGAAAAATGCGTTCTCTTCGCAACATTCGACGTCTCCGCATTCTCAGAGCGACAAACGCGGCTGCCATCTTGTCAACAAAGATATCGGACCGAATGACGAGATATCGGAGGGAGGTACCACCTATAAACTTTGGGGGGGGGGGGGGGGGGGGGAAGGGGTCTCTATCGTGGCTTCTTGCATGAAAATGTTTCCGCATTATCGAGCCAACCACCGCAATCGGTTCGATAGACGATTTATCGGAATATCTGCATGCCGGATGTGCCTTTCCTATGCAGCGGAAAAGGAAGCCAAGAATGTGTTTCCGCTTAGGTTTAGGTTTAGTTTTATAGGGACAATTGCCTTTAGCAATTATAGCCAGAACTGGCTTTACATGTCCCTTCTGTATGTTATCTGTTCTTTAAACGGTCAGGTCTTTAACTCGCTCAAGTCTTTATTTATCATAGTCAAAATAAAAAAAAACTCCTTGATGCGGATCATAAATTCACTAAATTGTTATTTGAATTTGATTAACAAACCAATATGCGCATACGCAACAAACCAACTCAGAATACTAAACAATACATGGATGGGGATTCAAGAAAGGCCGCGAGGCCTAGGCTACGTATATCAGCCTGTCCCCTTGCTACTACTACTACTACTACTACTAATAATAATAAATGGTCTTCAATAATACACTATTATAGATAGAGCTTTTGAAAAAGTTAGTATTCTGTGCACGTTTAATGTTAGGGGTTAATTTATTCCAAAGATTTGTTACTCTGTTACTAAAAGAAAATTTCCTTATGTTAGTGCGACAATATTCATGATAAATTTTATCCACACTATTTCTGGTAATATCAACTCTTGATGCAGTAAAAAAATTTTTGAAATAGGAATATTGTCAACACAATTAAATATTTTATAGACTTGGATCAAATCGCCCCTCACTCGTCTTGTTTTTAGAGTAGGCAGTCCAAGAGCTTTTAACCTACCTTCATAGGGAAGATTTTGTATATTCTTTACAAGCTTTGTTGCTCTTCTTTGTACTCTTTCCAGAGCAGCAGACTGCCTCTTTAATCGAGGATACCAAATTGTATTGCCATATTCCAAATGTGGCCTAACGAAAGCCTTGTATAGTTTTGTAAAAATATCTTTATCTATGTGAATAAAAGTATGTTTAATTATACCAATCATTTTATTAGCTTTATTTAGCTGCTATCAATTAGTTGCTTACGTTTGTTTTGGTGGCTGTATTGGTGTACTGCCGTTACGAAGTTGAGTAATATTTTGCAAGCAGACACATGTTACTCATTGTTTGACGGATTTTTTTTTTTTTTTTTTTTTTTAAGTATGATCTGATTAAAAAGAAAGATTCTGCTGTTACCATCAGCAATGGTTGTATGAAATAAAATAATACTTAACGTATCTCAATTAATATTTAGAATCCATAAAATAGTTGTGGGAAACAAGTGCAGGTAAACAGGTTTTTTGTTGTTTATCAAGTTATACTTTTGTGTGGTGAGTAGGGGTGAGGAATTAAACAAAATTTGATTGATACCTCATCGTAGGGTAGATAAATCATGTGTCGTGTAGATTCACATTTGTTGCATTTGGGTTCAGTGAACTTTCTATTCTTTGGTGAACTTATCAGATGCATTGACGATGGCAACAATGATCAGTTCCTAATTTCTAACAAAAAACATTCCATCTACACTTCAGAGGTATCTTCATCATCACGACAGTTGACCGATTCAGGTCCAATGAACAACTTCAACTAAATATTGGTACTAATCTGATCTCCTTTTTATGTTGCTTCCTAAACGTTTGGACGTTATCTAAATATTATTTCAGGATAGTAGAAGAAGAAATCTGACTGATCAACATCCTTGAGTGTTTCATGTACATAGTCATACATTGACTACGCTTGAAAATGCCGGAAATCAGCTATTCAAAAAGTTAAATGTCTCTAAAAGCATTTAAATCTGTTTTGAAAAACAAAAATGTTGTTCCTTTGCTTCGCTAAAGGCTTTTCTGTGTATATAACAAATGGGCCTACAATAATAAGACAGAAAGAAGTCTGGCACCTTTACCTTTGCGAAGAAAATCCATGTTCAAAGGAGAAACAAAATGCCAGTGCGGATTTATTTATCTTGGTCCCATTTCAACTCACTTCAGACTTGAAGCATTAATATGTATTGCAAGTAAAGAACCCAAAATTGAAATTGTGATTCTTTCTGGAAGCACACCTGTTTGATCAGCAGCAGCGAGAGAAACGTGTAATTCAAAACAAGTTTATATTTCATCTGTGTCATTTTTCAATAATGAGGAAAAGAAGGTAACAGTAACAATTAAAATAATTATAAGAACATTATTCATGTTCCTTGTCCTTCGTTTTCATGGAAATGACGATCATCATATGAGCTTGAAGTCACAATGGACTTGGTATTGAAGTTTGCACCGTTCGCCAAAAACAAATACTACTGAACCCGGTTAAAAACAGCTAACACGACTGGATGGCCCATTCGAATACACTTAGAGGCTGAAATGATCGCTTGTTTGACGTTTGATCTCCCCGTTATAGAGGGAAAAGGAGGATATCGGTATGAAGGGAAAAGCAGGGGGTGGGAGAAGGATCCAGAAAGGGCAACATCCTCATATATTTTAATGAATCTTCAATTTGAAAATATGCGTGCACGCATTCATATATGTATGTGCAACGCAATTTGCCGAAGTACATGTACATCTCTGGTACTTCTGAAAGCCGTGTTTCCAAATTCACACTCCTTCGTATTTTAAGGTTTTCAGAGACAGATTCTGATAGATTTGAACTGGACGGAATGCCTTTTTTTTTAGTTATTGATATCTTTTTTTTTTTTTTTTTTTTTTGAAAACCTGGATGCAACCTACAGGCCATTTTCGTCGCATAAAAAAAATCAGATCGTTTAAATTTCTGACTACAAGCAGTCTCGTGATAGATGAAAATGGCTAAACTTTAAGAATTAATATTGCTGGTGTATAGGCCTACTTGTTTATACTAGCTTCAAACTTCACTTCAGTACTAAGAATCCGAATACCTATCTGTAGGTCCATTTCATTCTATTCAAATTCATCATGTCGTAATGGATCACATTATTAGATCAGAGATCACAAGAACTCTTCATTTCACTGTGTCAATTTCAAGTCACAACAGTTTCGTTCAATCTGAACATTTTGCGAAAGTAAGACAGTCCCAAGACAGCATGCAAGGCGTCTTGATTTTGAAAGTGGTGGGCTGAATCGTGTGCATGTAGTTCAACATAAAAGATGACTGACAAATAAGATATGGCCATTTCAAAACACTAAGTAAATGCTCTTGAACCCATCTCCATGGATTAGACTCAAAAAGATTAGACTCAGAAAGATATTAATAACCCATCTCCATGGATACTTGTTGATGGCCAGCCTGCTAATGTTTATAGAATGTACAGCCTGTCACACAGTGTTTTTTGTTTGTTTGTTTGTTTTTTGTTTTTTTTAGATGCGCAATATCACATGGGTAAATAAACAGTATTTGATGCATATTTGAGCTTTTGTATATCAATTTCATTTGATTGGAGTGTTCAAGTGACGTTGAATACCAACACTACTTTCATGTTTGACGTAAAACTTACGTTTGTCATAGCCTTAATGCTGAGAAATTAAGATGAGAAAGATGGTAGTCGTCTGAAGACGAGCCAATGACTCACCGGCTGATGTGTCCGTCTTGTTTTCACCATTCTGTGTCGTTCTGTTCATGGCAACCACACTGAAAATGTTCTTTAATCAAATGGTGTGTGCATTTCTGGATATCGTATTCAAAGTCTTACTGTTGTAAGAATTCATTTAAACTACAGCAGGTTTTGTTTTATCTGTAATTGACATAGATAAAAACATATTTCGATTAACATTGTAAGATCTACCGTATTCTCGGTGTTGGTATTATGAGTTGTGCGAAGCAAAAGTAGTTCAGTATCAGACATTCACTAATCACAGCTCATATAGTGTAATTCTGATTTCACCGTCGGCTACAAGTCTTTCAACAGAAAGTGTACTCACAATTGTATGGATAATCTTCTATTGTATCCTTTTTTCTGACAAACTCGACAGTGCTCGTGTTTTAATACATTATGTGTGATTCAGTCATTTAGAGTATTCAAGTATGAAACCATTTCAGCTTAACTTCTTACATTTTCTATATTTCTTTTTAACTCCTCCCGGGCAGTGAGTGCATATAATTTCTATTCCCAGTTCAGAAATAGTCTGATGTTAACTATTTTAAACTCAGCTTTAAAAGAAAAAAAGAGAGTGTCTAAGGCTAACTGCACCTTGCCTATTTCCCTGTTTTGGAGAAGAAATACGTTTAGGGAATGAAACCATTTATGTGACAGAAGATTACAGGTCACAGATCCCAATGAAGCCCTTGTGTGAGTTTACAGCTGTGTCTATCTTCTTCGTATTATTGTTGGCGCAGTAAACTGTGTAGGGGGGTGAGAAATGGGGGCGGAAGGGGGGAAGAGAGAGAGAGAGAGAGAGAGAGAGAGACAGACAGACAGACAGACAGACAGACAGACAGACAGACAGACAGACAGAGAATTACTTAATGAGAACAAGTATGTGCACGACTAACTTCGCATTCTTTCTTAAGAGTGACGGCTGAGCCCCCCAGAATATATAACGTTCGTTTCATTCTGGGCTTGGTCTCAAGGTCTCAAGTAACCCCAGTCACTCCATGTCAGCCGAGACAACAATGCGCACGCTGAGGTCCACCTGGACAGCGCAACCACAGAACGACTGGAACCAGATGGGGGAAGACCATACAAACGTGAGTGAAGATGAAGGCACCGCAGAAACGGTTATTGCCGCCGCTGCTCGGTGCTTGCTGAGGAGGAAGCTCCAGACCAACAGCTATCATCCACAGCAGCATCTACTCAGAAGCGAACATTTCGAAAGTGTCAGCGAATAATTAGGCCTACAGTGGAGACGGAAAAACTGCGAGTATACCGTCCAACTGCAGTCAGAAGCGGACTTTTGTGCGTACGGGTGCCACATGACACATTACGAGTGGGATAGCTCAAATCTAAGAAATCTGACGGTTGCCTGCTGCAAAAAGACTGTTAAGAACAAGTGTAAAGAAAAAGCCGTGTGAAAATTATACAAAAATAATCAATAAGCGTTCGATAAACAACATCTTCATTTATCATAACATGTCAATGAGTTGCTATTAATATTGCTACAATGTCTGTTTTTTCTTGTAGCTTTTTGTCAAAAATTTTTTTCCAGGGTACCCATGATATGCTAAAGAACATGTTGTATATTCCAATGAGAGAGAGAGAGAGAAGGAGAGAGAGAGAGAGAGAGAGAGAGAGAGAGAGAGAGGTCTATTTGGTCCCGCGAGAAAATACAGATAATACCTTCTGTGCACTAAGAGAGAGAGAGAGAGATTCAGATTCAGATTCAGATAATTTATTCGTAATAGGCCATGGCCCCTAACGAAGGGGTGTGTGAACACACACAGCACAATAACTATAAACAATTATAATACATAATGAAACAAAAAGCAAATCGTTGTCACATGTTCAAGAAGAAACACTTTCAGAGAGAGAGAGAGAGAGAGAGAGAGAGAGAACGGACTGATTTATACACATACAAATAGCGAAACGGACAGTCACAGATGTCGAAAAGATAAGTGATTCCTTTGTTTCAATTTTTTAAAGTTGTTTGTCATGCCTCAAGAAGACCCAATACTTAAAATGCGTGATGTCTGTTTTGTAATGTTTGTTCTTCCGTTTGACGGCTCAGTAATTCCACTTGTAGCCGGGTGCTAATGGTGTATATTTCTTGATCACCCGTCGTTAACGAGATATTTTGTTCATGAGTTATCTTCCCCCTTACCTCCCTTGGTTGAATCTCATTTTTATTGTGTAAATTCTTTAAATCATGAATACCTCAGAACCTACATAGTTGTGTATACGTCGCTGAAGTCACAAAAATTAATGCATCCTATTCACTACAATCGTGTTGGACTAAGAAGCCCATATCTTCCCTAAAACTGGTATTTCGACCAAATTAATCTTGGCGCCATTTTGAATTGTCCGACGGACAAACTAAATAATTCTTGATTTTACAAAAAGTATGAGAGAATCCAAAGAATCCATGAATGCGCATTGAAAGTAAAGTCCATAAGCTCTCGTTTCGTATATCGCATGCCTATGATCTTTTCTGTACAAGCTTGCGACTATACGAAATGACTGACGCGCGCCGGTCCCTTGAGCAAGTCGTCTTCTTTGTTGATTGTCGGAGTTCTGATCTAAATTGTCGTTTTATGAAATTCGGACTTCCCAATCGAAATCTTTTTAATGACTCCATTTCTATGATAGAAGCAACCGAAAATATATAAAAATTATCATCCGATGGACCATTCCAACAGAATAACATTTTATCGAAGATCGTGTTCAAAGCACATGGCGACGGCCATGTGATGATAAAGCAAGTTGTGTTTTCTATCAAATTTTAAACGCAAAGTTCTCCGCTTGGACGGCATCTTAGATAATGAAATTTATATGTATAGAAAGAGCGAAATTCAAGCTTTTCATTCATTACAAAATTATTTCATGCTGTTCAGTATTTTTCATCGAAATAAAGGAAAATATGACGTAAACTCGTTAAAAGTGGGTTCATTCTCGGACTTTAATCATCAATAACTTTACACAGCCACAGAATTGTCAAATATGACTTATTGCATTTTATTCCTTGGGTTCTGAGGTTTTCATTGATGTCAAATATATTTGGATACTTTGAACGTACGGCGAGCTAGACAATGCAGAAGCTGCGACAGATAGCACAAATTTTGCCATTTGCCGTCTCGCGAGGCTCATTTTGAGTGCGGCGCTGCGTTGTCTTCTTTGCGGTCCGGGCAAGCTGTATATCTTTGGGGGCGCGGCAGAGTGTTTCAACCACGCTCTGCTACCACAAAGACTACCGTGAATGAAAGACATGTCCCTAAAAGCTTTCGCTATGAGGACGTAAATCTCAACTATTTTCGAGAGTGTTTCAAGGCCGTTCCTACCCTCTCCTCCTTGGCCGTTCCTCTTCTCACCCCCTCTCCTCCTCTCCGTCCACCAATGACAAAACAAGTATGAGCACAAATGGTCGTGGGAAGACACCACCTACTGTGGCCACACAACAAGATGACACAGGCAAAACCACCACCAGTGGCAACAAAACAACAGTACATACTGCCTCCTACAGACGGCGTAGCAAACCCACGCCAGCACCCAGGCCCATCTTCGAGGACCTTCCTGTCATGATTGAGGAAAATGGGCCTACAACAGCCCCGCTCCGGTCCCTAGACTGGAAAATAGCAGACATCTTGAAAGGGCTGGTCGGAACAGTCAGGTCAATTAAAACCCTCTCACCTAAGCGACTGCTGATAGGATGTGTCAGCCAACTACAGCAAGACAGACTGACAAAAATTAGTAAAATAGGACAGACACCTGTACGGTGCTTCATCCCTATCCCCACGACCATCGGGGTGGTCAGAGGTATACCCCACCACGTGCCAATGGAAATCTTCCTCAAAAAGGTGGAATCGAACCACCCAATCAAGACAGCTGAACGTCTGACATTAAGGGAGGGAACGCCATCAAGGGCAGTGAAGGTTACCTTTATGATGACCCAGCTGCCCGCCCTCATGACCATCAACAAGACGGAATACAGTGTCTCGCCTTACGTCGAAAAGGCAAGAACCTGTTACCGATGCAACAAGCTGGGTCACATCCAGAAAGAATGCCGGGCAAAAAAAAAAACCTGCCCTGTCTGTGGAAGACCTGGACACAGCCCACAAACGTGCACCGCGACCACGCGCAGATGTATCAACTGCAGAGGTGAACACTCTGCAAACTACTTCGCCTGCCCAGCACGTAAACAAATGACCTTGGCCAACAGACTCAGGGCAGAAACGTACATGCCGCGTGCCCTGGCCTTCATGGAAGCTAAAGAAATCCTAGCTGCCAAAAAAGAGGAATCCACAAAAGAGGAACCAAATCTTCCTACAACCCCATGGAGAACATACTCCGCCACCGACAGCTACGCGGGAAAAGTCATGGGCTCACGTCCTGTGCCCAAACCCAGAAAATCGGTTATCCAGGCACAAACACACACCGCACCCTCTCGCCCAACAGATCAACCCACCATCACCGAAGTCATCGCTCGCTTCACTCAGATAGTGGAGGAACTGAAGACTGAAATCTCCAGTCTTAGGGAAGAGAACGCTATGCTGAAGAGAGAACTCCAGCAGAAGACATCTACTGGAGTTCTTTCTTCAGTTAGTGTAAAAGAACCAACCTCTGCAGCTGACCAAGAGGAGCCAGTCCTTACAGCCAGTGAGGGGGAGCCAATCACCACCGAAGAGCAGACCATGGAGGAAGAACAGACCATGGAGGAAGATTCCCTTGACAACAGGACAAGTATCCTCGAACCAAGTGTTCACCAAGTCCCTACAAAAACAACCGACCATGGACATGGACAGGAATGAAACAGGAACTCGGCGCCAACTGTCCATCCTACAATGGAACTGCAGATCCATCATAGGAAAGATCCCTTTCCTCTATGACTATCTGCGGAATCTACCACCTACTGACGTGTTGATGATTCAGTCACTCAACACCACAAAGAACAAACTCCCCATCATCGGCTTCTACCCGCCAGTCGTGGCCTTGAAGGGGATCGAGTTATGGTGGCGACCTACGTCAGCACCAGACTAACATACAGCACCATCCAAGTTCCCACCAACCAAACCAGATGTCGACTAACCACATGTGTTGTTGCCATACCAACACACAAGAACCGATCTATCAATCTAGCCAACGTCTACTATCCTGAGGGAAGCAAAACCACAGGAGACGTCACCTGGCTCAACGACCTCGGAACAGACGACAGTAGCTGGGTAGTAGCCGGAGACTTCAACGTCAGTCACCAACTGTGGGACGCTGGGCAAACACGGGAAACTGGAAATCACCTTGCCGACACAGTCACCAACTCCAACCTGGTCCTCCTCAATGATGGGTCCATCACCCGAATTGGCCAAAAGGGACAGAAGAGCAGCGCCATCGACCTGACCATGACGACACCAAACCTCAGCCTAGACGCAGAGTGGACAGTAGGAACGGACCACCTTCAGTCCGACCACCTGCCTCTACACCTTGTGCTCCAATCCGCTGACCCTACACCCACGGCAATGGACTCCAGACCTCAATTTCAGTACCACAGAGCTGACTGGGACCGCTTCGCACAGTTACTTGCTACTGAATGCGACTCCAGCGACCCGAGAGACCTAGACATCAACATCTACCATGACAACAAGAGTCTTTGAGAGCCATGATCCTTCGAGCAGCAGATGCCGCCATCCCAAAGAGGGTGCCAGGCATGGATGGACCACACCGGCACTCAGCAGTCTGGTGGAACGAAGAATGCACCAAAGCTACCAGCAAAAAAACGACGCATTCTCTGTAAATTCCGGAAAGATCTCTCGGAGGACAATAAATCCGAACTGATCGAAGCCACCGACCAGTTCCAAGCCATCGCCGATGAAGCCAAAAGGGAACACTGGGAACGATTCTGCAAAGAAGAAATACGCGAACCCACAGATGGACCCAAAATATGGAAAAAGGTGCGACAGATGAGGAAACAGAGATGTCGACCGGAGCGTCCCCTCCTCGTAGACGGCCAGCTTACAAAAAATACACAAGAAAAGGCCGAAGCACTTGCCAGCACATTCTCCAAGGCAAGCCAGTCATGCCATCTCCCTGCTGAAATGCTCCTACGCAGACAGGAGGCAGAAACCAACTTCACCATACCAGCACTGGACAACTCTGGCGCCATTAACAGCAGCCTAACCCTGGAAGAAGTGAAGATGGCAATCACCAGCCTCGGTTCAGCCAGCAAAGCCACAGGAGAAGATCCCATCTCCTACCACATGATTAAACGGTTCCCAGAGCCCATGGTGCGAGTACTACACTCCTTCTACCAATTCTGCTGGGACTCTGGAAACATCCCGAAGGCCTGGAAGACAGCAATTGTAGCAATTCCCAAGAATGGCAAACCAGCCCACCTTCCCTCCAGCTACCGACCTATCGCCTTAACGCCCCACCTCGGAAAAATCTATGAGAGGGTGCTGAAGAACAGACTGGAACACCATCTGGAGACACACAATATCCTACCTCTTTGCCAGGCTGGCTTCAGAAAAGGACGCAACTGTATGGAGCACGTTGTCCAACTCCTTGAAGATGCCAAACGCTGGACCCTGCCAAACAAATCCAGAACAACTGTCGCTACCTTCTTTGATATCAAGAAGGCCTTCGACACTGTCTGGCATTCCAAACTTCTCGACAAGATCGGCGCCCTTGGCATTTCAGGCCGGATGTACCAGTTCATTTCAACCTTCCTGGACTCCAGAGAAGTGGCAGTGAAAGTGGGACCATCCATATCCCGGATGCACACCCTAGACATGAGCGTGCCACAGGGCAGTGTGATAGCACCAACCCTCTTCAGTATCATGCTGCATGATATCAAGAAGTCCCTCAGACCAAGACCAAATCAGCCAGCGCTTTCCCTATATGCCGACGATTTGGCCATCTGGTCGAACATGATGGAGACACACAGAGTAAGCCAAATGAGACAGTACCAAAAGGACATAGACAACATCCAGTCCTACATGAAAGACAATGGCTTCGAACTGTCGGCTGAGAAGACAGTTCTAATGGCCTTCACAAAATACAGGAGGAACCTGGATAACTACCACATAAGAGTAGCTGACCAGCTCATATTTCCCAGCAAGGAAGCCAAGTTCCTGGGCGTGACCATCACTCCCAACTTCACCTGGGAGAAGCACATCAGGGAGCTCACCACCGAGGCCACTAGAGCAGTGGGACTCATAAAATCGCTAAAGCAAGAACCCTGGGCTACACCAGAGAGCCTGATCCACCTGACAGGAGCCCTGGTGCAATCAAGACTGACCTATGGCCATGAAGCATTCTTCACTGCACCAAAAACCTCATGGCAAAAACTCGAACGAGTGGAACTGGCAGCACTCAAGCATGCTTTTGGCGTCAGCCGATTCGCCATCAACGACCTTGTTTACCAGGAAGCAGGATGGCTTCCCCTCAAAGACGAATGTCGTCGCAGAAACGCGAACTTTGAAGCCTGTGTCTCAGCGGTAGGCACCACTGTAAAAGCCACCCTCCAGGACAACCCAAGCGCACGGTACGCCGCCTACAGGCACTCCATCAAAGAAAGGAAGGCAGACCTCCACAGACGGACATCGCCCTTCAGTGACCAGACCAAAGAAATCTGGGCAAGGGCCAACACCGGACCACATGACATGGAACCAACTCCTACACATCCCCTACCACCATGGGAACTGAAGAAACCACAAATCATCCATCAATATGGAGGGACCACGCCCAAGAAAGACAACCCACTCTACTTGTCAACACTGGCAAAGGAAAAAATCGGAGTAGAATACGACCATCACCTAAAAATCTACACTGATGGCTCAGTGTTAGAAAACGGCGAGGCAGGATGTGCTCTGATTATCCCAGAACTCAAAACCACCAAGCAGTACCGACTACCCAAAGGGATCAGCATTTTTACTGCTGAACTCTACGCCATTTTAAAGGCCTGCGTTACCGTCAATGACATGCCACGACCTCCCCCCGCTGTGATCATCCTAACAGACGCCAAGTCCTCACTGCAAAGCTTGTCGACAGGGAGGATGAAGAATCGACGGGAGCTCCAAGCCGAAATCCTGTTCCTGGCTCACCAAATTATCTGTAAAGGAACAGACCTTACCCTGATGTGGCTGCCCTCCCATACAGGAATCAAGGGCAACGACATGGCAGACAGTGCCGCCAAAATCGCCACAAGAACTGGCCACCAAGTCAACCTACGACTATCTCTGGCTGAAGTTACCAGCAAAGCCCGACAAGCTGCCTACGACATCAGGAACGACGCCATGAAGGCCCAATGTGCCGAGCGAGGATGGGTGTTCATCCCCATGCAAAGAAAAACTCCACAACTCCGACTTCCCCGAGGACTCCAGCAAATCCTCCGACGGATCAGGACAGGATACCACAGATGTGTTCTCCTGGGCTTGACCTGCCAATGCGGGTCAGAGGCCTCTCTCCAACACGCCCTGAGTGACTGCACCAACCTCCCCATTGCCATGACCACCATCCAAGACTACAGACGAACACACCAACTACAGCTGCACGAATTTCTACTGCCGCACCCAACCCTAGGGACTCAACCCATGAGGATGCTCGCCAATGCCCTGACGTCCTCTGGACTTGACAATTGGTTCTAACCCGGCCCAGAAGAAGAAGAAATGAACATCTACAACTACAACGAATGGAGACAACTTTAACGACTACCACCGTCGAATAACAACAATGACCAACCGCACCACGAACATCTCTTAAATCCAATGACACCAAAGACTACCGTGAATGAAAGACATGTCCCTAAAAGCTTTCGCTATGAGGACGTAAATCTCAACTATTTTCGAGAGTGTTTCAAAGACTACCGTGAATGAAAGACATGTCCCTGAAAGCTTTCGCTATGAGGACGTAAATCTCAACTATTTTCAGAGTGTTGCCTAGAGAGTGCTCAGTGCTCTGAGTGCTGAGAGAGAGAGTTCCCAGGCAGTGTTCCTGGTTTGAGCTCCTTGCCATGGGAGAGAAATAAAAGAAGAAAAACTCCACGTCGTCCTCTTGTGTCTTCTTGACTGGCTGCTGTCCCTTGGTTCCTGCACTTGTTACCATCTGCCTGTCTTCACCTGCACACCCCTTACCCCTCCACACCATCGCACACTTTATCTTTTAATTTCCGCCAGCAGTCAGCCCTCTTTGAAACCAACTTCAGGAGAGTCTTGACGACATCATTAGGGCTAATTTAAACAGAGAAAGTTCCGTGAATTTCAGTTGAATTAACTGATTTCTGCCGTTGAATGGACTGATATTTCTAAAGATGCGGATAGCAAAACAAAATGCAATTCGTTTTCTTGTGACTCTTGTCAGACACTCGTTGTTACAAAAATTACATGAAATGCTAAATCCAGTATTCCAAGTATGAATTAAGTCATGCTACATTTTAAACGTTTGTCCATTTCTACAGTTAAAGAAGGCTTCAAATTATGAAAATTATACAAAAAGAACTAAGAAATTAAACCTTTGACAATATATATATATATATATATATATATATATATATATATATATATAATATTAATAATGATCAACAACATCTGCTGTCTCTTCCACTTTGACATAGTCTAATCAATACCGCAAATCTCCACACTCACATTCACTTACGCAACTGGAATAACCTGCACTCCACAATTCCACTAATAAGAAAGTTTTCGTCTACTGTCGTTTGAAGACGACGACGACGAACTCGACAATGGCACCGAGAATAAAACGGCGATGGAACGTGCGACAACGATGATATCGCACAATGTTTGTGCCTGTATGTTTCGTATGGGATGGCACACAGCTGTCCTTCAATACTATGCCCGCAAAACACACATTTCAAACTGGATGAGCTGAATAAACAGCTTGCTGAATACACTGCACAATATTGCAACATTCATGCAGAAGCAGAAACACACGCTTGATGTTGTCAAACACCGGAAGGCTACCCACAATGTGCAAAGTTTGGCAGGACCGGCCACACACTGAAAGTGAACAAGCAGGGCAGAATGCAATAAAAATGGCAGGCCACACGCTGAAATTGAACGAGCAGGGTAGGATGCGATAAGAATGGCTGACCACACACTGAAAGTGAACAAGCAGGGCAGAATGCGATAAGAATGGCTGGTCACACGCTGAAATTGAACAAGCAGGGCAGAATGCGATAAGAATGGCTGACCACACGCTGAAATTGAACAAGCAGAGCAGACTGCAGTAAGAATGGCTGACCACACGCTGAAATTGAACAAGCAGGGCAGGATGCGATAAGAATGGCTGGTCACACGCTGAAATTGAACAAGCAGGGCAGAATGCGATAAGAATGGCTGACCACACGCTGAAATTGAACAAGCAGGGCAGAATGCGATAAGAATGGCTGGTCACACGCTGAAATTGAACAAGCAGGGCAGAATGCAATAACACTGGCTGACCACACGCTGAAATTGAACAAGCAGGGCAGAATGCGATAAGAATGGCTGGTCACACGCTGAAATTGAACAAGCTGGGCAGGATGCGATAAGAATGGCTGACCACACGCTGAAATTGAACAAGCAGGACAGGGTGCGATAAGAATGGCTGACCACACGCTGAAATTGAACAAGCAGGACAGGATGCGATAAGAATGGCTGACCACACGTTGAAATTGAACAAGCAGGGCAGGATGCAAAAAGAATGGCTGACCACACGCTGAAATGATGAAGGCAGAGTAGGATCTGACATGACTGGCAGGCCGCCCAGCTAAAATTGTACAGGCGGGCCAGGACCTGACAGGACTGACAGGTCATCCAGCAGAAGCATAACAAGTGGGCCATAATCCTACAAGACTGGCAGGCTACCAGGTGAAATTGAACCGGCAGGGCAGAACACAACAATACTGGCAGCTCACACGGCTGAAATTGAACAGGCAGGGTATGACCAGACTAGACTTACAGGACATCCAGCTGAAATTGAACGGGCAGAGCAAGACCCCTGAAAAGACGGCGGCAAAGTCGACAATGGCACCAAGAATAAAAAACAGCGATGGAAGGTGCGACAACGATGTTGATCGCACAATGTCAAACACCGGAAGGTCCCCCACACTAATGTGCAAATCCTGAATCCGCCCTACAAGACTTGCAGGCCACACAGCTAAAAATTAACAATCAGAGTATGACCTGACAAGACTCGCAGGACATCCGGCTGAAATTGAACAGGCAGCGCAGGACCCGACAAGACTGAAAGCCCATCCAGCTGAAACTGACCAAGCAGGGCACAATGGTATAAGATGGCTGACCATCCAGCTGAAACGGAACAGGCTGAGCACAACCAGACAGCAGGCCGTTCGGCTGAAATGATTTCAGATATTACAGGGCCCGACAAGACTGGAAGGCCATCTGGCTAAAATGAACAGGCAGGGCATAATTCAACTGGAGTGGTAGCCCTTCAGATAAAATTGACCAGGTAGGGCATGAACTAACAAGACTGTCAGGCCACACGGCTGAAACCGAACAAACGTAGCAGGATCCCATAAGACTAGCAGTCTAACCAGCTGAATATTGAACGTGCAATGCAGGATCCGACAAGACTGGCTGGAGGTAGAATTAAAACTGAGCAGGTAGGGCAGGCTCCGACACAACTGAAACTGAACAGGCAGGGTAGAGTGTAACAATAATGGCCATCCAGCTGGACTTGAACAGGCAGGGCATGACCCCCACAAGGCTGGCAGGTCACCCAGCTGAAACTGAACGAGCAGAGCCGGATTTCATAAGACTGTATAGAAATCCACCTGAAATAAAAGAGGCAGGGCAAGATACAAGACGACCGGCAGACCACACAGCTGAAATTGAGGAGGCAGGACAGAATCCGACATGGCTGGCAGGTCTTCCTCCTGAAACTGAAGAAGCAGGGCAGGAACTGACAAGACTAGCAGGTCATCCGGCTGAAACTGAACAGTCAGGGTGAGACTCAACAAGACTGACAGGCTCTACCGGGCTGAAACTGAACAGTCAGGGCAAGACTCAACAAGACTGGCAGTCTCTACGGGGCTGAAACTTAACAGTCAGGGCAAGACTCAACAAGATTGGCAGTCTCTACCCAGCTGAAACTGAACAGTCAGGGCAAGACTCAACAAGACTGACAGGCTCTACCCAGCTGAAACTGAACAGTCAGGGCAAGACTCAACAAGACTGGCAGTCTCTACCGGGCTGAAACTGAACAGTCAGGGCAAGACTCAACAAGACTGGCAGTCTCTACGGGGCTGAAACTGAACAGTCAGGGTGAGACTCAACAAGACTGGCAGGCTCTACCGGGCTGAAACTGAACAGTCAGGGCAAGA
>CM065724.1:19032732-19052732 GCA_033310375.1 Conus canariensis | reverse complement strand
TCTGGAAATTCAACCATAGCATCAGATTCAATGTGAGTTCCACAATCAAGGATGAACAAGGAATACAATACCGAGGATAGTGCACATCCTTGCGAGGCACTAATATTAAAATACATACGGAGGAGGGGGAGGGGGTGGGGGTGGGGCTTGAAGGAGCATGTGGGGCGGGTGAACGCGATGCTAGAGCAATAGAAGAATCTTGTTCTGCCGCAAACATTCTGTAATGATCTGCGTAGTAGGAAGAAGGATGTTATACTGCTCGAACACATGCAGGTGTAGTTGTCGATAGACAAGTGGTACAACATAGTCCTGGACCACATCCCTGTGCGTTGTAGCATTGACAGGACCATTGAAAAGTGGAGCTAGGTTTTATGGTTGTAACATAGGCCTCATCATACATACCATCAGACCGTCTCCTTTGCATTTTGCACCTCCTGAGTGCGACAGCTAGTGTATCTTTGCCCAGTTCGAAGCCACGCTATTTTCGGGCATTAGTATGGGATAGGGCAAATCGGTTTTCATTAATAAAGTAAAACCTAGACATTCTTTATATGATGCCGGGTCTACACAAAGTGCTGATCAGCCAGTTGAAGTTGTTGCTGATCATGTCGCTCTACCAGAACAAGGCCCACAAACAGAACGTTTGCTCGTAGCCGTGCTACTTGTAGTCGACGTCTTACAGTTTCAGTAGACTGGACCATATCTGCTGACACGTTGTCTTGCTGCTTTTGATGCTAAGAGAAATCAGGTCGAAAGATGAAGCTGCCTGATGCAGACGTCTTTGGCATGAAGTGGTGACACATGGTGGAGCTGGCCGTGATTGGTCAGCAGGTCTGCCCGTTAACTTATCCCGCTGCTGTACTGCCATGATGGTAGTGTAATGACAATGAAGTCTTCTAGCTACATCTCTATAGGGTATGCCACAGGACCAGCATTTGGTGGGCTTGCTCTTTCCTGTGCGCTTTTGTTGGTGTGATTTGAGGAAGTCCTTTATAATATGCGACAGTCTAAATGACATTTTTTGACTGACCCCACAACAGGTTGTCTTGCTTGCTGCTTTCCGAGAAGGAAGCTGTGCTGTTCACACACGTCCACTGAGAAAGCCGTAGTATCATTTCAATGTCGTGCACGTGCAACATGATACTTAGCGGTCCTATGCAGCCATTCTTAATTTCAGGCGTGATATTACTGTGTGGATATTAGCCATCCTTAATTCAGATCGACTTGCACAAAATTAAGAGCTGTACTAGCACAGTGCAGTAGTGTGATTGAATCGATTCAGTGTTGTAACAGCTGGACAGAGTAATGGTTTATGGAGTTATTGCCTCGTCCGGGCGCACAAAGATTTCCGATGTTATTGTAATTTTTAATAACAAATTCGCACGACTTAGTGCCTTTGAGCGTTGTTTTTTTTAATTTTTTTATATCTATAATCAAACCTTTTTGTCAATTATTATCATCGTCTTTCCATGCTTATATTTTTGTATACATGGCTTGCATATAGTTTTATCTAACTTACTTACACTTGTAAACAGCTGATGCCAGTTACGTGTGAAGTATACATTTTTCTGTCGCTCAAAAACCTAGAAAGATTTCTATGTGTCTTTATTGCTTTTCTTTAAATTTAATGTGACAGTATAGTACGGTTGAGTTTAGTCGTTCCCCTGGCAGTATTTATTAGGCCCCTATCCCTCAGGTCATGTCAGTCTGGGATTGTAACCATTTTAACAGTTTAGTATCGTTGTGCTTCCTCCACTTTTCTGCCATGGCATTGAACGTGTACAAGAAAGGGTTAACTGCAGAGTTTAAGGGCAAGATGAAAATCGCCAGGGCCACATTCACTTCTCCAGGTACGGGAATACCATCCATTGCCAACATTCCACAAATTCCAATGGGGAACCAGCACATGAAGTCAGTCACCGCAACAGTGAATAACCGCTGAGCTATCGTCATATCCCGTGATATTTTGGTCGTGTTGGTTTTCATAAGACTGCTTTGTACGGACCTATATATGATGATCTGACCAGTGGAAATAAACAGAAACAGCACAAAATTACAGACAATTAAAACACTGAAAGAATACAGCCTACCTTTGAAATCATGTCGTGTAACTGGCAATGGGATACAGATACCCGTCTGGCTGTAGAATTCCCAGTGTGACGTCACCGGAAGTAATGGCAGTAAGGCTAAAACCAAACCAAGCAACCAAGCAAAACAACAAGCCATTGCTGCTGACTGTTTATCGAATCTCATTGTGCTGAATGGAAAGTGAAGAACAATAAAACGGTCCAGCGTGATCAGCCAGATAGCCAGGGCTGAGACCTCACTGGACAAAAAAGAGAGAAAACCAGCCATCTCACACATGACACTGCCTTTCCATGTGTCATCATAGCTGAGATAACGACCGCGAAATATTTCATCAGCCACCCCGATGATAGAAATATAAACACCCATGAGAAAATCAGCCGCGGTAAGGTTGAGGACAAAGACACTGAACACGTTTGACGAAGCAATGCTCCTGGCAAACATTCGCGTGCAGAAGCAGAAGATGTTACCGGTCACTGACAAGCAGGTCATAGTCCATAGAAACGCACGATAGGTCCAGGACTGCAGAAGATCTTTACATGATGAAATTTCATCCTTGGGAGCATAGCATGACGACCCATCAACGTCATACGGGAAGATCTGACTGCAGCAAAGCTTGTAATTTTGTGTGATTAAAACTTTTATATTAGAGAGATCTCTGAATATGTTTCGTGAAAAGGTTTTCACGGCACTGCCATGCAGGTAAAGTTCTTTGAGCTGCGATGTAAACTGAAACACACCGGGACTGATAGTGTGAAGGAGGGTCACATTTAAACTCAGTTTCTTCAGTCTGGAAAATGACGAGAAGACGCCGGTCTCTAGCACAGTCAGAGATGTATATGACAGATCCAACGTCATCAGTGTTAGTTGCTGAACAGCAGATGAAGGGTCATTGTAGAGTGAACTGAGCGGATTGTGGGACAAGGACAAGACCTCAAGAGTTTCCAATCCAAGAAAGCATGTCGCGTTGATATGTTGGAATTGGTTGTCACTGAGGTCGAGAATCTTTAAATTCACCATTGTTATGCTCGGCATGACGGTTAAGGAACTTTTGGCGAGAATTAAGTGCATGAGGTAGGCATGATTATTTACGTCAGACAGTGTCATGCCAGAACCTGTTGCATTCAAGAAGCGGATCTGAGGGAAGGCTACAGAGGACAAAGGTTGAAAACAAATGAATGTGTGACCCTGACAGCGACAATCTGCGGGACAGGCCATGTCGCACGCTAATTCATCATCATGCATTGGGCAGTGAGGCCATCCATCACACAGGTGGTCACTGTGTACACAGGTTGTTGATACCCTGCACCTGAAAAATCCGGGGCACATTAAGCGCTCACACCCTTCTTCGTCCTGCTGGTCGATGCAGTCATAGACTCCATTACACCGTGTATAAACAGGCAGGCAGTCACTGAAATTACCAGGACAGCGATAGTGACTGCTGGGACACGTCTCAGATGAATTCATGGGAGTTGACGTGAATTGTCGGATCCCGTCAAACTCTCTGACAACTGAAGATGGGAAGCAATGAAATTCTCTGGTTGTGGTTTTTAGATCAATGCAGTTCCTTTCATCTGACTCATCTGGGCAGTGGGATATGTGGTCACACATATTTGTATAGGGCTGACACTCTCCACTTGAGCAGGTAAACGTGTTGATGCAAAGTGGATATTTACAGAACGATTCATCGCTCTCATCTTTGCAATCAAGTATGAAGTCACACACCAGGGTGTACGGAAGCCTCATCAATCCATCAATGCATAAAAATGTAGGAAATGTAGCATGATAATCCACCGGAAAAGCTCCACTTACAAACGGTATTTGAACGGAAGCATTGCAGTATAAGTGTTCTTCTCTGCACGACGTATGAGGGTTTGAACCACATACTAAAAACGAATGAGTTACATGACCACCCAGGCATTTTGTCATGGGTCCTTTTTCTGTAAGCCAAAAGTGTGTGCTTGTAAAAGAAACTAGCTGTTGATCATGAGAGTACTTCTCCGTCTGGTTTGGCCTGAATTCACAAAACAATCCTTCAGTGGGCATAAATCTGCCCTCATTCCTTTTGCACGAAACACCTCCTAATCTGTTTCTTGTAGTCCTAAAACATATCATCCCTATGTGATAATAAATTGGTTCCTTAAACCCATGAAAACGACTAAGCACATGAAAGTCACTGACAATCTCAAATCTGTACATATTTGGCAAAGACTGATCATTTGTATAAACATCAAAAAATAGATATAGCTTTCTGCTGTGCATCTTTTCCACTTTTTTCAGTGGATGATACCAATCACACGCGCACCTTGGAAAAGTAAATTTCCCTCCTATAGAAGCACAATACTTTTTGCCCATGGCTACAATGTTAGTTTCATTGCCATTCCACGCATCTAAACCCCTGGCTAACATGTAGCAACTGTCACCAAACGCCACCAACCCTCGACACTCAAGGCTGCTGAAGGGACAATGTCCACCTTCATCCCTCCCATCTTCACACTCTGTGTTCAGGTTACAAGACAAATGGTCACGGAAACTAGCATAATGATCCACTGAGCAGTTCCATAAACCATTCGGCACATTTTCAGGTGATTTCTGCCGCGGGAAAATGGTGAAGAATATACAGAAGCAGTTTGTGTTTGCGTTGCATCTGAGTCTCGAAACGTTGACGGTAAGTTTTGTGACCTGCAACACTTGGGTCAAGTCAAACATCAAAGCGCTCCCTTCCCAGACCAAACTGTCTGATTCTTTAAAACCTCCAACAAATTTGTCGTAATGAACGAAATGGCCAGACACTCGGAGGTGTATGAATTTAACCATTTTTACCTTGATAGTGATCATGACTGTATTATTAGCTGGAACAGAGAGCGTCCTGATCATAGGTCGACCAGGGTCAAAACGAATGCTGACATTTTTATGCACTGTGAAATAGCCGGAGGAAAGTGACGTCATGACCAAATCCACGTGATCTGATTTATCGTGTCCATTAACAGAAACATTGGATAACACATTTTGTTACACAAAATTTTGTTCGGCCACTCTGGCCTTTTGCTCAGAGAAGCAAACAAAGAACTAGGAATTTGTCAAAACCATCAAGCGACTTCCCCACCAGCAACTTGTCAACACAACATCAAACATAACATGTGAGGAAAAGGAATCTAAAATTGAAATTCACAAAATCGAAATTATTGGAAAAAAAGAGAAAGAAATTGAAAAGGACATTTTTCAAAACATAACTCAAAATCTGCTATATTTTCCCTGTTCTCCTGTGTCTTTGGGATACATTTGAAGAAAAAGAATGCACATTCTTTTCTTAGCCCTGGAAGTATGTTGTGATGCAGAAGCGCTAGTCCCTTACTTCCTTTCAAATATTGACGATCAGAAACCGATGACGTTTATTATAGCTTAACAGATATGAGCAATAGCTCTTCCTACTATGATCTACAATCACTTCTTCTCTCTGGTCATAAATACACATAACGTCATGACAATTTTGACATCTTTACAGTATACAGCAAAACACTATCATACATACACGCGCGTGTGGACGCACGCACGCGCACACAGACAGACTGAGAAACACACACATACACACTCATTCACTACATAGCTGTTAGCTGTCAGATCTCTCTCTCTCTCTCTCTCTCTCTCTCTCTCTCTCTCTCTCTCACACACACACACACACACACACACACACACACACACACACTACACTACACAGATACAATACACTGCAATCTGCCTTGCACCAGCACGCCATAGTTTCTCCAGTAAGATGAGTCCTGTCAAATGGTGACTGGCACCATACTGATCGAATGAGCTCTGCTTTGATTTATTACCATAATGAAATTGGATGTTAAACCAGTGTGCTCCAACATAATTTATCCTAGGAAAGAGTGATTAAATCATCCCAGTGAGCGGGTGCGTTTCACGATTTTTAACACACACACACACACACACACACACACACACACATCACGTCGTATGAACAATATCAAAAATGTGTATTAATCGTGACAGTGGACAAAATAACCTCTGTTCTCTTGCATACTCTAAGAATCTAAATTGTTTTCGACTATTGGGTGGATTTTTTTTTTTTCCACATTTTCAGCTTACAAAAACTAGCTTCGAGTTTGTTTTGTTTTGTTTTGTTTTGTTTTGTTTTTACTTCCTCCGCTGATAAATGTGTATAACGGCAAACTCACTTTGTCTCATGTAAACATCGACGAGAATGAAACCAAATTATCTTGCATCCAATTTCTCATTCGGGATTGCAAGAACTATAGTTTTAGTGATGTTTCCAGCTGGTTGGTGTAAGTAATTGTTTTAAAGACATCAGAACACCATATCAACAGAGAAATTTGAAATTTGCACCATTATTTCTCATTTAACTGTCACCTTTTGAAACTATCTGCGATGTTGCGTCAACAAACTGAACGAATTTATTCCACCGTGATACTATCTCTCATATGATGACAAAGTTAGCGCGAGCAAGTAACGTCAGAGTGTTTTGAGGCAATCTACCAGAACAGGCACGGCGTCACGCAATTCGTGACGCCCCCAGTTGACGACAGTAATTCCATAGTTATTGCGTCTTCACGAGTCCGAGTTCCCCTCAATAGGGCGCCACGATGTCCATCCGACCACAGTCCCCAGGAACGGGCCACCACTGAAGACCCAGAAACACGCTCATTATGGGCAAGAGCCCGGACAGGAACTAGAGCGTGAGGTCAGTACGACGGCAGGACATGAAGGGACACGTGTCTTGAGACTGTTATGAATGATAACCGTATTCCTTCTCTCTAGCACAACCGCTTTTTTGTTGTTGTTGTTTTTGTTTGTTTTTTTTGCCAGTGCTCTTAATTTAGTAAGCAAAACGACGTATAACTTCATCCAAACCCAACTTAACCCAATTAGACCTTTAAAAAGAAATTAAACCTCCTTGCGTTCTTCTCCTTGAAATGGTCTGCCCCTGCTGATTAATAGGGATAGGAATCGTCATTTGTCATCATTGAATAAACAGTTTTCACAATGTCGTTCGCACCATAACTGTAGATCTATACCCAATAATAGTAATACATGCAACAAAGGATGGAGTAGAATTACAACGGCTGCATTTTTACTTCCGTCTTAAGGCCTGGTTAAGGTCATAGACCTGGGGCGGTATGCAGATAGGCCCGATAAATCGTCTATCGAACCGATTGCGGTAGTCGGCTCGATAATGCGGAAAAATTCTCATGCAGGAAACCACGATAGAGACCTGTCCCCCCTATAAGTTTATAGGTGGTACCTCCCTCCGATATCTTGTCTTTCGGTCCGATATCTATGTTGACAAGATGGCAGCCGCGTTTGTCGCCCTGAGAATGCGGAGACCTCGAATGTTGCGAAGAGAACGTATTTTTCGAGACAGACTGCATCCACTGGACAGATACGATGATGTCGAACTGTACTCGAAATTTAGAATCAGGCGACAAGACATTCTGCAGCTGACAGATTCAATTGCAGAGACAATTGAACTGTCCAACCGGCAGGGCAGCTTGACCCAGTGTCCGTGAAATTCGGTTTCCGCGCCCTCTTCCCCTCGGCCATTTTGCTGCTAAACTGATGAACGCATGCGCAGCGAGGGCGAAAGTTGGGGAATCCCTGCCAAGTTATTCTTAGAGCAGCCACGGATACCCGATAGTTATTGGAGGCACTGTCGGATGTCCATGCATGCCGAGCTATCGGATGAACTGTCCCACCGATAGATCTCAGTGGGATAGATCCTATCGGACTGTTAAATTATCGGAGGTATCTGCATACCGGCCCTGGTAGATAAATTAAAACCTACATGAAAAAAAAAATCATCTTGGACATGGGGTTGGGACTTGGCACTGGGCCGGTACCAGAAGGCCTGATGTACCGAGCAAGAGAACTGTTCTCTTTTCTTTTTGTCCTACAGTCTGCGCCACCATGGCGTATTTCAGCGTCATTCCTTGCTTCTGGGAACTGAAAGCAGGACTAGGTAACCAAATTTCAAAATGGGTCCACAAAAGTTACATTATATATTTACCTACTTGAAGGTGAGCACATTATCATGCTGTAAAATGAAATCAGTGGTAATATCTCTGGGACTTCTGAACACTTTGCGCGGATGTGCTCCACATGTTGTGACAATGTCAAACGTCGGTCGAATGTATTTTACTGGCAGTAATGTCAACACGTGCAGCGAATGTTCTTGGACCTGTAGTATATGTGTCAGTTAATGTGTTCCATAGGTAGTAATGATGCCAGCATGTACAGCGACATTTGCTGCTGTAACATTTTAATTTAAACACACAACCTCTCATTTGTTTCGTTTCGATTTATTTTGTTTTGTTTTGTTGGCAACGCATGAAACAAACGCCCACCAATTTTCAAATCAATTGAGCTAATGAAAAATGAGTATCTACATTTCTGAATGTTGTGTTCATTATCAGACGACACCATGTACACTTACAATCTACATGTATAATTCGTGTATGATGATGTTTTTATAGTAATTAGGAAAGACTGGCAATTTAACAAGAATTATGATTAAAAAGGATCACAAAAAAATATAATGCATAAATGTTGGAATCAGTCAAATACACGCAAAAACACTATTTGAAATTTTTCTCCTCCTCCTCCTCCTCCCCATCCTCCTCCTCTTCTTCTTCTTCTTTATTTTCTTCTTCTTCTTCTGTGTTCTTCACTTTTTGACTACATATCTCCCATCTGTTCCCCCTTATCCCTCCAGATGTGTCCCAATTTAAGCCAAAATCACTTTTGTGACAATCAACACCTTTAGATGGACGGTAACGGCAAAGGAGCTCTCTAGAGAGGGTGAATGGACTTGACGTTGGCTTAAGATTCGTTCGGAGCAGACCCTGTGCCCACAGTTTTCTTGTATTCAAACTCCAGGAGTCACTGAAAATGGTCCCTGTAATCATTCCTCTGCCATTCAAACAGCAGGAGAGGGTAAGACACACATGATGACTTCTGCTTGATTAACTGGGACAACTCCAGGCAAGTCACTTTGCAGACACAGGATCGGCAGACTCTCTCATATTCCCATACAGTTTTCTGAAAAGATTCAGACCAAAACAAGATGAAGGTACCAGCCTCGTTCGCAAAAGCTTCTGATGCTTAAAATTTTGTGGCTTTTTCTATTTCAGCAACGCTAGAATCCATAATCATTACAGAGACTCTTGAAGAGTTGAATACTGAAAATGTTCGTTTAACAGATTCATTTTAACACCTTTGCCATGATGACATAATTTGTCATAGTGTTGTCTTTTATTTCATTACATTATTCGGAGAAGTAGGACATAAATGTATGTAAAATAGATCATATTTCTGCCAGAAAAAATGCGTGATTCTGATCAAATTTAATTTTCATGCAATATTGAGAGGAAAATTGCATATATTTCATATATAGTTGCCGCTGTTCAATTGTTTTACTTTTTTTTTAGAAGCCAAACTTTCATGAAATTCATAATTATTGCAATGTGTGGCGTGTAAATGAACATATAATTATACATTATTTAGATACCTATGCATATTACTTTGTCAATATAATGAAGTAAAGAAAGTCTGTCAGCATGATCAATGCTTGGCATCTCACTCTCTCTCTCTCTCTCTCTCTCTATATATATATATATATAAGCTTTTTTCTCTCATTTAACATGTGTGTGTGTGTGTGTGTGTGTGTGTGTGTGTGTGTGTGTGTGTGTGTGTGTGTGTGTGACGTCGAATTGTCTTGCTTGACATATTTTTGCTTGCTTCTCTTATTATTACAGTTTTTCTTCCCCATTTTTTTTTTTATAATGTGCATAACTGTGAAAGCAAATATAACTATAAGAAGACCCCTTCAGTTTGAAAATCTGGAACCTAGATATGTCGCACAGATTCTCAAAAGTAAAATGATGAGAATCTGTGTTTGACAAATCCAGGGTGTGCGGTCGCCTTTGTTCTGTCTTTACATGTCCCACTGAAAATAAGCTTGATGCATATGAATTCAATGCAAAGTGAAAAAGAAATAAGTAAAAACGTCATCAGTTACATATAGTTATGGTCAAACACACACACACACACACACCCCACACACACACACACACACACACACATAGAGATTTTTTTGCGTCCTAGTTAGCAAAATTTACTTTTTACTTCTGAGACACTAAGACATTCTGCAAATTACCTTCAAAACATTCATTACAAAAAAATCGATCATAACAATAAATCAGTTGTTCAATGCAAAGTGAAAAAGAAATCAGTAAAAACGTCATCAGTTACATATAGGTATGGTCAAACACACACACACACACACACACACACACACACACACACACACACACAGAGTTATTTTTTGCGTCCTAGTTAGCAAAATTTACTTTTTACTTCTGAGACACTAAGACATTCTGCAAATTACCTTCAAAACATTCATTACAAAAAAATCGATCATAACAATAAATCAGTTGTTTTAAAACAAAGAATGCGAGCACCGGCGAAACATATTTATTGAGAGAAAACGGTACTCCTTCAACCTGTTTTGAAAATCAGGAGACAATGCCTGAAAGACTAATTACCTAGAGATAGTAGAAAGAAACTCGTGGAGAGCGTGGCAGCAGAGAGTCCTCAGAAGAGAAGCCCCCTTCAAGCAAGTGTTTCGGCCCTTATCTCCTGACACTCTAGGGGGGTTGGGCCACACCCGGTTCATGACTCCGGATGTCCCTCTGCTGCCCCTTTTTTTTCCCATCTTGGGACGAGCCATGGCTGGGATTCGAACCCATGACCCTCTGGACATGCTCATTTTCCACTTAATGACTCGCGCTTTAACCACTGAGCCACAGGGACACCTGATATTTGTAGGGAAATTAAGCCTTATGAAGTTCACTTTTGTTCCTCCTTGACCAGATCCAGCTTGAACACCTCTCTGCCGCTTCTGCCATTGCTTTCAGGGCTCTGGTTTTTTCCTTCCCTGCAACTGAGAGCTGTTTCATGAGGCTGTATGCAGACGTTCCTACAAACCCCTAGCTCCAATTTCTGCAGTGAGGACTTTGACCTGATAGCCTTCTCTCCTCAGGCTGTTTGCCAGATCAGCATACTTTTCAGTCTTGTAGATTTGAGCTGCCTCCATTCTGTTCTCATATGGCACCGTGAGCTCGATCATGATCAGCTGCTTGGTTGACTTAGAGTGGACTACTATGTCTGGTCTCATGCCACTCTTGCTGATGATCTCTGGGTGACTCTTCCATTCTGAGAGGTCTGCAGTGCACTCCCAGTCATCTGCCCCGTCCAGCAGACTCTGCCTGCATGTTTCGAGTGGCACTGTTGTTCTTGGCCATGATTTGCTGCCTCCTGCCGTGAAGAATGTTGCGGGTGCTTTTGGAGTCCTGATTTTCCCTTTTGTGGTGTTGGTACTAGCCCAGACTACTTGTACAATTTCTTTGAGCACTTGGTTGTGCCTCCATGTGTACCTTCCTTGAGCCAGGGCTACTTTACATGAGCTTAGGACATGCTCCACTGTTTGTTTTTCATGGCAGAGGGGGCATGCAGGATCGTCTGTTTTCCCCCACTTCACCAGGTTTGCATTTGAGGGCAGAAGGTCATATGCAGATCTGAGAATGAAGCTGATCCTGAGAGGGGCCATGTGCCAAATGTCATTCCAAGTGAGACTTCTTTGGAGTGCATTTGAAAATCAGGAGACAATGCCTGAAAGACTAATTACCTAGAGATAACTGACAGGAAGACTCAAGAGAGTTGAAAAATGGTTCAGCTTCTGGCTGCGGTGCACTTAGACCGAATTCTAAAATTCTTTGAGCAAACAAATAAAGGAACTCCCACTTCCATTCTTCCCAGCATGGCTGTTTAACATGTTCACAATAAAAAGGGCCATTACTTTAACACATAGACGCGATAAGTTCTTTGTGAGAAAAAAAACAAACAAAAAACTAACAAACTGGCTGCCTGTCACCCTACACAACACAAACTATGAATACTAGCTAAAGATTTGTCTTGAAGATTGAATACTGTTTTAAAGCCAATCATCTCGATAACTTGTACGGTTTCATTAGAGGTGAAAATATAGCCACCATACTGAAAATGACGGATACCATAATCGCTGACCCCCGACAGCAGAAATGTACCTGGATGTCAAGACGAATCACGCGTCTGAATTCGATCCGCGACGATTTGCCTGTTCGTCGCCGTTGGAACGGCCTAATCTACGAAGAGATTTAAATGCCGTAGATCGACGTTGATCCGAACTGATTAGAAAATGTATTTGTTCTCTAGGTTACGTGTGGGTCTAGTCCGATTAGTTGAGTAGTTTCGATTCACATGATTTCAATGATCTGATGGTTCGATCCTGACTCGGGCTTCGATGTGGGACCTGCAAGGCCATGGATAAAGTCTCCAGGATACCAGATTTAAAATATATCACCTCCAATCCTAAGGCAGTGAAACAACAATGCTTACACAAGTAGCCACCATGAACGAGTGCCATTATTGCCTACGTTTTTCGATGGCGTCATATCAACACGCATACGTAAACTTCCTTACGCAATCACGCAAATGATGCAAACTGGACACGTACAACAGACTTTCGAACGTTTAATTGTCTTTCCAGGTTAGGGTTAGTCGATCCATCTACAGACCGCCCCACTGGAGTATTGATCATTATAGAATGTACGAAAGCATCTAACTGTACATGTAAAACATTTCGTAACGTGTAGTTCTAAGACTTCTGGCTGCAAGCTAGACTTTGTTCTATGGGAATACGCACTCCTTTGGCAGGCATACTATATACTGATATTAGTCGTTACAGTTGGATGTCAGAACCATCCAAAGTCAAAAAGGGTGTCACAAAAGGATGTCCACTTTCACCATCACTCTTTGTCTTTGTTATAGGACTGTGGACACATTAAATCTTCAAAAGGGACATAAAACGAGTAAACGTACCCAGAAACTAAAACAAAAGCAAACAAAAGTTTGACAATTAGCAGTTGACACGACATTCTTTCTATAAAACTAAAAAGAGCCAGAAATTGCGATTGCAATCTTTGAAGGGTTTCTTTTCGTATCAGAACTAATAATGAATAACCAGAAGAAAACAGAAACAATGCGGCTAGGGATTGAAGAATGTCTCCAATTCAGGCTGTGATAGACTCAAAGGAATGTTATTGATTCTTGTGGCAAAAATCAGAACAATGCTCAGAGACTCATACTCCAATTCTTTCCAACATGATCACTTAATATGCGCTTTACAGAAGGGGATTTTACTTTAATACATAGACGTAGAAACGTCGATCGTAAGAACTTAACAAAGCTGCTGCAAGTCAACAGCAACAACAATATAAAAATCAAAACAAATCGTAATCGTATAGCGCACTTGTACTTGAAAACTACTCATTGCGCATTCGGACCCTCATTCATACACATATAACAGCTAACTTACCACAGAAATTATTTTGAACACACAATGTGGGAAGAGCATTGTTCAAAATGTTTGGCTGAAAAGATAAGTTTTTAGCTGTGCTTTGAAAACAGGTAAGGTACACTGGTTTCGTAGTGTGGGAGGCAGTGAGTTCCAACCAGCTGGGGCAGCGAAACTGAAAGAAGCACACCAAACCATTCTCCATTTCACTTTGGTATCTTCAGGAGTTTCTGACTAAAAGAGCGAAGAGTGCGTGGTGACTAGTATGTGCAGAGCGCACAGAACAGGTATCGTGGAAGAGAACCATCACATAAAAAGACGGAAAGAGTGGCTATAAGTTTGTGCTGAGAGCGAAATGTAACTGGCCGCCCGTGGTGTAGTGTGATCTCGTTTTCTTTTACTAAGGATAAGTCGCGCTGCGCTGTTTTGAATTTGCTGGAGCCAGTAAATTTGATCTGCTGGCAGCCCATACAGTTCTGAATTACAATAATCAAAGCGAGAAGTAATCAGTGAATTGAGGAATCTTGCTCTTGCATCATTTGAAAGATATCTATGGACTGAGGCAACACGGCCGAGTTACAGGAACAACACGCAACACACACTGCTGATCTGATCCAGCGTTGAGAGTGACTGGACACGTTTGTTTCCTGAATATTTGAAGTTTAAAACTAATATTATTGCACCAATGTTTACTAACCTACAGCCTGTCTGCTTGATTCGTGAAGGAGTGCCAACAAGCATCATTTCCGTTTTGTCAGTGTTTAGCGCAAGCTCATTGCTCTTCATCCAGGAGATAAAACTATTAATGCGCAGCTCAATACAAGACTGAACATTACAAAGTTCGTCAGACGGCACAACTCGGTGTCATCTGCGAAAGCAAAACGCATGTGTTGAAATAATCTTGGACAAAGGATGAAAATAAAGTGTGAACAACACAGATTACAACACAGAGCCCTGGGGAACACCATATACAATGGGACTTTGGGCTGACATGCAACTGTAGATGACAACTGACTGACAACGACCAGTGACATATGACGCAAACCAGTTAAAGACTTTACCCTGAACGCCAAAAGTGACTTTCAACCACTTAAAAAGGATGGAACGATCCAGCGTGTTGAATGCTGCACTGAGGTCAAGGAGAGCAATTATGGAGATGAATCTCTCGTCTGCATTCGTCAGCAGAGTTCCCATGACACTCAGTACAGCAGTCTCTGTTATGTGATCCTTCCTAAATACAGACTGATTAATTTCATGAAGACGGTCATCCGACAAATATTTCTGCAAGACTTAATAATTTCTAGAAGACGGCCATCCGACAAATGTTTCTGCAAATGTTTCAATATGATTTTCTCGGGTACGTTTGAAATAAATGGAAGATCTGACACAGGTCTAAAAATCTTTATCCCACTTCAGTCAACGTCATGCTTTTTAAACAGTGGTGTGGTAACAGTTTGTTTGAACTGAGGGAGAATTATGCCCTCATAAAGAGATCTACTAACAATATCAGTAATAAGTGGAACAAGTTATCGAAAACAAAGTTTTGGGAGCGAAGTAAGAACAGGATCTAAAATAAAGCTTTTTGCAGGAGACTGCACAATGAGTTCATGGGTTTCTTTCTCCGTGGCTGGTTCAAAACAAGAAAGAACTAGTCCCTCATATGAAGTAAAGGTAGAAGTTAAATCTCAAAATAGATGTTTAAAGTTTACACGTACAACTCATAAAAAGGAAGAAGGCCTTCTTCCTTGCGCTGAACTCTGAAGCGATCTGAAGCGATCAAAGCTAAGTGAATTTTCGTTATTTTATTCGTTTGTTTCTCACCTGAAGAAGACCTAAGAGGTCGAAACGCGTTGTGTGTTTTGTCTTGTGACTCGTTTGTCCACGTTTCTCAGCGAAGACGACAAAGCTATGAAGTTCATTAGTGCCTCATAGCTACATGGCTGTGCGTTATTCGACTATTCCTTTCTGAACGTATTCAGGCTCAAGAGGTACAGACACATACAGGAAATCTGAGCAAGTTTCTCAAGTACATCAACTGAATGGACGAAACCCGGCTGCGAGGTCCCAGTCTTCTACTTCTGAGCTCAAATACTCTAGATATTTCTTGGTAGCCACCCAGGACAAACAAACTCTCTGAAATATTATTTTTAGCTAATGGGATTTGAACCGTTTAGTTCCTCGCCACCAACCGACGTCGCTAAATACTTTGTTGCTTTGGCTGGGATGCCTAATCTGAAGAGTTAAATTTGAAAAGCACTAGCTACAGTCCATTATAGCGTCAAAAGTGAACTTATTTATTGACCACTGGTTGATGATATTTTAACAGAGCATCTATCTATCACAATATGCATTTCTCAAACAGGTATTAGACCCAGGTATCCATCCATTAGCATGTGTTATTTTCTTAAACAGGCATTTGAGACCTGTCTGTTGCAAAATGCATTTTTCAAACAGGCGTTTGAAGCAGGCGCCTGTCTATCACAAGATGCGTTTCCCAAACAGGCATTTGAACAGGTTATCTGTCTATCCCAATATGCATTTCCCAAGCAGGTATTTGAACAGGGTACCTGTCTATCATAACAGGCGTTTCCCACGCAGGTATTTGAACAGGGCATCTGTCTATCACATATGTGTTTCCCAGACAAGGTTGAACAGGACACCTCTAATCACAACAAACATTTCTCAAACAGATATTTGAACTGGGTACCTATCTATTACAACACACGTTTTCAAAGCAGGTATTTGAACAGGTCACCTGCCTATCACTTGACGCGTTTCTTAAACAGATATGTGGACAGGGCACCTATCTATTGCAACATGCGTTTCTCAAAGAGGTATTTGAACAGACACCTATCACAACATGCTTTCTCATAGAGGTATTTCAACAGGGCACAGATCTATCAAAACCTGTGACATACTTGTAATTTACAACAGGAGCTGTGCTTGGATTAATCTTGATTTTGTTTTTCTTCAGTATGTATGTCTTCAAATGACATTTTTTTTGTAGGCATCCTTCAGTCTCGGAAGACTATGGAGTTGCGCTCTAGGTGTCTATTCTGGTACAGCGGCGGGTGTGGCTGGCCAGTCCGACACGGGAATGACAGTCCCTGTGGCAGAGGGCACAGATGAAGTCTGACGCTGGTCTGTCTGCCTGGGCTGCAGCCTTTCTTCTCATTCTCTTTTCCCCGTGCTGCTGAGCGAGTGTCTCTTCGAACTTGGAGAGACTTTTCTGCACAGTCTGTCTCCAGGCTGACCATTCGAGGGCTGTTGCTTCCCAGTTGTTCTGGTCGATGTTCAAGGCTTTTAGGTCCCTCTTGCACACGTCTTTGAATCGCAGCTGTGGTCTGCCTGTGGGACGTTTTCCCTGCACAAGTTCTCCATAGAGGAGGTCTTTAGGGATCCGTCCGTCATCCATGCGCACGACATGGCCGAGCCAGCGCATACGTCTCTGTTTCAGCAGCGTGTACATGCTGGTGCATCCAGCTCTTTCCAGGACAGTGTTGTTTGGGACCTTGTCCTGCCAGGTGATGTTCAGAATGCGTCGGAGGCTACTTCATTGAGCTTTTGCTCTTGTCGGGCACGCAAAGTCCAAGACTCGCTGCCACACAGGAGGGTGCTCACGACGCAGGCTCTGTAGATCTGGATCTTTGTGCGCTCGGTCAGCTTGCTGTTGTTCCATGCTTTCTTTGTCAGTCTGGTCATGGTGGTAGCTGCCTTGCCGATGCGCCTGTTGAGCTCTGCGTTAAGTGAGAGGGTGTCTGAGATAGTTGAGCCCAGATAAACAAAGTCATGGACGACGTCCAGTTCATGGTCATTGATGCTGATGACTGGGGGAGAGTCAACATCCTGTCCCATGACCTGTGTTTTCTTCAAGCTAATGGTAAGCCCGAAGTCTTGGCAGGCATTGCTGAAGCAAGTCATGAGCTGCTGTAGGTCCTCGGCTGAGTGGGCGGTTACTGCTGCGTCGTCTGCAAAGAGGAAGTCACGCAGGCACTTCAGCTTGACTTTTGTCTTAGCTCTTAGTCTGGAGAGGTTGAAGAGCTTTCCGTCTGTCCTGGTTCGGAGGTAGATACCTTCAGCTGCAGGACCAAATGCGTGTTTCAGCATTACAGCAAAGAAGATTCCAAACAGGGTGGGAGCCAGGACGCAACCCTGTTTCACTCCGCTCCGTATGTTGAAGGCAGCTGATGTTGAGCCGTCAAAGACGACAGTGCCTTTCATGTCTTCGTGGAAGGATCTGATGATGCTGAGAAGTTTGGGTGGACATCCAATCTTGGGGAGGATCTTGAAGAGGCCATCTCTGCTGACCAGATCGAAAGCCTTTGTGAGATCTATGAAGGCAATGAAGAGTGGCTGCCTTTGCTCCCTACATTTCTCCTGAAGTTGTTTAAGTGAGAAGATCATATCTATAGTGGATCTGTTGGCACGGAAACCGCACTGCGATTCAGGATAAACTTGCTCTGCAAGTACTTGGAGCCTCTTCAGTACTACTCGTGCAAAGACTTTCCCAACGATGCTAAGGAGGGATATGCCACGATAATTATTGCAATCGCTTCTGTCACCTTTGTTTTTGTACAGTGTGACGACGTTAGCATCCCTCATGTCTTGTGGTACTTCGCCTTCACTCCAACAGAGGCAGAGGATTTCATACAACTCGGTGATAAGTGTCTCTTTACAGCACTTCAGTACTTCGGCGGGAATACCATCTTTCCCTGGTGCCTTGCCAGAGGCAAGAGCGTCCAGGGCTTCGTTGAGTTCCTCTATGGTTGGTTCTCTGTCAAGCTCTTCCAGTTCTGGTAGGCGCTCTATGGCATTCAGGGAATCTTCTGTGACTACATTTTCCCTTGCATATAGCTCAGTGTAGTGTTCTACCCAGCGCTCCATCTGTTGTTCTCTGTCCTGAATCACCTCCCCTGTAGCTGATCTCAAAGGGGCAGTTTTCTTTTGTGTTGGGCCCAATGCCTGCTTGATGCCGTCATACATCGCCTTAATGTTACCTGTGTCAGCTGCGATCTGAATCTGGGAGCAGAGCTGAAGCCAATAATCGTTAGCACATTGCCTGGCACACTGCTGGACTTTGCTGCGAGCAGCACGGAGAACCTGGAGGTTCTGCTCACTAGGGTTGGTTTTGTATGCTGTCAGGGCATTTCTCTTGGCCTCGATGACTGGTATCATTTCTTCTAAATGGGCTTCGAACCAGTCAGCTGACTTGCTGGTCTTTTTGCCAAAGGTGGACATGGCGGCGTTGTAGACAGCATCTCTGAAGTGTTCCCATCGGTCTTGGGCATTTGCAGTGGGTGGGCCAGGGAGAGAATCCTCCAACACGCGTGCGAACTCCTCCACTTTTCTTTGATCGCGTGTTTTGCTGGTGTCGATGCGAGGCCGGCCCTCCTTTCTCGTACTGTGCAGTCTCTTCGCGCGGAGCTTCACTTTGCTGCACACCAAAGAGTGGTCAGTGTCACAGTCGGCGCTCTGGTAGCTGCGAGTGATCTTGCTGGAAAGGTTGACACGTCTGGTGAGGATCAGATCGAGCTGATGCCAGTGTTTGGATCGAGGGTGTCTCCAGGAGACTCGATGCTGAGGCTTCGTGTTGAAGAAGGTGTTACTGACGCACAACCCATGATGACAGCAGAGCTCTAGCAGGCGCTGGCCATTCTCGTTCATTTTCCCAGTGCCGAACTGACCAAGCAAGTGGGCCAGGAGTTGTGATCGACACCTACTCTGGCGTTGAAATCGCCTGCGATGAACAGTAATTCTCTGTCGGGAATTCTCCTTATAGCAGCACTGAGGCCGTCATAAAACTTGTCTTTTGCTTCTGCTGTGGATGCCAAAGTTGGTGCGTAGGCACTAATTAGACTGACTGGTCCCGATGATGTTTGGAGTCAGAGAGACAGGACTCGTTCTGTTCCTTCTGCTGGTGGGGTTATGGACTCCAATAATCTGTTTCTAACTACGAATCCCACGCCGTGTTCTCTGACCTCGTCTGATGATTTGCCCTGCCAGAACAGGGTGAAGTCTCTCTCCCTCACAGATCCTGTTTCTGGGAGCCTGGTTTCTTGAAGGGCGACGATGTCCATCTGCAGTCTGTTCAATTCTCTGTCGATGACAGCTGTCTTGCGAGCATCGTTTACTTCCTGCAGGTCGTCAGAAAAGCCTGGAATCATTGTCCTTACGTTCCACGTACCCAATTTCAGGGCGGAAGTTTTCATTTTTCTGTTGCCTGGTGCATAGTTATCGATCCGCTTGTCGGTTTTCACCCTAAACCCCACGCACCCAGTGAGACTAACGGACCGTGGCGGGGCAGCACCTTACTGGCTGGGGACTGCCCAGCTTAAGGCGGGCGGTAGCTGCCCAGTGAGATGCGATGACCTCTCCCACCGTCGGAAGCAGCCCCTGGCGTCTGACTCTACGCCAACTGAGTATGCAGACTTATAACCGGTAGACTGCTACTTCCCGTGTTTTGTCGACGCTGCAAAGCGAA
>CM065724.1:19025232-19027732 GCA_033310375.1 Conus canariensis | reverse complement strand
AAGGTTACGTCCATCCACATACATATATCATCTGCATATTGGACGAGAGTTACTTTGCTTGATAACGCCTTTGGCAGGTCATGTATCATGATGTTGAAAAGTATAGGAGCAATCACTGAGCCTTGTGGGATACCCATGTCTAGACTCCTAGGGGCAGAGTAAGTTGTTCCCACTCTGGCCACCATTGACCTGTTTGTTAGAAAATTGTTGATATATCTGTAGATATTTCCAGATAGTCCAATTGTTTTAAGTTTGTACATGAGACGACTATGCCATACCTGATCATATGCTTTTTTGACATCAAAAAAGGTTGCCAATGCGCTCTTTCTACGAGCAAATTGTCGCTTAATTTCTGTAGATAGTTTAACTAAATGTTCAACGCCAGATCTTCCTTTCCTAAAACCAGTTTGATTTACAGGTATAATTTTATTCTTTTCACGGTAATGTAATAGTCGATTTAGGATAATTTTCTCAAACAGCTTACCCGAATGTGAAGTAAGTGCTATGGGGCGATAGCTATTTTTGTCACTTTTAGGTTTTCCAGCCTTAAGAATAGGTATGACAATAGTATCTTTCCATAGCTGTGGAATGACACCATTGTCCCAGCATTTTTGAAAAATTTTGTGTAGAAAAGCAACACCATTTTCAGGAATGTGTTTTAACATTTCATTGCTGACTACATCCAGACCAACTGAACATTTTTTGTTGTTTAATGAGCATATTGCCGTTTTAATCTCAGTCAGTGTTATAGGTGAGTTAATATAATGATCCTTTTGTGGAACTGGATCTGCAAACAACGAATCTAATTTAGCGTTTTCTCTATGGGCTCTACAGTGTGATGATAGTCCTTCTACACTGCTATTATTTGAAAACATACTAACAAAGGTTTCTGCTTTTTTCCATATCTGACGGAATCTTGTCATTGTCGCCCATTTTTATTGGATAACTTGGATATCTAATTCCATTTTTCATGTCCGTAATTTTTTTCCAGACCTTTTTTGAATCTCTATGCCCAGTAACTTGTTTAGTGCAAAAAGATTGCCAGTATTCTCTTTTGGCACAGTTAACTACTCTGTTACAATGATTTTTTGCAGTTTTCATCGCAGCATGATTTTCTTCAGTTTTATCCTTTACGTAGAGTTTATATTTTTCTTTTTTATTATTTACCGCCTTTTCACAATCATCATTCCACCAAACGTTGCCAGTGTGATTAGTAAATCTAAAAGTTCTTAGTTTAGGTATAGACGAGTCAGCTGCGAACAGAACTGCTTTTTTGAATGTTAAAAATAATTCGTCAACATTTTCATCATCATTATTAGGGAAGTCTTGTGTAGCAATAATATTGCAAAATTTATTCCAGTCTGCTCCCTTATAATTATATCTTGGTATGATATCTTCCACACCATCATTTGACTGTATGTGCTCTCTCGAGAGTTATAACAATAGGAAGATGGTCACTGCCTAATGTATCTTTATGTGTTTCCCAGGAGCATGAAGGTACTAACTCCGGAGAAATAAGGGAAAGATCTATGGCTGTTGCTCTGTGTTTCGAGTTGTCTGGAATTCTTGTGACGCTGCCGTCATTTAACAGATGAAATGGACTGTCTACAATATTTTCTACAAGGCGGTTACTTGTTACTGTGAAACATTCCCTTTCCCAAAATGGTGAGTGGGAGTTAAAATCACCACCAATGAGCCATTTACCACTGTGTTGGTCCCGGATTGTACGGAGCCATTCAGTGTTATGTTCGTTGGGACCTTTTGGCAGGTACACTGACATAACATTTAGTGTCAAAGACTTATTGAATTTTATTGTTGCTGAGCATGAGTGAAATTCTGAAGTTGACTTCGATATTGGTAATGCGCAAAAACTATATTCTAAGCCTTTACGAATATACATTGCTGTCTGTACCTTTTCATTTATATCCTCGACTTCATGTATTGGAGGATAATAGTTTGGCAGATTAGGCAGTTTGGGGGGTGTGACGTTGAGAGACTGCAGTATTAAGACTTCATACTGGTTCAAGGCAAGGTGGTGTTTAAGATATGCCAAGTTTGTTACTATTGATCTGCAATTCCATTGCAGAATTTGTACTTTGTATATATTCGATTTGTTATTCATGTTCATTATGGATTGATTAGATATCTTCTGAATGATATCCAGAAAATACTGTGCAAATTTTGATCTTGGAAAATGAATAAATGAGCAAAATAACTATTAAAAGTAAAGATATGCTCTGGAGCGATAAGAAAAGGGAAGTTTGAAAAAAAAAAATTAAAAAAAAAAAAAGTGTGGAAAACAATAACGTTTGAGAAAAAGACACAATGTAGTAAACTATAATACGTATAGTCTGTCTTCGCGGTATTCACGTCCTCAAATGGTACAGATACGATTCGACTGGCCGAGTGTTCTTGAGACAACAAAACCTATACAAGTCCACCAGACGATTTACAAGATTCTGCTTTGGTCATAATGATATACCAGTATCGGGACTGTTTA
>CM065724.1:19007732-19022732 GCA_033310375.1 Conus canariensis | reverse complement strand
ACAAATATAAGTGATTGGTCGTTCATTCTCGTTGTCCTGAGTGTTGTTTACCTTGCCTGAAGAAGACCTAGGAGATCGAAACGTGTCGTCTTTTGTCTTGTGATTCGTTTGTTCATGTTATTCGGTGGAGTCATAATAATTTCTTTTAAAATTCAAAGTAGGTAAACGAATAATCAAAACCTGGTTCACTAAGACCTTATCCGTAATGCAAGCAGACATGTTACAAAGTTCAATTCACTGATCACTAAAAATATCAATGTGACTGGCATTACATTTCAAACTGATTCAGGGCTAAAAAAAAATAATAATAAAATAATAAAAAATACTGAAATATAAATTCTCCCGTCACCTCTAAAATATTTTAGATTTTCTTAAATCTAGATTGCTTTCAAATTCCAATTCAACAGAATGCTGAACTTGCTTTGTGACTAACACAGATCTTTTAAGCATTGATCAAGTAATTCAGTGCATTTGTCAGGTTTGGTGAATTCCCAAACCCTTAAATAGCGTCAAAATAATATTGTTTTGAAAGTAAAGTCTTACTGCTATCTTGTTGCTGATCTGGCTGTCAATACACGAGTTCGATGCAGTACGCTTTGGCCAGAAATCGCAAGCTGGGATTTAGATCTTTTATACTGACTTCTTTTCGACCCCTCTGACACAGTGGAACCTGTTTTGTTCGTCCATCAGTCTGCTATCAGTCTCAGATGCCCTGACCTTGTCGTCAAAGTTATCCCTGTTAATGTTTGGTCCTGTTTCAGTTTGATCTGTATTGTGCATCACATTGCAGAACCGTCTCTTATCACTTCTTGATGGTTTGCCATTCTATCATCAGCCAGTGTGATTATGTTGGCAGTCTCCATTTCAGAATTACAACAATGACAGTTGTCATTCTTCGTGTCATCATCTTGTCCTTTCCATTGTCATGGCTGACATCTTTATTTCATTTTCTTCGTTGCCGTCAATATTTTCATCATCATTATCGCTTTGTATTACAGTGGTTAGCAGAGCCAAAGAAGTGCTCACTAGGAGAGGTCTCAGTCTGTCTGGAAGTCGTGTGCAGGAAAGTTGATAATGTACTTGCCAAATCTGTCAAAAGCAACGCATGTAGTTCAGTACGCAGATGACAGTGCTATTTGGATTAACTGTACATTAAGGAAGCATTCCATTTAAAGAACAATAAACTTTGTACGGAAGTTGTACCAAAATGAATTGAATAAATTATCTATATATATGAAGAACAACGGGTTAGAACTATATGGAGAAAAAACATGTCTCATGTTGTTTAACAATGGTGAGAACCCAAAGATGCTACCCTCGCTTTTGCTAGATGGTCAGATTCTAGAATATAAACAAAAAGTCAAATTCCTGGGGGTTTTTTAACTCCTAAGCCGAACTGGAAAACTACATATTGAAAATTTGATTGATAAAACAAGAAAAAGATTAAACGTTCTTAAAATTATATGGGGTCAGGACTGTCATACCCTTTTACATCTAGACATCCCTTTAATCCGATCGAAATTGACATATGGGCAGGAAGTGTATTTCTCTGCACCTAATTCTCTTTTAATGAGATTGCAAAGCTTGGATAGTAAGGCCATGAAATTAGTTCTGGGAGTCCCAGTTCATACAAACACTTTAGATGTTATAAAGAAACAAATATATTAGCACTAAATGAGAAGCGAATATTGGATGTATCCAAATGTATTGTCTGAAGTCTTTCTGTTGAAAATTCAGTTACTGAAGAAATACTGATGGATTCCAGTAAAGATTTTCCTGAGAGGTCTAAAAGCATATCACATATTCAACCAATTAGAAACTACACATCTATTTTATGTCACATTGCAATATTGATATTACTGCTATATCAGAATTTCTTGTGGTACCTCCAATGCATCCTTGGGAGCACCTAAATGCTTCTTTTGATTACAAATACACTATGTTAAAGACAAGTGATAATGTGAATATTTTAACAACTGAAGTTCGTGGACATTTAGAAAACAGTTATCCAAATCATTTAAAAGTGTTTACAGATGGGTCGGTAATGTAATCCTCTGACAGTGGTTCTGGCTTTATAATACCAACTTTAAATGTCAGGAAATAATATCATTTAGGAAAGGGGTTTTCAAGCTATACCTCAGAAGTATATGGAATACTGAAGGCTTTGACTTACATACATGATACACCAACTGATTTCCATAAAATTTAACTGTGTGTTGATTCTAAATCTGTTTTACAATCACTAAAGCGTTGGTACTGCTGAGCTAGAAAAGATTTGCTTTTTGAAATAAAACATTTACTGCATTGTTTAATAACTCTAGGCATAAGAATTGATTTTTGTCGGGTCCCATCTCACTGTTGTATAAAGTGAAATGAAATAGCAGACAGTCTTGCAAAAGAAGGAGCAAACAGAAACGCTGAAAATCTATCCAAAAAATCCCTTAGATTTGCCCTTTTGTGAATTAATCCAAATTATGGAAAAGTATATACATAAGCAGAATTTTAGTCAAAAAATGGCTACATTACCATCGTGCTCAAGGCACATTGTTAGATTAATTCATGAATTAAGGCTGAATACTAGGAACACTAAATATTTTCATGATATTACTAGTGTCTGCAGAAAAAAGATTTTTTTGTGCATCATCTTTTGTTTGAAAGCTCAGTGTTGACCTCGCTCTATCAGGAGAAAGGTATTGAGATGAATAACTTTGATAATGTCAGTACTGTCTTATATGGTTCATATGTTGCTAAAATTGCCATGGTTATTTTGCAGTCACAATCTCAAAATTTTTATAAAGATCAACAGTTTTGTGTACCACTAGGGTATTTCTGTCAGAATCCTCTGATAATAAAAACATGTAAATGAATGTATCAGATGTGGGTTTGAAAGTACTAGCATGGATGATAAGTTGAGTGTGAGATTTTTTTTTTGAATAAGTGTCTAATATCATATGGCGATGAAAATACATTAAATAAATCACTGAACTGAACTGCTTGTCTTTGAACCAGTTTCTCTCAAAGGCCTCTGCCATCTAAAAGCTCCAGCCTATTTACGATTAATGTGTTGTCCACTTTTAATTTTTCTAACGTCTGCCATGTTAATGACTGTACACTGCTTCAGTTTGTTGATTTATCTATGAAAATTTTCAATATAGTTCTCAAAAATGTCAACTTTCCATAAACATTGCTCTCAATTTAATTGACTTGAAACTGTAAACTGTCCCTCGTTCGAGCACAGCGCCAGTCAATACAATGCGCCTTGCTAGATTTTGGAATGAAACGGAAAAACATCGAGACAACTGTCACCCTAGTGTTGTTGGTGTTCAGCCTCTTCTAATCGGGTATACATGTACTTAAGATGTCATGTCGTTAACACCGCTGGGCGTCTGGTTGCATGTGTCCGATCAGGTATTCATGAAACAGCACAATGAACACACCTTGCTTGTCAAGGAGAACACATTCAAGTTCAACCACAGTGACAGTGTCAGTAAGAGAACACTCGGGCATGAAGTTTCAGCGCACGGAAATGGAAGAAGAAATCGTTCTTTATCTATAGCAAGTATCAAAACTTTAATTATATCCATCCACTGACCTTTTCAGCAATTCTCTATCAAGTTCATATAATACACCAATAGCAGACATTGTTGGAAAAGATGGTTGAAAGTCAAACGCTCAAATCGGCACACATTATTTGCAAAACGAGGCCACACACAGCAAGTTTGCTTTAACTGACAGGAGAACGGGCGAAGATGGGTCTCTAGCGCCTCAATATCAGATGCACTGGGCAAAATGGAGAATATCATCCTTAAATGACAGCTCACAAAACAGAAGGACCATTTGATCTGAAATCCCCGCTGCCTCGCAGCTTTATGCAGTCATGGGAAAGACTTCAGAAGCAACACGAACTTGAGCCTGAATTCAGAAGCGGCGACCCCGAGGACATGTCATCCGTCCTTTAGGCTGCTGCTGCAATGTCGCCGTTTCCAAACTGCCCTGATCATCACATTCTCATACCTGGGCCTGTGCACTGGAGAGGTCACTCCAGTACCGTTGCACAACGTTGACGCCTCATAGCGAAGCGACAGTATACCAGTGATGAGATTCAATGATTAAATGGCGCAGAGCGAGGGGCCAGGGGGTTGCTGTCAACGGTGGAAGGAATTGTGATTCCGCTGGAGAGTTACCGCCCGCCGCAAGCTTTGTATTCCTCGGCCAGTAAGATGCTGTTCCACCACGGTCCGCTTGCCTCACTGGCTGGAGTCTATCTGACAAGCAGATCAACCAATTTGCAACCGCCTCGACATCCGCCCCCTCTCCCAGCGTCCCCCCCCCCCCTCCTTCCCCCCCCCCCCCCCCCAATAGAAGTTTGGAAGTTTAAGTTCTGCACCTGGAACGTAAGAACTGTGACCTCTGCTTTATTCGAAGACCTGCAGGAAGTGAGCTAAGCAGCGAAAAGCTGCAGTAATCAGCAACGAACAGTTCAAGCTGCATGAGCATATTGCTGCACACCAGGAAATTTGGCTGCCTTCATCTGGAGTTGTCAAGAAGGATGACTTCTTCTGACACCAGAAGAGGTTCGAGAACAAGGTGTAGGTTTTGTGGTGAGTGGCTGTGTACTCAGGTCTGTTGTACTTATCTCTCTGAATTTAAGCAAAGGAGCCTTCAAACTTCTACCTTCTGTCTACAGCAAGATTTAGTTACTCTCGTAAACGCGTATGTACCCCCTCCCGAAGAGGTTAGATTCTATGACGACATGAATACCGTTGTCAAAGAAGCTTCGACTCAAGGGTTGCTGTTCATTCTTAGTGACTTCAACGCCTGAGTTGGTGCTGATTTTAGCTCTCAGTCATCCTGCTTTTGTCAATTCGGCACTGTGAAGGTTATCAAGAACTCACTGGGTCAATGGCATATAAAAAATGAAGGGGAAAAAGAGAGGATGGGAAAGGGAGAAAGCGCGGGAGAGAAAGAGAGACAAAGGGAGAGAGAGGGGGGAAGGGCGAGAGGAGGAAGAGAGGAAAGGGGGGAGAGAGGGAGAGAGAAAAGAGAGAGAGGAGGAAGGAGGAGGGGGAGAGAGAGAGAGAGAGAGAGAGAGAGAGAGAGAAGAGAGAGAGAGATGATGATGATGATGATGATGATGATGGTACTTGTCATACAACTCAATCACGCTTGGGTTTCATTCAGTAAAGTGTTAGTGTGCGTTCATATTCTTGTTTCCCTTTCCTACGTTTGCACAGTAGGCCTACTGGGTTTGCACCTACAGGAATAATTTGTCCATATAATATATGAAACGTACACAAGCCCCAGATTATCCTTGACAATTTAGGCAAAGTAATCCGAATAGGATAACTATTTCCCCTTGCCAACAAAAAACGCGGAGAGGAACATGCATGACTATTACATACAACACACATAAATCAAGTTGTTAATCAAGAATGTCTCTTTTAAAGCACAGGAAAAATAATTCGAACAAAAAACGGATGCCCTAAACCTGTACGAATCTTGTTTTATTAAAACGGAAATTTTCTTTTGCCAAAGACGTCACAGATAATGAAAATATCTAAATTGCATAAGATTTCAAGCGATATGAGTTTCAAGACAATACATGAAAAATAAAACCTGTATTTCAGAGGCCTCAATGGTTTCCTGAGCGCCAGAGCGAAGACAAAATCGCCGTACACAGACATAATCGAAGCTGACACAAACGGTAGTCAGGGTCGAATGGTAGATCAGACTTTGCTGTTAGGATAGAATAGCTTACTTTTCAGTGCAAGCGTAAGAGGGTTGTTCCATTATGAAATGTTATTCTGGAAATGACTGTTTACGAAGTACCAAGCGAATGAATAGGGTCCTACATTAGAAAAAACTATATAATTACCTGATAAGTTTTAAGGAAACATGGACGGAGGAAAAGTACTTCGTCAAAAGCTGTTTTATATCTATGTTCATGTATTTAAAATTATCCAGACAGGGTTTTTTTGTTGTTTTTTTCTTGTTCGATGCACGTGTCTTGACATGTGTTTGACACAAACAGATACGTACGTACATGTGCTTACGTAGTATTAGTGCGGTGTGTGTGTGTGTGTGTGTGTGTGTGTGTGTGTGTGTGTGTGTGTGTCTGTGTCTGTGTCTGTGTCTGTATACACGTGCACCTTTTTGATTCATCTGTGTAGGCACTGACCAAACGTCCAAGAGCAAGGCCACCACTGCCGACTCTCTGAAGACAAGTAGGAACTGCACAGATGTTGACTTTTTGTTGACAGAAGAGAACACAAATATCACAACGTTGAAAGTGAATGAATCACACTGTCAAAATGAATTTCTACCGGATGACTTGTTTCTCGGACGTGTTCATAGCATCTGTAATAGATTCCGTTCCATCTGTCATTTACAAGTGTACGTCCCACATGGTATGTATGCGCTGGCGAAGGTGCAACGACTGTCGTACTGGTGTGACAACGAGGATTGGTGGATCAAACTAATGACATGTGTTCCAGCGCCAAGGATTAGATCTTTAGAGAGAACTTGTTGTCTTCATAGTCTGGAAGAATTTTATTTCTCTTCAAACACAAATTGTTTGAAAATAACGATCGGAAACTACCCCTCCGTGCTGGTGAATATCAAATCCGTCCAAAACATCAATGTAGTTGTTCAGCATGTTTCTGAACATACGGGGTACTTTGTGGTGCCGTATTTACCTCATGTACATATAAAGAAGGAAATAACGGCGGCCACCGGAAGTGTCATCTTGGTCAGTATTCAGCAAGTGCATACACCACTTCCCTGTTTAGACGACTGGAGGTTCAAACTGGTTTACACCGAACCAGATACATTGCAAGAAAAGGTGTCGCATATGTGCATTGACTGTTTTTTACCAGCCTCACTCTTTGTTACAACAAATCTCCGAATACTGTTTCGTTCTGACTGGGACAGTCACTTGTTTCTCAAAATATACTTCGCAACTCTTTCTGAGTACGATCAGCCGCTAAAGATAGACGACGGTGGTCTGTTCAACTGCTCGGTGAAGAGGTATTCTAGATTTCAGGACCATGTAGACTGCAATCAAAAACAGGAGTGTGAGGACGGACGTGATGAAACAGAGTACTGTCCCTTTAGCAGTCCTGGTTGCAAGGGTCTGGTGGCTTCACGTAACAAATGCTTCAAAGTAGTCACGACAAAAGTATGGTCATTTTCCCTGCTGCTGGATTATGAATGTCGTTCAATCGGCGGGACGCTTGCTGCGTTAAAAACCAGACAGGAGCAAGAAGACTCTCTGCATATCTTTAAAAAGTTTCAACGTTTTATAGTGGCTTGGGCATATATAAAAGGATGGACCAACACCATTTTTATATACAGCAGGTTTCGTAAGTGGAATTTTGACTCCGTAATTTATTACATGACCCACTTTAAATTGCAGCACGTGTATGCTCCATCAAGGAAATTCTCCATGATTCTGCTTTCTTCTGTAACTCAGTTGGAAGACTACTCGTTTACAGCCTTATTCAATGTACTATGCGAAATAAAACTCCAACGACTTCACGCACCGTCTTTGCCTCATTTATACTCACATCAGTCCAGTTCCGTGAACACATCGCAGTCTTTATTTGTCTGTCCGGATAATCACACCACGCATGTATTTTTACCATGTGATCCCAAAGGCTATTGCACAGTATTAGAACGCTCATGGTTCTGCCCATCGCTGAACAGAACTGTCCTCCACAATCCTAAAACAGTTCTTCATGGGAGATTCAGGTTCAGCGCCACCGACAGATATGAATGTGGTGACCACGTCACCACAGTGCACTACACTCTAGTGTGTGACTTCCACCACGACTGTCCAGATGACACTGATGAATCGTTCTGCCATCATCCTTCACGTCCTGGGTTTCTGTGCTCCAATGGCCAGTACGTATTGTATACGCAACGATGCAACGAGTTTTCAGATTGTCTGGATGATTCCGATGAGGCTGACTGTCCCGAAGTATACTGGAACCCATGTGCTTATTGTGGTAGGGTCAGAGATGGAGAAACGAAGCACCGTTTTTACATCAACCTTGATGGGTCTGGATATTTTACGCAACAGGTGATGAAAAACGATGAATCTTGTCCAGATAGTCATTACCAATGCACAGCTGGGTTTTCACATTGTCTTCCTCTGTACACTCGATGTAATCGGCATTCTGATTGCGCTGAAGGGGAGGATGAACTGAACTGTGAAACGACAACATGCCCTGGCTTCTATCAGTGTCGAAATTCCAAAATATGTGTGCATGGAGACAATCTTTGTGACGGCTGGGTTCAGTGTCCACAACGAGATGATGAACTGATGTGTGATTTGACCTGCCCTCAAGGTTGCCATTGCCAAGGTTACTCTTTCGTGTGCACTAAATCTTTTCCTGCAAAACCTTTTGCCCATATTCGATATATGGATGCCACAAAATCAAGAATGTCGCTAAATGATTTCATCACAAGTGTGTATCTTATTCATCTTGATTTGTCTGACTGTTTACTTGTAAATATTTCATGTGTCCAGTCTGCGAACTTAAAGTTTATTGACTTAACCAATAATCTTATTAGCACTCTCAATATGGATGTTTTTCTTGAGTTACCAAATTTGAAATATCTGTACCTAAAAAGCAATCCCATTAGACAAGCAAAAAGCAGATTTCTAAAGACAGTTCATTATTCACTGAAACAAGTGGACATTTCCAAAACACTTATTACCAGGCTTGAAATTATTTCATCTGTGTATCTTCCTCGTGTCGAATACTTTAATTCATCTTTCTCTTGCATTGAAACCTTTGATTCAAGGGGTTTCAAAAATATCCCACGATTATCTAATTTAGATATTAAAGGGAATCCTATGTTAAAATTTCCTTTGAGTTTATTATCTACGTTAAATCATTTAAAGAAAATAGCTTCACCAAACTATAGACTGTGCTGTAAGCATCTACTACCAAACGTATCTGGGGAAGTTAGGTGTGATTCACCTTACACAGCTTTCCCTTCGTGTACACAATTAATACCAAATGAGTTGTATAGGATTTTTCTTCGACTGGTCGCTGTATTCGGCGTTGTAGGGAATTCAGTTTGTTTTGTTATCACGTGTGTAATCCAGAACAGGTTCAAACACACTTTTGTAATTACCGTGACCCAATTACAATTTGCTGATGTGTGTATGGGATGTCATGTCAGCATAACTGTGATGGCAGACACCTTAATTCGTGGAGCTTACCTTGAAGCGGAAAAGACATGGACCAACAGTGTGATGTGTAAGATGGCTGGTTTTCTGTCTCTTCTATCCAGTGAAGTATCGGTTTTCATTGTCTGGTTGATTGCTCTTGATCACACCTTTGCCCTCTGTTTTTCACAGCCGTTACTAGTTTCAAACAATAGATTAACATCTGCACTCTGCACATTGATATGGCTCACTGGAACATTGATGTCATTGATCCCATTTCTTCCTGGACTCTCGCACTGGGGTCTTCGTGGTCAGTCTGGGTTGTGTCGTCTGGCTTTAGATGATCATTACTATTCTAACCACGCGCTCAAATGGTTCAACGTTACTATGGTTGCTAACTGTATTGTCTGTTTCACAACCATATCTGGTCAAGCTGTTATCTACAAACGACTACCCAAGTACAGAATATCACTTAAGCCTGCAAAACGACCATATTTTTCTTCAGCCTACGTGATGGGGAAGCTAGTCATCACCAAATCTGTCTGCTGGCTTACTTTTGGACTCGTGACAATGCTGATTTCAACCAATACTACTAATCTGAATAAGATCCACAGCGCACTAGTTGTGTTCCTGTTTCCTCTCAACTCTGCTTTGGATCCCATTCTTTTCCCATGGGCACTTGCCATAGACCAATATGGGAAGGCAAGAGAAGACAAAATTGTAAAAATGTTCAAAACGCGACTTGCCCAATCAAGAAAAAGAGAACACTTACCAACCACTCAATAAAACAATCAATTAAATCATCAAATTTCACTTTTTTTCATATGAAAAGGACCGCACATTCAAAACATTGACAAGGAAATTACACGAGACTTATCTGGAAGTAGCTGAAAAAAGGGGGAGGGGTAGAATGGGAAAGGAGGGTGAAGGCATATCAGGACTTGAACCGCGTTAAAATCGATTTTCTATAATGCAACAACAAAAATTGGATTTCTTGTACATAATTACAGATCAAACAAAATATAGTGACCTTTTTCAGACACACAATGAAATTCTATCATGTGGAACATCTCTGACCATGACTTTCGTAGTGTCTGCTGTATAATGCTTATCTACAATGTCAAGCAAAAACTAACACTCTCTGAGAACATGTTTCATTGTAAGTGACTCATCCCTTGGGGTCCAGCAGGGATCTTCATCTTTTCAAAGATACCAGTGTGTTCCAACGAAGTAGCCTGTGTGTAAATGGCTTAAAACTGTTTCTTCGGAGCCGCAAGTGGCAGGTAGAAAAGCTCCCTATTAGATAAGACTTGAAAGGATCTAAGAGAAAATTTATGATTAGTTAATGTAATCCAGTCCTTTTCCCAGTGGTTTCGGGCATAGTTTTTAAAGCTTTGAATCAGATATGTATAAGGGTCTAGATGACCTGGTAAGGTAATGTTGCTTATAGCCCAGCCAACCGCAACGGATCTGGACAATGCAATACTTGTGGCATGAATCAAATGGTCACCTCATTGCCTCAGATGCCAACATGACCGGAAAATCAAGCGAGAGTAATGTTGTAACCGTCACATTTCGAAGAAGGTCAAAACGGTTGACGTTACGGCCACCAATGGTCTCCAGAGCTGAAAAGGAGTCCGAAGAGATCAGAGATTCCTGATGTCCAGACATGCAGACCACACTGAGTGTCAGGACGAAGGCTGTGAGTTCACCAGTATAGATGAAGTTGTTAAAAGTATACTTTGAAAATTCTGATAAACACAAGCAGTTACACAACAAGTGGCTTAAAAGGAAATAGAAAAAAAAACCCTACTTCTCCAGATTTGGAACCGTTAGTAAATAGTTTTTTGAAAAGATAAAAGTTTTGAACAAAACTGGGTCATAAACGGTCTTCTATGCCTGAAAGTTTGAAGAATCATTGCAAAAAGTAGCGAGACCAAAGCAGACCTTTAGTGTTAAAAGGGTCCATGGCAGAGTGTCTGGAAAATGTTTAAAGATTACAAGTAACTTTAACGAACACTTTCAGCGTTTTGGAAACGAGGTGTAGAATTAATATCCCTAATTGCGGATTGAACTGAGACATATTTCAAATTCAAATTTCTCTCGGAATTTGGGTAAAACAACTCAGTCTTAAGCAGGCTTCTTTAGTTCAGAGAATAGGTCCAAACACTGGTTTAAAGCGTGTTTAATCTGTGTGGCTGGAAGAAGATAGGTTCACTCACCTCTCTGTACCGGCTTTATACAGGGATTGATTCAAAGCCCTTGGTATTGTCTGAGTTTTATTTGTTTGTTTTTTGGTTTTTGAAAGACGAAGTTCTTGCTGGCTATTTCAGTAATGTGTAGTTGTTCTGGGGAAGGCCAACTTGATGTCAGATGATGAAATGTTTGGAAATCAATCATTCCACAGACTGCAAATTGTCAAGTGTACGTGTGTGCATATGCATGTGAGCTGACTTGTTTGGTTGAACTTGGTTTGTTCAAGTCTGTACAAACACATTCAGTATAAACCAAAATTTGGTTTGTTCAAGTCTGTACAAACACATTCAGTATAGACCAACCACCAGAATGTGTGTCTGCACATGTTCTTGATACCAATTTTCTAATTGTTTGGAGTTCTCGGTAAAGCCTAAAACAACAATTCATCAAAATCTCTCAACAAATAATGAACAGATACAACATTAAAGATAGTGATAACAAATATTCATGTCCTATTCGGCTTTCAGTTACAGCCTGTGGTTTTCATTCTCTTCATCAGTATAGTGTTTTCTGTTTGTGTGTGTGTGTGTGTGTGTGTGTGTGTGTGTGTGTGTGTGTGTGTGTGTGTGTGTGTGTGTTTCACCAATCTGATATAGCGTGTTTCCATGTATGTTTAAGGCAAATACAGACTTGTCATTAAACTGGACTATACAACAATCTGATGATACCGGTCAAGAATAGAAAACTACGTTCGTTGGGTCACTTAATATGATACAATGTCTGTAATAAAATCATCCATAGAAACTCTTTTAAGGAAAGGTGATATAGAGAGAAGGAGTGAAAACACGATGGACTCATGACATTGCACAAATGATTGGGACGCCATTGGCAGGTACCCTGACCTTGACAAACTGGCAGACATGGAGAAATACGGTTTCCCGTGTGACGTCCCATTGACTCTATACAAAGCTCGGGGAGAGAAAGAAAAAAATACTTCGCACTGTGTGCAGAACAAAGGCTTTTGAAGAGAAAAAAAAATTGAGATACGCGCATTGTTGCAGTCAAGAAAATAAATTCTTTTGGTCAAAATACAAGAAGTTGACACATCTGACAGTGGTATAGAATGTGTGTGTGTGCGTGTGTGTGTGTGTGTGTGTGTGTGTGTGTGTGTGTGTGTGTGTGTGTGTGTGTTTATTTTGTAAGTGTTCATAACCTTTCAAATAACACTGTCAAAAAAAAAAAAATCCTGCATTTTTGCCCAACTGCAGAATTTTTACATTTTGCGTTGTAACTATCACTGTTATAACGCTTTTTTTTTTTTTTTTTAAATTTCACAATACAAAAATATTCCCAAAACTGAAAAATCCCAGAGTGGATTACGTGTATTTGTCGAATAGCGGGGTCATTGTTGGAAGGCCGACTTGATGTCAGATCAATACAGATTCGAAATCTTTCTGCAGAAATTGTCAATTGTCACGTATATGTATGAGTAGATGCATATGAACTAATTTGTTTTGTTGATCTTGGTTTGGTTTAAGCCTTCACAAACGCATTCTGTGTAAAACAAACACCACACCAGAACATGTCTACGCACATTTTGTTCTTGATACCAGTTTTCTAAATGTGTTTTTTAGATCTGCAAAACCTGAAACAACAAGTCATCAGTATCTCTAACTGATGAATGAACAGATACGTCATCAAAGATATTACTAACATATATTGATATTCTTTTCTGTTTTCAGTGATAACCAGTGGTGGTTCTTATTCTCTTTACCAGTATAATGTTTTTCTTTCCACTCTGACCTAGTTGATTTCCACGTATACTAAAGGCATATACAGACCTGTGATTTAACTGGACAAAGGGAGCCAAACAGCACAGATCACCTTGTCACCCACTGACTCACAAACAGCATGCACCCAGGTTTGCAGTCCACAGTGAGGGTAACAGTGGTAGCTAACTCATTTACCAATCCTGAACAACAGACGAAAACTTTTGAACACTTCGCCACTTCACACGTTAGAGCTGGTGCTGTAATTTTAGTCTTTTTACTTAGCACTAACAATGTTTCCTTTATGGCATAATAATCAGTGCTGAGATGACCGGTCAAAGCATCACCATCACTGTTCCTATCAGTATTCATGAACAACAGCTAGGAAGTGTACAGGGAGCTATTTCACTTACCAGAACTTGATCATCAGCAGTGGGAAAGTCCAACCAGATATCCTCTCAGGGGCAGCAACGATCACCATCAGCACTGTTCATACTGAAACCTAAATAGAAGGACAAAAACATCTTTACGAACAAGGAAATTAGGCTCTTGCCCGCCCTAGTGTATTTAATGTTCATGCATTCTTACGAGACATAAACCGTCAAAACCGCATCTGGAAAGAAAGCAAATCACAGAATTGAGGTATCACTGTAAGATACTACATTGCAGAAGTACTGATCTCATCACTAATAAACAAGTGCACCAAATCATAAAGCAGTATTTCAGAGTATACAACAATCTGGTGACAACAGTTAAGACGAGAAAAGTACCTTCCTTTTGGTCACATAAGAAGATACAATGCCTGTGCTAAAATCGTCCATGTGAACTCTTTTAAAGGGGTGATATAGTGGGAAAGAGAGAAAACGTGATGGACTCATGACATTGTAGAATGACTGGGACACCATTGGCAGATATTCAGGCCCTGACTGACAACTAACAGATCTGGAGAAATATGGTCAACAATTCGTCCTTCCCAGTCACTCTGCACAGGGCTTAGGGAGAAGAACAACATAAGTTTGCACTGCTGTTAAGGCTTTTCAAGAAAAAGAAAAGAATATTGTGCGAGATTCGCGCATTGTTGTAATCAACAGTATTAATTCTTTTGGTCAAAAGTAGAAGCTGGCAATTCTGAATTTCTATTGTTTCAAGTAGCTTTAAATCACAGAACTAATCCGAAAATTAGAGTTATTTCTTCCATTGTACAGTGTTGTTGATATTCTTCTGATTTTGTTTAACCCATGAACTCAAGTGTGTCAGGACGTTTTAATTTCGGCAATGTCATGTTTACAAGCCCTTGCTGTGGCTTTCCATTATCAAACACTCTTCGTTCCACACAGTCCAAGTTATGATCAGTATAAAGCTTGAAAATCGTTCAAACGTGTCTGGACTTTCCAGTCTAGTTTATGCAATTTTGTGTTGTTTCTTCTTCCACGGTAAAGAACACACTTTCGTGATCATCGACGAGGTTTTTCTTTTAATGCTTCTTTGTGTTCGTCTTTTTTTTCTTTTATATGGCCATTGGTTTCCTTATGCATGTAATTAATCTCAGCGGCAAACACATGCTGTCATATTCATGTAAAGATTGATAACTTCTCTTTCTCCAATATGAATCTTATCCGTTTCAAAGTTCTGCGACGGTGCAGATATGTACCATTTTCAAACCCTGCACCATTTCTAAATTTATCTCAGAAGAGAACTTTGTATTGATACGCTTTTCTTAAGTGTGGTTAAGTAGGTTTTGAATTCTGCATATTGATGTGCTCGAAATGTATAACTGTTCACTTTTAATCATTCGAATCTTTAATACGCATGTAAAATAATAATTATGTGTGTTTGCAATCAGCCTGAACTCTTTGT